>RJWJ010000361.1:0-127590 GCA_004363605.1 Indri indri | reverse complement strand
AAAAACAGGTGGTGGGCTGGATTTAGCCTACAGGCTATAGGTAGACAATCCCTGCTGTGCTTTAGAACGTTAGCATCTTATCCTAGCCAAATAGTTCTTTGTAATTTTCTACCTATAATATCTTTCTCAAACTGTACCTTGATAATCCTTATAGTTTATCCATAGGGAAGAAAACCACTTCCCTTCTTATGAATGTTTGTAGTTCTTTGAAGTATTTCAGCTTTTCTCTGATTTTCTTGAAATGAATCAACAAGTATGTACATGCTATATGCTATATCCCAATCCATAGTTTTCCAAAAGAGAAAGGGGCTGCAATTTTTGTTTGAGTTTTACACTCCAATGCCCTATTATCAGAGGGTAATATTGAATTTTTTAGCAATAACAACATGTGGGTCAAAGATGATGCATGTTTAAACTGCATGTTTAGCTGAAGAGTTCATTAGAAACAAAGAATGAGAGGTCAAAGGATATAGTCAACCCTAAACGGGAATTTGAAATAATTTTCTAACATGAACATTCATCCTGAAAGTATATAGGTACCTATTCTTATGATCTTTAAGAAAGGACATTTATGGGATATACACCACGAATCTTAGTTGTATGTTATCTCAATCTTCCCTTTAACCCTGTGAGAGATATATCATTTTCATGTTTAAAACTTTAAGTGATTAAATGACTCACCTGTTAACACAGTAAATGGTAAAAACAAATGTAAACCTAGACTTTCTGGCTCCAAATTCTAATACTATTCCACTTGCTATTCACTTTTTCTAATCTGAAGTTAAGCTTATCTTAGCATGTATTTTTTATATAATTAAATGGTAAGAAACTAACCATGCATACGAAATGCGCACATAAAAGCAAGTTCAAATTTATTATAGTCAATAGATCAATCACTATTGAGCAAATATTTAGCTTAATAAATATATTGTAATATATGGCAGAGGGATAGGCAACAATGTCATCTCCTGAACTCCAGGAAAAAGGGATATTTTCCTATCCCAATTCTAATTTGCTTTGCAAAGTAATCCTAACTAAAGAAAGAAAAGAATTAATGATTCTCATACTTTATCAAATAAATCACCTTCTATCTATACAATGTTTAAAAAATACATATATATCAGTGAGAAATGTTTTCTGGAAGCTAAAAAGAATAATGAAAGAAAAAGAAACAAAAATACATGTATCATTCTTGCCTATAAGGATAACTAGGTTAAAAACTAAAATATTCAAGTAATACTTCAAGAAAACATTAGAAATATTATATAGATATAAAGAACAGAAATATGACAAAAAACTGCCACTCGTCTAGGATAATGCCAGAAATTGCATTCAATCCCAGAGTATCAGAGGTGAAACAACTAAAGGGTTTTCCAATTTGGTTGCTTTTTGCAGAGGTTGGTAAATGGAATCTCTGAGCATCAATAAAACAGCCAGAATTATTAAAAATTAAATAATATTATAAATAACAAAAAGCATAATGTCTGCTTTCCATCCATGTTAAAGTGATATTGAAATACAGAATTTAGCCGATAGACCAAAAGCAAAGCTGTCAAAAGCCACTGCTTAAGATTATAGAATCTCAAGTGCTTTGTTCATTTTGATTTTCAGAATATTCAAAAAGAATAAACAATCTAAGGGAAAAATAGATTCTTCTTAAATTTCTAATTGATGAATAACCTTACATTACGTGGTGATATCAAAAGTCAAAATAATGAGAAAACGGTAACTAAGGAATAAAGTAGTTTCCAAATGTTCCATTGCTCCTCTAATCAGTCTCATTGAATTCCTACAGAAAAAAATGCAGTAAGAGAAACATGGGCATTAACTTCATAATAGCTAGATAAAATTATTTAATTTAGTTTAATTCTACTAATTATAGGGCGGTATTGTGCTTCTCTTTTCTTTACTTCTGCTGCAGAGTCCAACGGCCACCAGACATAATATTTTCATGATGGTGTTTTGCTCTCCTGTAATGAAATGCATAAAAAGAGGAGTCATTTTCCTCTATATACCTGAATTTCTGTGATCAACGGCTCTTATATAACTTGCCACACATCTAAAAATAATAGAGATTAGGTAATCCATGAAATGTCTTTGACTAACCAACTATTAATAGCTCTATGTTTGATAGAAGTCTATAGACTATTTACCCAGATATTAAAGCATAATATTGATACAGCTATTTTTTACTTCTGATTCATCTTCTTACCCTGGAATACCTGTGTCATTTCTACCTTTTTATCCCAGGACCTCATGTGTAGTGTCTATGAGTCCTTTCCAACAGGGTGGAACAGGGGTGGGAGGAGGAAAGTGGAGATGGGGGAGGTACTCCTGTGGCCACAAATTGTGTGTGTGTGTGTGTGTGTGTGTGTGTGTGTGTGTGTGTGTTTTATTTAGTCTGTTCCTTAACTCATTTTAGTGAACCTCTTTAGCAAGCCTGTTTGTTTACAAGCTCTTTAGTTGAAGTATAACATCCATCCAGAAAAGGTATTAACCCTAAATGTACAGCTTCATGAAAAGCAGTGAACACATCCACGTCACATCCCTGGATCACAAAATAGAACATCTCGAACATCTCAGAAGGCCCCCTCAGTCTTTCCCAATCTCTACCACCTTATTTCTTCTCTCCACCAAAAAACTGTCTTTTGTATCAATTTTGTTTCCTTTCAATATTATTTAAATCTATTCATCAACACCATATCTTTCTGCCCAATGCTATCATCCCAGCTGAAATGTTTTTATAGCTTTATACATTTTGTGACACAGCATGTTGAAATTAGTAGCCTGGCCTCCAATTGGAAAAATCTGGTTTCATTATTTTCTAGTTTTGTAACCATGAACAAGTTATTTACCCTCTCTGAGCCTCAACAGTTTCCGTCACAAAATGTAAACAATTATAGTATCTGCCTTTGTAGCATTATCATGGGGGAAAAAATGATAAAATGCTTGTAAAGTTGCTAACAATGCCTATTATTTAGTAAGAAAACTATAAATCATTATTGTTACTATTTCAGTTTTTACTAGTCGAGTATGATTATCAGCAGTCAATAAATGTTTGAGCCCCTATCCCAGGCTCTATGTAACTCAGCTTGTATAAACTATATAAACCTCCATGTGTACATCACATGAATCCCTCCTAATTTTAAATGCAATCAAGACAATCCTTAATCTTAGGCAAATATCAGTAACTCTTCAATTATTTCTAAAATCTAGGCCACAATATATGTGTGTTTGTGTGTATAGCTCTCCTAAAATGAAATACTTTCCACCTGGTTTCCTCTCAAAATCTATCTTTTAAGACTCATCTCAAATACCACCTCCCACAGTAAGTCTTTGCTTAATCTCCTGATTCCAGGTAACCTCTGTTCTGTGACCTTCCTGAAGCTTAATACTTCCATTATCTCTCTTGGACAAGAGGAATAGATGAGTGATTGAAATGCACCTGCTATGGGATGGTCTCCCTGAGCACCATGGAAACTGTTTCCATGTTCCTTATAGCCATCCCAGCATCACATTTTACATGGAACAATAATAATAATCATACTATCAAACAAGTATATACAAGTTTATACTCCATTTAATTCTTATGTCACCCTTCAAAATATGAGTTAATTATTCTCAGTTTATAATTGTTTAATTTGACAAAATGTATGCCACTTAATATGCCCCAACAGCATTCTAAATGTTTTGCACAGTGTCAACTCATTTAATCCTACTGTACGATGTAGGTATTATTATTGTCACCATTTTACAATAAAGATAAAATAAGACACAAAGTGGTTGAATACATGGCCTAAGGTTACCCAGATGGTAAATCAAATAACTAGGTGGGCCCCCTCACCACTCATATAGGGCCAATAAAGAGCTGAAGAAATTGATTAAAGATAGGCTTGCAAATAAAGCTTTTGTGTATGATTCAGTGTGCAAAAGAGATATCTTGAGTATGGGCAGGAGTTGGTTTTCTTCTTCTGCTTTGACCTCATCATCACCCACCTCCTTCCCAGCTAAGCACGGGGTGCTAGAGAGCGTGGTGCACCACAGGGCTTGTTGCAGGCACATGGAAGAGTCACCCTAGGCTCCTAATGGTCCACAAGCAGATATAGCTAAAAAGCATTATTTTTAAGAGGCTTTAATAAATAATTCTTTGATTTCAAAAATCAAACAATTTAGATTATAGTAAGAATAACCTGCTTTTATAATCAATATTAATTTTTCAGATCTGTGAGTTTTTCAATGACCAGGTATCTCTACCGTAGAATAGCTTTTCTTGTTATTGTCAAGACAGATTTATTAAATGTCTACTCTGTGCATGGCATTGTTCTAAGCAGAAGAGATACTGAAACATTAAGGCATTATTTCAAATGATTTATCATTTAGTTTTCTCTTTTAAAAAATATCTTTTTGCCTTATTTCTCTAATTGGTGGCCTTAATTGAAATAATATCTACAAAACATTTTCTATTTCTTGGAAAGCAGGTGATACGTTATAATGTTCTGTGCGAGCATTACAGCTAAAATACAGCATATTATTCTACGTAAATGCTTTAGAGATATTCCAAATATTTTTTTCACTTAGTTTAAATTTGTGTTGACCTAATTGTATTTCTTAAACTTAAGGGAGAAAAAAAACTTCTTTAATTCTTTTCCCTTAGGTAAAATGAATAGAACCACTGGAGAATGAATATTTAGATGTCTGGGAAGAATCTTTTAAAGATTGCTATTTCTATTTGCCTTTTCCTCTTACGAGCATGAGCACATATTCTTTCTAATGGCACATTCGCTGTATTCTGTGGGCTGCATGAGAAGCTACGGGTGACCTCTCCGGGCCTCTTTTCTTGCATTTGGGAACACAGTCGGGTGTCGCCGACCTTCTGTCCCCTTAAAGGCCAAAGTCGAACACTACGTTATCTGGGCAGCCAACACTTTATTCTTATTCCTCAACAATTCTAACAACTCACAGCTCCTCAGTCCCTTTATGAACACAGATGTCATTTTAATAGGGGGAGAGCTGAAGTGACAAGAAGGTGACCTGTGGGTGAACCCAGGAGCAGGTGAGGCCTGTCAGTTTTTAATTTGAAACTGGTGTCAGGTCTGAGCAATGGCTGGTATAATCACATCTGTAACTGATCTCCTGTAAACTCCGCAAACATTCACGGGATGGCTGTTGTGGGCAATATGAAATTAACAATTCATGTGCAGGTCTCTGGGCACCTCCCTAAATCAAATGCATCTTTGAAAACCACGTAAACGCCGCCTGTTTTCCACATAACAAGATTGGCATAACCAAAAAGCACCAATTGTGCTCTTAATGAAAGATTTGTTTTGTCATCAACTTATAAAGATGTAACATTTTAAAAAGACAATTCCTGTTTCAAGGCATAATTTAACTTGTCACATAGTAGTCTAAGCAGAAAAAGTGTAAAATTAAACTCAATGCTATCATCATCTAATATTCATCTTCAAAAGTTATGCCCTGACGTATACAAGAATGTTTCTTGCTTAAAATATTTTCTATTTCATCCCTTAAGATTTCATATAGAAAAAATTCACTCAAAATATTAGAAGTATTATTATTCAATAAATATACCACAGATATAACTTCTAAATTTTACATTTGGTAAAAAAATATTAACCTGGAACCTGCCTGCAAAAGTAAAATTTAAGTGTTCTATAAAATTATAATAGTGTCTCTACCAAACCAAGACAGCATGTTAAAGCTCTACAAGATTTAGAGAATAGCGTGACATTTAGTGTCTAGCAATATCTACCGACATTAGAACACAGTGGCTGGGGTACACGAGATTTGTCACTTTTCTTCCACAGATTTGGGATGAAAAATAATAATCACTGGTATTTTTAGTAATTATTTGCTGGGTGCTGTTCTAAGTACCCACATGTATTAACCAATCGAATCTTCACAACAACACTGTGAAAAAGGTTTGTTTTATCATCCACGTTTTGCAGATCAAGAAACCTGAGGCACCGCAAGCTTAAATCGCTTACCAAACCACAACAGTGGAGTCAGGATCTGAACCCAAGTCTGATTCAACAACTTTTGCTCTTGACCACTTTTTATCGCCCTCTTGGGACATGTAGTTTTGTCATCTCAGTGCTTCTGGAACACCAAAGAACATGAACATGTTGTCTAAACTAGAATGTTTTCAGCTAAAGGACATGTGAGATGGACTGACAATTACGTGTTTCCTGTTGGCAGAACGATGACCTGTTCCTATCGTTTCTCCTTAGAACTCAGTCTTAAGAACCAATCCAGGTGATTTCCCTAAATTTTAGACGTGGAATTTCTACACTTTCAAGTGGTCAGCTCCATATTCCTCCTTCTGCTGAAGCTATTCACATGTCTGATAGAAGAAAATATTGTCTAAAGAAAAGAGTTTAGATTATGAAGTCAGTGAACTTGGATATGCATCCCAGACCTGCAACTTACTCTCTAGGTGAACTTGCTCAAATGACTTAACTTCACTGAAACTTGGTTTCTTTATCTCCGTGATGGTAAGGCTACTACTTGCTATTTCCTCAGAGGGTTGTTGTGAGACTCAAAGACTATATATGTAAAAGTACTTTATAGGTAGGAACATACAAAGGTTCATCCCAAATAAGTAACTTGCTTAGGCTAGCGGAATCACCTAGAGACCAGATCAAGAAACAGTATGACCTCAGATTTCTTTCCTACCACTCTTTTCTGTCATATTGGGTGTGTTTTATATAGCTGATACTCTCCTCCTTTCCTAGGTAATCTGGGTGAGTTCTAATGGTGCCCATTCCTTAAGGTTTCAAGACTGCAGACACAGATTCAGTAACAAAATAAAAACATGCTAAAGAGCTAAAGAGTTTCCAAAGTCTCAAGTCTCCAGGCTTTAACATGTGCTATTTCCCTTTCGGGTTCTCTGCTAACACACTTGCCTCAGCTGTGCATTCCCACATAACCCTCTAGAATTAACTTAAGTCACTTTTTCTCTTAAGCCTTTTCTGAATCGTCATGTGGATCCAAATTCTATTTCCCCTACTACCCAACAGAGCCTGTTTTCTGCTTCTGTTGCACTCAGCACATGTATTTTAACTATTTTCACATGACTCTCTTTCTCCCCAGCTTGAATACAAGGCCCTAGAAGGCAGAGAACTTTACTGAGTTTATTTCTGTATCCCTAGTCTCCAACACCATGCCTGGCACAAAGTAGAGGCTCAATAAATGATTGCTGACTATAGACTGGGATCCAAACAGACATGAGAAACTGACTTTGAGTGAAAAGCAGAGGAATTCTATAAATGAAAGGCAACTCAGGTGGGAAATACATTAAACCAATACATAATATAAGGAATAGGCAAGAAATTTGTGGGAAACAGTTTGGTAACAACATGCTAAGCAGGGAAAAGATATTTTGAACATGGTAGATAAGAAAGTGTTTTCAAAACCAGTTAAAATAATCGAGACAGTATACTATGTTATGTTAAGGAGCTCCAACACCTCAACAGAAAAAGATCAAATAGTCCAATCAAAAATGGGCGAAGGATCTGAATAGACATTTCTCAAAAGAAGACATACAAATAGCCAACAGGTACATGAAGAAATGTTCAACATCATTAGTCATCAGAGAAATGAAAATCAAAACTATAATGAGATATCATCTAACCCCAGTTAAAATGGCTTTTATCAAAAAGATAGGCAATAACAAATGCTAGAGAGGATGTGGAGAAAGGGGAACCCTCATACACTGGTGATGGGGATGTAAATTCGTGCAACGACTGCGGAGAACAGTATGGAGGTTCCTCAAAAAACTCAAACTGGAACTACCCTATGACCCAGCAATCACACTGCTGAGCATATATCCAAAGGAGGGGAATTCGGTATATTGAAAAGGTGTCTGCACTCCCATGTTCATTGCAACACTATTCACAATAGCCAAGATTTGGAATCAACCTAAGTGACCATCAGTGGATGAATGGATAAAGAAATTGTGGCACATATACACAGTGGAATATTATATAGCCATAAAAAGAATGAAATCCTGTCACTGTGACAACATGGATGAACTGGAGAACATTATGTTAAGTGAAATAAGCCAAGCACAGAAAAACAAATCTTATATGTTCTCAATCATATGTGGGAGCTAAATATTAAAAATAATTGATCTCCTGGAGACAGCAGAATGATGGTTACCAGAGGCTGGGAAGGGTAGGAGGGAGGAGGGAGGATAAAGTGGGGATGCTTAATGGGTATAAAAATATAGTTAGTTAGACAGAACAATATTTGGCAGCACAACAAAGTGATTTTAATCAATAATAAATTAGGGTATACTTTGAAATCACTTAAAGAGTGGAATTAGAATGTTTCTAACACAAAAAAATGATAAACACCTGAGGTGATGGATACACCAATTACCCTGATATGGTTTGATTAATTCACATTATATGCCTGTATCAAAACATCACTTATACCTTATAAAGATATATAACTATTATGTGTCCAAAATTAAAATTTTTTAACTTTTAAAAAAAAAACTTTATGGAAACTGCAAAATTGTTTTTCAAAGTAGCTATATCATTTTGCATTCCCATGAGCAATAAATGAGAGTTTCAGTTAAAAAAAAAAGAAGAAAGATATCCAAGAGAACAAAATTGAGATTTTTTTTAAGAGAGAAAAATTAAAAGAGAAAGTGGTTACAATGTAAGTCAGGTAAAGAAGATCCAACATAAACATTGTTGAAGTCCCTGAAGAAGGAAAGATGGAAGAGAGGGAATGAGGAAGGAGGGGAAGAAGAAATGGGGAGGAGAGGGAGAGAGGGAAGAAAGGAAGGGAAAGGAGGGAGGAAGGAATGAGAAAGCTAATATTAAAAACTATGAAGAAAACTTCCCAGAAATAAAAGAAGAACTGAATCTACACACTAGAAAGGTACACCAGATACCTAGGAAAAGTCCAAGAACTATCAACTCTGGGATATATTTTAGTAGAACAAATAAACTTTAAAGAAAAAATCCTCAAGGCCTTCAGACAAAAAAAGATCAAATAACTTACAAGAGCAACAAAATTTTCAAAAGCAATATACAAAGCAAAGCAACATTTTCAAGAAACTTAAGGAAAGTGCAAACCGAAGATTTTATATCCACCAAGATATCCTTCAAGTATCAAGAGTATAGAAAAACAATTTGAACATACAAAAATTCTAGAAATCCTGTACACGTGTTTCTCTCTTGAGGAATTTGCTAAAGAATAAGCTGCGTCCAACCAAAAGATCCCTGGGAAATCTGTGGCAAAGGGACTCACGAGCATTTCATATATTTATTTGTAGCACTAAGACCAAATCAGGGATGAGGCTCTGAATACAGTATATCAATTGATTTGTTCAGGCTAGTTACAGTGACTCGCACCTGTAATCCTAGCACTTTGGGAGGCCCAGGAGGAGGATCACTTGAGGCCAGGAGTTCATAGTGAGACCCTGTCTCTCAAAAAAAAAAAAAAAAAATTGCTCTCACAAAATAAAAAGAATCCAACTAAAAAGTCTTGGTTTTCCTATTTGTATAGTTATTAGGAGTGAGTCAAAATATGTCATTTAAAACTGACAGATCTTTTAGTAAATGGTAAAATATAAACACAAAGTTAACCACTAAGACAAAAATACAAAATTCTAAGTACCAAAGAAAAATTTTAAATGGGAAGGATAACACAACAAATAAAGATAATTAACACATTAAATACAACATAATACACACAGGAATTATATCAAAACAAAAGTTGAAACCACATATATCAGCTGAAGTAATAAATGTGAAATTATTTCATTCATTCAATAAGAAAAATATTTTCAAACTGGTTCATAAAGCAAAATCCAACCCTGTGCCATATACAGGGAACCTATATGTGTATACACACACATATATATATGCCCGTTAAGGTTCTATATATTCAAAGCAAGCACTGAAAGAAAAAAAATACTAAATAAAAACAGAAACAATTAAATATAATTGAATATAATCACACATAAGAAAAAACTAATTCAAGTAACTTTTGAACACAGTACTTTGACTAAAAATTCATAGGAGGAGCTGGGGGGTACAATTGCAAACAGATTTTTAGTACGTTTAATAGGGGTGTATGTGTTTGGTGGCATGATCATGACAATTCTAAAACAATTTTATGTGTTTTGTACCATGCATGACCCAGTACCAAGATCAACACTGTTGATACTGTGCAGGGCCAGCACTCTTGCTGAGGAAGAAGCCTACAGCATATTTCCACAACGGATTATTATTTGGCAATAAAAAGACTGATAATGTGACGCATGTCAACCCACAACTCAGATGAGCATCAAAACACTATGCTGAGGGCTGGGCACCGTGGCTCATGCCTGTAATCCTAGCACTCTGGGAGGCTGAGGCGGGTGGATCGCTCAAGGTCAGGAGTTGGAGACCAGCCTGAGCAAGAGCAAGACCCCCGTCTCTACTAAAAAATACAAAGAAATTAGCTGGACAACTAAAAAAAATGTATATATATAAAAATTAGCCGGGCATGGTGGTGCATGCCTGTAGTCCCAGCTACCCGGGAGGCTGAGCAGGAGGATTGCTTGAGCCCAAGAGTTTGAGGTTGCTGTGAGCTAGTCTGAGCCATGGCACTCTAGCCCAGGCAACAGAGGAAGACTGTATCTCGGGAAAAAAAAAAAAAAAAAAAAAAGCACTATGCTGAGAGTATACCTAACTTAAAAGAGTACATAGTCCATGATTCCATTTGTATTAAATTCTAAAGCAGGTATAACACCTGGTGAAAGAAACCAGAACAGTGTCTTCCTTTAGGGAGCAGGGTGGCGGGGGAATTGCTGGGGTGTGCCTGGGAAGAGATTCAAGTGAACTTTCCAGGGAGATAAAAATATTTTTCATCTTGATATGGGATGTGGGTTACGCAGTTGTATGCATTTGTAAAAATCCATTTAACTGGAACACTGCATTTCAGCTATGTGTAAATTATACCTCCATAAAAGTAGTGAAAGGAAAGATAACAGCCAGGTTTTATAGTCTGATAATAATCAGTTTTGTCACATCATCACAAGGAAGCTTTTCTCAGTATCAACACAGGAATATATGTAAAAGACACAGTTAGCAGACTCTCAGTCTTTTCCTCCGCAGCTAGTGTGAAATTGCTTGTAAAAATTTTGTTGACTTTTACCATCTCTTTCCACCTGCTGGCAGAATGTCCAGTGTGGCCAACTCCACTGCAACCATTTCTAGAGTAAACAATGATCTAAAGGATCGGGAATAAAATCTATCTGATCTACTGACAGAGAAACATAAGCCATCTGCCTGGAGTCATAAAGAGCATGACTTTTTCTTCCTACGCAATATTATATACTGTGGTCAAAGTGTCCCATACGATGCCATTGGCACAGCTGTTCTCTCACTGACAAGATGCCCCTTAAAACAACGCTCTTATTTATGCTTGAAATTTTACATACCTTAAGAAAGGGAATAAAATGAGAAGCAATTTCTTCTGAGGAAAACTTCTAAAACAAAACATGTATTAAAAAACTACAAGATTGTATGTCAAAATATCGTTTATCACTGGCAATTAAAAATTACTTTGACCAAGAATAGCAGTCTGCAAAACAAACTGCTGCATTATCACGGTGTCCAATCTGTTGTTTCTCCACACCTAATAACTCCTTGGATAAAAGTGTCCAGAACTTTTTCTTAAAATTCAGATTTTGACATTATAATCTGTATTATATTTCTAATAAAATCATCTGGATTTCAATATCTTACAACAAAAAGGCACCTTTAAAAATATTTTATGCTTAAAATTTTTTTATCTGTATGATCAACTCTTTTGTTTATTTTAACCAGTAATAATAAAACTTTCCAGCAGGCAAAAGAAACATGCAAATGACTTAAAATTCATTCTAATTATAGATTATCAATATTTGATTCTTAGAACAATATTTGATTCTTGGCACCATTTGAACACTTTTACTACAATCGCAACTGATATTTCATATTAGTCAAGCATTGTAAGCTAATATCAAAAGAAATCAAAGGTAAGAAACAATAAGCATTTCAATTTTGTGTGGAATTGAATATTCCACAAACTTTTACTAGCATGTCAATGTATATCAATTCTTTCCAACAAAGTAAATGAACCTAAATTTTGATATCTGGTCCTTGTTTTTTTTCTTTAAACTCCAAGCTACTGCAGATTCTTTCACATCCTGTAAAGCGAATATTCTTTATTTTCAGGTTTGCATTCCTAAAATTTTACTAATATCTAGTGATGTAACTCTGTATTTAAGACAGTGCTTTTTTCCAATGTGATTTTTTTTCTGTGTAGATAATATTCTTAAAGACCATAACATACCGTGATGCCAAAAGAGGGGCATGCACATGATTATAAACAGCACCACTGGCAAACACCCACTAGATGTCAGTCATGCAGTTAGCATCAATTTACATTCTTAATCCCAAAGGACACAAAGAAATTCTACAAAATCTGTCCCATGAATACACCACAGAAACACCAAGAATTTTACACAATATGGTCTAAAATCTTGCCACTAGAAGAGCCACTGTTTTGCTCTAGTGGGGACTCTAGCCACCAATGAAATGCAGGCTTCTTCCAAGTGCCATTGTTAGTTGAGGACAACTATGTTGGGGGCATTTGTGGTGCCTCTAATCAGTTTATAGGACAGCAATATGTTATCATTGCAGAATTATGTTTTGAAAGACTTAGCTTATGGAAACAGAAGCACAAAGCAGAATATTTCTTACATATGTAACATTTAGACAATTTCAAAGAACACCCCCCTCCCAAAAAATGCTGATTATGTTAAGAATAAAATAGTCTTGGGGAAATTGACTTAAGATGACAAGGCATGTTGGGTTGTTGCCACCAAAATCACAAATTAGTTCTGTTCTTCCAGACACCTGACTTTACTCTTCTCAGGATTACTCTAATAGTGTGTGACTTCTACAAGAAAAGTTCTTAAGAATTCTCGTAGGAAAATATCACGTAAGGAAGGTGCTCACCGTCTCTGGGAAGGAAGCGAGGTGACTGTTTACCCAGGTCCCAGACTGTCTCAGTCCAGTTTGACGTGTTAATTGTCACCCAGCACCATGGTCGAACTCCTTGCTGTGTGACAAATCTCATCACAACACCAAGCACTCCACACACTTCCCAAATAAAATGGGAGGCAAAACATAACAGAAATAAGGCCCATGAAGATCTTTGGGAAAGTCTCGGTTTCCTTAACAGTAAAATTAAGAAACCAAATTAGGTGGTCTCATATTTTCCTTCCAGCTCTATCGTTCTATGAGTCTAGGATGCAACATGTTCTTTCCCTCAGAATAGTGGAAACTTTGTATGATGACTAGCTGTAGCATGTTCATTGTCTTGAAGACAGAAAAACATAAATATGTGTTATCAATTACATTACTCATCAATAACCCTGATCCCTGGCTTTTGTGGTCTAAAAGAATATAAAATCTAATAGCAGATAGTGACAACTTAAAGCACGTAAAGCTCTAATGGGAAATAAAATCACCAGAAGGGTTAGGACAGGACCAACAGCAACGATACCGTTATCAGCACAAATAAAACACCATGCTGTGTAGAGCGGGCATGTAGATTCTCCCAGGTAATGTGTTCTATGTTGCAGGATGATTTTAATGTAAATTACAGAGCTATAGTTCCAGGGAATCAGGTGCAAGGACTGAGATGTTTCTAGAGCATCTCTTTTTTCAGTTACTGCTTTAGAATTCTGGAGGCCTATATAATCTTAAGGAATATATGCTCAGATTCTAGCCCACTGTATTTATTATTAATTTTGTTCTTATTTCCTCAACAACCTTATCAAAGTGTGTTGCCAATTGCAAAAAAAAAACAGAGAACTGAAATGAAAAGTCATCCCCTCCTTCCTTTATACTTTTGATGTTCGGCTCCCTAGGAAAGACTTTAAGTAGAAAACCCCGGAAGGCCTCAAAGCCAATCCTGCTGTCACTTTGCACCATTTATAAAGGACGTAATAGCTAATAGACTGTCAGAAGGGAAAAGTTTATTAAACCAAGCAATTAGCTCTTTACTTTAAAGGGATATGGTGAGATTAAATGAAGTGAAATACACAAGGTAATTGAAGCTTTTTGAAAGGAAGGACAAAATATTCAGAGCTGTAGGAATAAAGGTACAAAGATTTAATGAATGTTTGTCTAGCACTTTACACTTTATAAGTGGCTTTTGCTTATTTTATTGGCTCCTCACCATAACTCTGTTGGGTGGGCAGGGCAGACACAGGGCTTTCTGTGGTCCCTGAATGGGAGTCATTGAAGTCACAATGAAACGCATAGTTTTCAGGTTTATACAAACCTCACTTAGTGGTGAGGGGTACAATGCTGTCGGAGCAGGCCAACAAGATCCCGGCACACCACAGCATTAGTGATGGGATGAGGTCAGCAAGAGCAGGGAGGAGAGGAACTTCTTGGCAAGTGGGACGCCCAGAAGGCAGGAAGGTAGTTGAAGAGGTATTGCACACAAATAAGCCAAGTCTCAGAGAGGTGAAAATAAGGTGTTTAAGATCATGTGGTTAGATTACCCTTCAGCCATTAGTTGCCCAGTTTGGGAGTCCTTTGAATATACCATATTTCCTCTTAAACTGTTGTTAAGCATGGAAGGGGTGGGTAGGTCTTCCTGTGTTGAAGGCGTACCACATGCAAGAGGAATCCTAG
This sequence comes from Indri indri, assembly GCA_004363605.1. NCBI lineage: Eukaryota > Metazoa > Chordata > Mammalia > Primates > Indriidae > Indri > Indri indri. The sequence goes on along the minus strand of RJWJ010000361.1, from coordinate 112,873 downwards.
GTGCTGGATGTACATTACCTCATTTAATTCCCACAACCACCCTGTGCGATATTATTATGGTCTCTGTCCTACAGGTGAAGAAACTTGAGTCTCGGAACTTAAGTAAATTACCCAGAGTTACCTGGCTGCAGGAAGATAGGGAGCCTGGATTTGAATTCTGGTCTATTGCATTCAAAAATTCATGACTTTTTAAAAAAATTATGTTTCTGCCCATCCTAACATGTTTATTTCTTGTGCTTATTCCATAGTACCTCTCCTACTTTTTTTTTTTGAGACTTAATGTACATTTTCTGAATTAGAACCATATTTGCTAGACCTTGAGATACATGAAGTTGCTTCCTGCCAAGTTATTGAAAGGAATACTGGAGAAATCATTAAAATACTTAATTAAAAAAACAGGGAGATGCGTGTACACAAGATATTACATGAATGGAATTAAATAGATAATATATAAATAAAAGATTGAGAAACTGGATAATCTAAACTTTTGATTACCTATAAATAAACTAATGCCTTTGAGGGATATGGCAAGTATTTGGGTATCAACTTGATCACAGCCCTTCACGTGATTAACATTCCAAGGAAATATGAAATCATATTGATATTAGAAAATTTTTCATGTATGATAAAACAGCCACAAAGAAAATATTTTAGCAACATATACTGTTGTACAAAAGGTGTATGGATATTAATTTTTGTTAAAACTTATATCTTCAGTGCTCTAAAGAAAAAAAAAATCCTACCATCAATTATCTTGGAAAGTGAGAAATAGTGTTGTAAAGCGAATGTTTTACTCCTCCTCTCAATTTACCTTCCATTGTCTTGAAGTGAGATCCTCAGGTACTGGTCATATCCATATCCTGGCATAAATAATTAGATTGCTCTTAGATAAAAGAGATTGTAAACTGAGTCCTCTCAGACCCCAAATGTGTTGTACCCCAGAGCAAACAAGCTAAGCATTTGTTCCCTATCCAGAAAACTGTTCATCTATATTCCCTCCCATTTCCTCAATATTCTGACCTTACCCCTGCTGGCCAGCCAGCCCCACAATCCATTTAGACTCCACAGCAGAAATAAAATGCATAGGTACTGTAGCTCTAATTCAATTAATCTTCTCCTTGGGTTTCCTCTGCTCTGTGCCAGGGTCATTTGTGAGGCCATCGCTCACTCCAAACTGTTGCACCTGTGCTGCTATTGAAACCACCCTTCCTCCCTCCCACCCCCGCCCTCGACTCTATCCTCCCAGGCACAGTGCCCTCATCACCTCCTTCCCAGGCACAACAGCTTTCCTTTGCAAGGAGGAATGCTACAATTCCCCCAAGCATTGGCAAGGAAATATTTAAATGTAATCAGAAGATCTTCCTTTGTTTCATGTTTTTTTCCTAGGGAAATTAATCTCTCTAAGGTATTTGATGTATTCTTTTGCTCTTCCGTGAGGCAACATCGTACGGTACTGAAGTGGTCACAGCTTGCAAAGGCTAAATATTTTCTTCTCCTTTGCTGCTGACACAGATGATACGTGCCTGGTTTTCTCAAGCATCTCTAATTGAATACTTTGCTTCATTTAAATTGTTTTAAACTTGGCTGTGAGAAATGTGTACATGTCTATCCCATCCCTCCCCCTCCTGGAGTATGAATGCAGGATCATTGGCAGCTGCGGCCCCCTAATAGCTTCCCCCTCCCAGTCGAGTTGCCTCGACTCTAGCAAGCTTGAGAAACTTCCCAGTTCAGTTCTCCCCAATCGTTGCTAGTCCTTGGTCCTTCCGATTTCATGTCATTTCTAGTAGAAAAGCTAGACTGTATTTATATACCTTTATATATTCGAAAAAGCTTTTAAAGTTAAATTAGTCTTTAAAAAATTTTTAAAAATAAAGTTAAACTAGTCTTAAGTTTCTGTTTTACCACACGCAGCTGTGTGAGCTTAGACAAATTACTTGACTTCTCTGAATCGCAGTTTTATTATTTGTAAAGTGGTGGGAATAATACTAACTGCACTGAGCTGCCCCGAGCATTAAATGGGATAATGTATATAAAGTGTCTAGCATCATCCTTGGCACATACTTATATTAACCGTATTTTTTATTCTCTGCATTTTATGATGTTCTATACTACCATCTTAAAAAGCTTGCTGGCCAGGGAGAGACTGCACCTCCTGGGGCTCGCTAGCCAATGCTTATAGATAGCAAAGGGCTCAGGAGCACAGCAACCAATACCGAGTCTGTAGCCTCAACCACCTCTTTGTCTAACTCTCACACACCAAGCCAATATCTCCCCTGCCTAAATCATTCTAAGGACAGATACCGAGCAATGAGAGACCACCTCTATGCCCTCAAACCCCCAGAGTTATTCAAACTAGCCTATTCTAATAAAGGCTCTAGCCTTGGCTTCCCCCTCCTCCCGCTCCTGCCCCACTGACGCTGGTGCTTCCCCCAGTGGCCCTGCGGGGTGTGACGTGCCTCTCATTTCTTGGGGAGCTACATGAGTAGCAGCAAGCTTTTCTTTCAATGGCATTGACCTCTCTGTGTCACACCTCTATAAATTAAATTCCGGGTGGAATTTTAGAACAGTGTTTAATGAACATAAAATGTCCTTCCTTCCCATATTGTCATTTTACAATTACTGAGTGCCCACGAATGGTAATAGATACAATGGGCAAAGACGCAGACAGGTTTAACCCTTTTGCTGCAGAACCAACAAGATGCAGACAGACCTGCTGGCGCAGGAGGTGCAGGCCTAGGGCAGCGGTTCTCCCGCTTTAGCCAGCTTCAGTGTCACCAGGAGAGTTGGGAAAACACAGGTTAGAGTCCAACATCCAGAGTTTCGGATGCAGGAGGTCTGGGTTGGCCTGCCAGGATTTGCATTTGTAAGGAAGGTGCTGTTGTTACTGGCTTAGGGACCATATTTTGAGAACCACGGCTTTTAGAGGATGTGAAAATAAGCAGTTTGGGGAAAATAACTGGCGCAATAGGATAAACAGATATCTCAAGTTGAATAAAATCCAAGTTTTGAAGTTTGGGGGAAGGATCAACAAAGGAGGTCCGTGCTTCACGAAACACAGCCTGGTACTCAGGCAGATTCCCAGAGGAAAACACCCTCTCCCAGTCTCAGGGAAAGAGCCACTCTGGGGGGTGTGGATGGGTCTTCTGTTTGTTTTGTTTTGTTTTGTTTCTGGATTTTGGGTTTTTTTAGATATGCACTGTTTATTTCCTCTTCCCTGCAGTTTTTGGCCAACAGGGCCAATGTGAAAGCTTACAGTTTATCCCGCAGAGGTAAATTGCTCTATACCCTACGTTCGTGATAGGACAACGATGACTCACATTTTCGTCTCCTAACAACCAAGTTCGGCCCCGATGGGTGGTGTAAGAAGACCCATCAGGCCGTGCAGCTGATCAGCGTGCTGGGGACAGATCTGGGGCTCGACATGCACGGACACCATGCAACGCAGTTCTAGCGGGTTACGCTGACTCATTTCATCCCCGCTAGAGTTCCGCAAGGTAAATATGTCCATCTCCACTTTACCAGAAGGAGAAAACTAAAGCTCAGATAAGCCATTCCGTCATTTCCCCCAAGTAGTAAGTGATATCACATGGATTTGTCAAGTCTGACTCCAAGACTATTTTGACTCTGTCATTTCACTTCCCTTTTCTATAACATGTGTTAGACTGAACTGCACATCTTTAGTTCCTTCTGCCCGGTTCGTTCTGTGATGTACCAGGTTTTCTCTTCTAAATGAAGGGTAACATTGTTTTTTAGAGTCCACACATTCCCAACACTGGCACATAAATAGTGTCACTCTTTCAAACTCTCAAACATCAATACAGAGTATTTAATAAACACAGAATTTTTTCTAGCTCAGCTTAGTTTTAAACCTCTATTCCTTATTAGATCTGTCATTGTCCTCCAGGTTGCTAAGAACAAAAGGAAGTTTTGCATCTCAGTTAGTTAATAATCTCTTATGAAGCAGTGCGGGCTGTAAGTAGAGTTGCCAGAGTTTGTAAATAAAAAGACACCTAGTTTGGGGAGGGACGGCAAGGGCAACATACATAACCTAAACATCTGTACCCCCATAATATCCTGAAATTAAAAAAAAAGACACCTAGTTAAATTTGAATTTTAGATGAACAATGAATAATTTCCTAGTATATTTTTACCTGTGCAATATTTGGAACATACTTGTACTAAAAATTATTGCTGTTTATCTGAAACTCGGATTCAACTGAGCATTCTGTATTTTATCTGACAACCTGCTAAAAGGCTCCCTCAGAGGTCATCCTTGGGCTCTGTATTGTCAGAATAAAAGAGAGGGCGGAGGGAGCTCAGAAACTGAACAATATAAGAGGTAAGAACAATGGAGAAAAGCCCCTCCCTCTTCTGTGAACTACAACTGCTGCTTCCTTCTGCACGTTGCACTGTGGTCGGGGAAACCTGTTAACTACAGCTCCAGCATCACTTTATAAATCATTACTCACTTCCCGTCCATTAACATTACCAAACAACAAGGGACAACTTGTAAGCTATTATCCTGCAGCCAAGCCCTTGCATGGAAACATTAGTTCCCCAAGTGTATTTGTACATTTTAATATAAGATTGCTCTTTCCTAAGGCAAATCCTAAAACCCCCCTGTATTGCCACCTCTTTAAAATTATTTACCCATAAATGCACTGATTTGTCTTTCTCTTTTGTTACATCATTATCAAATAATCAGTTTTCACTTTTTACCATTTTCCCCCATTATCATCAAAGACAGTACTAAACACCAAAACCCATTAGATAATGCACAAAGACAATTCAAACCACGAGGACTGCCCCTGGGAACTTTGCTAGGTGCTAAGGATACAAAGATGAATAAGATACCCTTTTATGACTCCATTTAAGATATTTAGGAGATTTTAAATTATTTAGAAAGTATTCGTCAGCCCTGTTGAACTACTGTGGATACCAGGCACCCACTCAATGCACAATTATCCTTTTCTTAGGATTACCTCCCCCTCCCAGAAAAGTAGATCCTGGCAAAAATGTAAGTGAATTCTTTGTGTCCCTGATCCCTTGGTCATGAGATTGGACCAGGACATACACCTGATACAAGTGGTGTCAATTTTATTTTCTTACCTGGGAGGTTGGGATTGAGACTGAGAAACAGCTGAATTGCCTCTGACTGTAGTTGGAACTATAACATGAAAAATGGAGATCTGTGGAAGAACCGGTTCTGTGTGTGGATTAGAGACATGGAAATAGCTAGTCTAGGGAAAAGGGGAGAAAGCAGACAGAGAGAATGAAGAGAGGGTAGATTTTTTCCTCTATTCATTTGTTGAACACCTACTACCCATTATGTCAAACACAGCTCTGAACCCAAGGAACAGAGCAGTGAAGAGACAAAAGCCCCTGCCCAAAGTTGACAATAAATTAATTAAAAGATAAACAGATAATAATACAGTCCATCAGGTAAGTACTCAAAAGAAAAGTAAAAAATGAAACATATCTAGAAATAAGTTATAGAAAAGTACAGGACAATTGCAAAGGGAGTGGTCAGAAAGCCCTTACTGAGGATAAGACATTTCAGAAAAGCCTCTGAGGAAGGTGAAGCAGGGAGATATTTTGGCACTTTGGCGGTACCTTGAACTTGAACAACTGACTTCACAACCTAAAATCTGAAGTGCATCTGCACACACCCTCTAACAGAACAGCCATCTCCGTTGCCTCTGGCAAGTATTCTGCAAACCCCTGTTGTGTACCTCTTGTGGGGAGTCAGCACAGACAGCTGGATGGAGTGGATGTGAAGTGAGTAGCAACCTGGAGGTGCTGATATCAGGGACAAGCAGAGGCTCAGCGCAGCCCGGGGTGTCAGAGGGCAGGAGGAAGGGCCTGTGGACTGAGCCATAGACCTCCTACCTGGATCACACAGAATGTGTACAGCCACCCCCATGCTGAGTCCAGAACTGTACAGGACACGAGAAGAGAAGCTACTGCCACTCAAGCCTGCCCCACTCCCTCCCCCTAAAGAAGGTATCCTGGGGGAAATGTCAACATTCAGTTAAAACACAGATGTGGTGGTCTAGAACCTAGGTCAGAAGAAACTACCATATTTAAAGACCTTATGTGAATAGGGAGCCGAAAATATTTCATGCTTCCTGATAGTCTAAAGCTAAAATACTATGTGCTCTCATTTTATTTAAATAAACATGTATTAAAAGAAAGGCTGTATTTATGGAAAATCAGACTATGTTCCAACTTCAAATGTATGTTTTTATGATGGCACGATGTCACAGCAATTTGCATAGACAGCGAGTGACATTCCCATGGGGTGAAAGAACAAGGCATGGCCAACTTGAGTTTTCACAAGTTAAAAAGCAAATTACTCTCCTGGCGAGATAACTGAGACCAAAGAAAAGGGAGGCATAAATATGTTAAAAGAAAGAAAATAAAGCAAAAGAACAAATCACTTAGATGGAAGCCAGGGGAGTAGGAGGGGACCTGAAGTTTAGTCACTGGAGCAGCTACTGGCAGCCAGTGTCTGACCAAGACGTGCTGAAGATTGAAACGATTCTCTTTTCTCTGGGAGCCTGCTATTCTTCCAGCACTGCCATAAACAAATGATACATCTGAATTATTATGAGCATGAGGTGTTTTGAATGACTTCAGGCTTCATTAGGTTACAGTACCACATAAGTCACATTCAGTATGCTTGGGTGTCGTGGCATGTATTTGTTCCTTTTGTAGGGGTTAAAATACATTTTAATTTTTCTGCTTCTTTTAAATCTATAAATATCCAAACTCAGAAGACTATGCTTTGTCCAGTGTATCAAAATCAACCTTGGGCACAACTATCATCGGATCATAGCAAGGTCAAGATGAACCAATAATGTAATTCCTCAAATCATAATTTGGCTCCAAATCGTCTCAGGTTTAGGATTGAGTAGAGGCAGGGCCAGGGAAGGTGGCAGTACAGAATGAAAGGAGAAGATATTATTAAAATGAAGTGAAACACTAAGATTGGGGATGGCAGAATTTGGGGGAAGGCAGAGGTGAGACCACCATCCCAGCAAGGGCATGAGGCCAGCATGACCCCTTTCGTATAAATACTGCACGCTGACCCGTTGTGCCACTGAGCTCCAAGGATCCGTTTCAAATGCAGCCTGCTCCCGCCCACTTCTCCCTTAACTCTAGTCAGAACCATCTACTTACAGATGCCGTCACCTCTGGTATTTCAAAATACTTCCCACATCCATGCAGTTGGTCTTCCGGCTCTTTCTTTCTTAAACGTCCTGCCCTGTTGTACACCCACAAACACCATCTTTCAAGATGCAGCTTGAGCTATACCCATCCGGAGTTTTCCGAAATATTTGCCTCCCATTCCAGAAATGTAGCATTGATCACTCTTTCCTTTGCCTCTCCTTTCCCCGTTATGCCAATCATGCAGTCTTACCAGAACAACAGTTGCATTTTGTTAAACTTAGTTGACAGTTCTCTTCCTACCAGACTCAAAGCTCCTTGAGGGCAAGAATGGTGTCTTTTTCATTATTACCTACCAAGGTCTAGCAACTAAAAGACAAGCAATTCAGTTATCTGTAACTTTAATTCTGTGACATCAACTAGTATCTTTTGGATAATTCTCTGATCCATTGGGAATGCTGGCTAAAGCAGATGATGTCTTCTTTCCAAGTCTACATAGTGAACTTTAACATCCAACCATGATCCTAAGCACAATGTGTTTGGAAAGATGCTAACAAATCAGATTCCAGCTGACATGAGGTCACCGCAGGACACTTCAGCCCTTTTTGGAAGAATGAATAAAGTGAAGAACATTCAACCTGTCAGTTACTTACACAGAAAGATTGGAGGGACTGTGTGTGGCCACAGAGCCAATCCCTAGCCCTTCTCAGAGGAATTCCATTTCAAACCTTTATCTCGTTAATTCTAATTCAGTTGTATCCACCAACAAGAGGGTATTTCAGTGTGGAAGTTCTATAATTACTTCAAAGACAATAGTGTCAGATTTGGACTCATCATTGTCTCGTTTAATCATCTCTTCCTACCAATAACCCCTCACTCTCCGGACGTCCTGGCTCAAATATTGCGATCATTGTTAATTCCCTCCTCTCCTTCACATCTTGTACACTATTGTGATTATCTTACATCTGCATCAGGCTTTAGAGTTTAAAAAACACTGTCATATATAAATTGCCTCATTTAATCTTTACAGTAAACCTTTTCAAGATAAAGAAGATGAATATTGAAAAAATTGACCAAGGTCACCAAGCTAGTGATAACGACATATCTGAGACTACAAATTCAGGTCTCATATCCAAGCACCAACAAAGCCTATTTCATTTTCTTTGGAATGTTGAATCCTTCTTTTCACTCCTACTGCTACCACCCTCAAATTCTGAAGCCTGGATAACTACATTTGTCTCCGTGCAACTAAACTGACTCATCTGCATCCATCCTTTTAATGATAATGCCAAATTAATATGTCTCAAACACTGCATTCTTCATACCCATAACAATATAACAGGTTTCAACAGCATCCATTGTCCCAAGAATGAGCTCCAGGGAGAGTCTGATTGGGAGCAGCGTGGAGGAAGAACAGAGAGCAGACACTCCTGCACACATACGTGGTGATGAGGATTGGTATAACCTTTCTGGTGGCAAATTTGGAAATATCCACCAGCATTCAAAATGTGTATACCCTGTGCTTTAGCAAGGTTACTTTAAGAATTTATCTTACGGAATCTTCCTTAAGAATGCAAATATATATTACAATTCATTGAGACATTGTTTTTAATAGTTACAAATTGAAGCACCTTAAATGTTCATCAATAGTGGATTTATTAATTAAAAAAGGTTTAATCCATACAATGTCATGCAATGTAGTTATTAAAAAGACTGATGTAAATCTATATGCAGCTTCACGACAAGGTGGCCTATATAAAGTGAAATAAGCAATAAGAGAAGTATATTATTATTCATACCATTGTGTTAAAAAATATATGTATGTATGTCTGAATAGGAAATATATCTCTTTGTATATGAATAGGAAAAAGACTAGAAGGATAGATACAAAACTCTTAAATGAAAATTTTTTGAAAGGCAACATTATAGAAAATTTCCACATTTTAGTCATTTTTTAAATTATTTTAAATTTCAAATTGCTATTATGCTTTTTAATGCCAGAAAAAAATTAACAAAAATATAGACACTGGATGTGAGACTCTAAGTATGCTTATAAAACACTCTAACATATGAGTATTTAATAATAGGAATTCCTGAGAAAGAAGAGAAAGAGAATGGGGCAGAAAAAATATTTGATAAAATAATGACTGGTAAATTTCTATAGTTACTGACAGGCGTTAAAACACAGATCCAAGAAGGTCATACATAGCAGATCAAGCAGAATAATTAACAACAAAGACCACCTCTCCATGCCATGAAGCACATTCAAATTGCTGAAAACAAAACAGAAGAAGAATATCTTGAAGGCTCCCAGAGAAAAAATATATATTACATACAAAGAAACAAAGATAAGAATTACAGCAAACTTCTTTTCAGAAATAGTACAAACTAGAAAACAAAAAGCAAATGACATTGCTGAAGAGTGGAAAGAAAGAAATTATAAACCCTGAATTCTATACCCAGCAAAAAATATATTTCAAAAATGAAGTGTAAATAAATACTTTAGAAAACAAATGAAAGTTGAGAGAATTCATTGCCAAGAGACCTACAGCACAAGAAATGTTACAAAAAAATTCTTCAGGCAGAAGGAATATAACAGCAATAGAAACTGGACCTAAAGAATAAAAAAAAAAAAAAACAGACAAGGAAAAAAACAAAAAGAAAGAAAGAAACTGGACCTACACAAAGAAACAGAGTGCTAGATATGAAGTAAATAAAGGCAAAATAAAACTTTTTTTATTTTAATTGCCTAAAAGATAATTGATTATGTAAAACTAAAAAAGTAGCCATCCAATGTGTCTTTATAGAATTTGTAAACATAAAATGTATAACAACAATGACACAAAGAATGGAAGAGAGGAATTGGCAAAATGTTGTAAGGTTCTTACATTACACATAAAGCAATATGTTATTATTTGCAGGTAGACTCTGATTACTTAAAATGCATATGTTGTAAACCCTAGGATAATTATAAAAATAATCTAAAAGAGGTATAAATAACAAGTCAATAATGAAGATAAAACAGAATCATGTTTTAAATACTCAACAAAAAAAAGGCATAAAAAGAGAAAAACAAATAAAGACCAAATACAATTAGAAAACAACTAGCCAATTAGTAGATTTTAATCAAACCATATAATCATATTAAATATAAATGTTCTAAATTCTTCATTAAAAGACAGAGACTGTAAGGTTGGATAAGAAAGACCTAACTATATGTTGTTTATAAGAAATGTACTTTAAATATAAATATATATGTTGTTTACAAGAAATGTACTTTTTGCTACATTAAAAGCAAAAAAACTGGAAAAAAATATACCATGTAAATGTTAACAAAAGAAAGCTACAGTATCTATACTAATACCACACGAAGTAGACTCCAGAACAAAGAATACTATCAAGAATAAAGAGATAGGCTGGGTGTGGTGGCTCACGCCTATAATCCTAGCACTCTGGGAGGCTGAGGCAGGAGGATTGTTTGAGCTCAGGAGTTCGAGACCAGCCTCAGCAAGAGCAAGACCCCTTCTCTACTAAAAATAGAAAGAAATTAGCCATACAACTAAAAATAGAAAAAATTATCCGGGCATGGTGGCACACATCTGTAGTCCCAGCTACTCGGGAGGCTGAGGCAGGAAGATTGCTTGAGCCCAGCAATTTGAGGTTGCAGTTAACCAGCCTGACACCACGGCACTCTAGCTCAGCCAACAGAGCAAGACTCTGTCTAAAAAAAAAAAAAGAAGAGATACATGACATAATGACAAAAGGATCAATTCTTCAAAAAGACATAACAGTTCTAAATGTGTATGTACCTAACAGTAGCATGTCAAAATGCATGAAACAAAAACTGGTAGAACTGAAGGGAGAAATAGGCGAATCTACAATTAGAATTGGAAATTTCAATACACCTCTTCATAGTCAGAAAATCAGCAACGATATGGACCCGAACACATTATTATTCAAGTTGCCCCTATAAACGTCTGTAGAACACTCCACCTGACAACACTATGACATACAATCTTTTTTCAAGTGCCCATGGAACATTCACCACTATAGATCATATTCTGGATTATAAAACAGACCTAACAAATTCAAAAGAATAGAAATCCTACAAAGTGTATTCTCAGAAAATAATGCAATTACACTAAAAATCAATAACAAAAAGATATGTGTGGAAAATCCCCAAAAGATTGGAAATTAAACAGCACACTTCCTAATAAGCCATGGGCCAAAGAAAATATCAAGGGAAATAAATATCTTGAACTAAATGAAAATGAAAATACAACATACCAAAATGGGTAATATGCAACTAAAGCAGTGATAAGAGAGAATTTTATAACATTAAGTGCTTGTATTAAATAAGGGTCTCAGTCAGTAATCTCTGTTAGGAAAGTAGAGAAAAGAGAGAAAATTAATCCCAAGGAAGGAAACAATATTAAAAGAAGTAGAAATCAATAAACTCAAAAACAGAAAATAAATTAAGCCAAAAGTTGGTTCTTTGAAAAGATTAATAAAATTGACAAACTTCTAGACAAACTGGCAATAAAAAACAGAGAAGACCCAAATTACCAATATCAGGAGTGAAAGAGGAGGGCATCGCTATAGACTTTGCAGATATTCCAAGGTTAATAAGGGACTACTACAAAAAATTTTATACCCATTCAACAACTTAGATGAAAAGGACGAATTCTTTGAAGTTACAAACTACTAAAATCAGTCAAGAAGAAATAGATAAGCTTAATTTTCATATATCTATTTAATAAATTAAATTTGTAATTTAAAACATTTCAAAAAAAATTTTCTAAGCACAGATAGTTTCACTGATGAATTGTACCAAATATTTAAGGAGAGAATAATGCAAATTTTGTATAACATTTTCCACTTGTGGCTGAGAAGAACTCCATGGTACCACATGGTTCCACGTTTTCTTAATCCACTTATGTATTGATGGGCACTTGGGTTGTTTCCACATCTTTGCAATTGTGAATTGTGCTGCCATAAACATTCTAGTGCAGATGCCTTTTTGCAACAGTAATAAAGACAATGGGGTATTGGTGAAAAGATAGACACTATGATCAATAGTACAGAAATAGACCCACACAGATACAAAGGTAATTCCGTGATGTTGGAAAAATTGGAGATTCTTATGTAAAAGATATAAGCCTGGACCTAAATCTGTGTGCAATTATTTGTAGCAGCTTTATTCACAATCACCCAAAACAGAGGTTTTTCAACTGGTGAATAAACAGAGTAGCACCTATATAATGGAATAGTATTCATCAATAAAGTGGGATGGATTTGCTTCACACAAAAACATGATGAATCTTAAATTCATTTTACTAAGGTGAAAACGATAGGAACTGAGAGCAAATCAGTGGTTGGCAACATGGGATACAGAAAGGAGTTGATTGCAAAGAGGCAGAATGAGACATAGTGATGATGAAAATGTGAATTACGACTATGGTGATGGAAACATGACTTTACAGATTTACCAAAAAACCTAGGATGGTACACCACAACCAATACTTTTACCATACGTAAATTAGAAAAATTCAACCAGGAAATGGGTTGAATCCAAAATGGAATCACTCTAACAAATTAACATCACCAATAATAACACACATCAACATCCTGTTTTTCCTGATACATTCACTGAGAAGGGCACATTGAATCTGTAGTATTCCTACCAAAAATGCATAACCTCAATCTAGTCATGGAAAAACATCAGGTAAATCCAAATTGAGATATGTCTTTATAAAATACCTGACCCGCGCTCTTCTGCAATGTGAAGGTCACGAAACACAAAGACTAAGAAACTATCACAGATTATAGGAGACTAAGGAAACAAAACAACTAACTGCAACGCGAGGATCCTGGAATAGAAAAAAGGACAACAGTGGAAAAACTCATGAATCTCAATAAAGTCTATAGTTTAATGAATAGCATGTTACTAATGGTAATTTCTTAGTTTTGATAGTTTTACAAAGCTTACAGAAGATATTAAAATTAGAGGAATCTAGGTAAAAGGTATACAGGAACTCTCTGTAATATTTTTGTAAACTTTCTGTAAAATTAAAATTATGTTTACATTAAAGCTTTTAAAAATACATTCAGCATCCAGACTTAGTTTTACTTTCATGTTCACTAGAGTTCAGGACCAGCACGAATGGAGTATTGATACATATAATTGTTCTGAGAAAAGCTGATTCGATTTGGTGATTTTCTATGTTTTTTCTAAAACATAAGGGAAATATTTCCATTCCAAGTAAATTGGTACACTGGCCAAATTCAGAGACAATGATACTGATTTTTCCCCGGAAACCACTAGAACCTCTGAAGAGCAGACAAAACCTTGGGAAATTAAAATCGACTATTCTAATGGCATAAATGCTTTGGATACAGATTCTTTGTGTTCCTTCTCAAAGGACTTTTTGCTTATTAAATTAGGGAATTGAGAGAAAGCTTCCTTCTGCAGAAGTCACCCTGTCTATTTACAATCCAGCTTTCAACAGCATCATTGGTGGGATTTTATGATCTAGAGAAACAGATGGAAGTCTCAGTACATTTGATAAAGGTCCTTGTGGGACAGAGTTATTAACATATTACAGTCAGAGTCTGTCTTGTACTTATGAGCATATATGAGTACTATTGTAAATATTTTGGTATCCTGGGTATCTTTAGTTAAGTCCTCAGAATATTATACAATTCCTGGGCTTCAGTTTCCTGTAAATGTTCAAGATCATCTAATAGCAATGATGTGAACTGCTATGACAGGTAGCTAATAAAAATTATGCTAATGAATTTGTAGTATACAATCTCTCTATGTGGTCTTTATTCTTGTAGAATCCTATGCTCATTTTTTTAAACATTCAAATCAGTCACTTTGATAACTCCATAAAATCTGCTCAGAAATTGGGATCTCCGAGCTGACCTGCAGATATTCTGCAGCATATTTTTGTGTATTGAGTTGGCTCTGCTACACTATGTTATGTTATGTGTGAAATGACCAATATTTCCACTAACAGCTACTCCTGTAATTATCCTCCCAGGTATTGATGAGTGTCACTAGCCAAATCTTTCTCTGGCCTTCAACATGTTATCTTTGGTTCTCTGTACAGAGATTGTTGAAGAATATCAATTTCAACTTCACATTATAATGATCAGACAAAGTAGTATTTTTAAAAATCTCCAAAATTAGGCATGCCCATCTCTTACATTACAAGTAGCAACATTCTCATCAGGCTCTTAATAGCAGCTATGAGATATGACCAATGAGAAGTCAGGCTGGTGATATGTATCATTTCAATTATATTAATGTCACTAATGTTTTAATGCCTTAGTTTTAATGGCCCTACGTCGGTGAGCACCACAAAGTATTTCTTTTCAGTAACTCCTATTTTATCTCCTTTACATTGAAAGGATATCTACATATGTATTTAGAAAGCAGAATAGGCCTCCATCACTCAGCTACACACAAACCAAATTTTTCATGTATTTTTATAAAATTATTTTTAAAAATAGCAATTGCAATGACATCAGTGATCAATCACCTGTACTGATCTTCCTGCTGGGGCAACAAAACCTTTCTCTATAGTTGAGTCCCAAAGGAAAACCAAGACATTATTATCAGGCACCCTATAGCAGGAAATGCTCTGTTGGTCCAGCAGGATAGTCACAGACATGTTTAATGTACCAGCAAAATTGGAATATATACATTTATAATTCTGCAAAAAAAAAAAGAAAAAAAAACTCAAGTGACATAACTAGGCATTAAACCAATTATTCATTCATCCATTCAGTCTTCCTACATCTGAAGTCACACTACAGTCACAAAGAAAAATGAGTAAAAGAACTAGTAACTTTTAATCACAGAGTCTAAAAGTTTCTGAGTGGAGATTTGTATTCAATTGTTGGTTTAAAATGCACTAAATAATTTATACTTTCTATTTTCTTGAGCTTTCTTTTTAAGCAAGATCCCATCCTTGATACCAGAATACCTACTAGGATAGGAAAAAAGTAGAATTCAGAGAGCAAACATTGAGTAACTGTACTTCTTTAGATAAAAAACATATCAGGGCTAATCATACCTTAACAACTTCAGCAACTGCAGCAACTTAGAGGAATATGATACTAACAGCATTGCTGCTTCCAGCATAAGCCGTATAACAATAATTCTGGAGACAATCGAGTGCTATAGAAGGCGGTATCCGTTAGCTGTTTGTCATGGCAGGTTCTATCTCATGCTGTCAGGTCTCCTTGAATATTCACTTAAAATTGAAACCCAGAAGTTGCCCAGCAAAAAGGAGAATATATTTGGCTTTGCAGAAGTAGATTAGGACTGGCATTTACTCGTGTGCAGAAAATAAACTTCTATCGTGTAATACTGAGCAGGACTTTACTATAAATTGAATTCTAATTGTATTTAGTGCAAGATTCAATTTCGTTTCACATTCCATGTTGGTTGGTTGTTTTTTATCTAAATTAGAGCCTCTATTCCCCGGGGTGTTATGTCCTATGTGATCTTATATCTCAAAATCGCTGCCTCGGATCATCTTAGCTTCAGCAAACATCTTGAACTCTTTCTTGAATGATCTGTCTTCAACAAATACATCACACGTGCTAAGAAGAACTTTTTCTACTAATATTTAAATCCACATTTATTTGAAGGAGAAATTTGCTCTAAATATGTCTGTTTACCCTTAAATCACCAAAGAGAAAAAATAGGGTTATTTATTCATCAGAAAAGTTTTTTAAGCCACTGAAACATTTTCAGAAAATTTTTAAAGTTTTTTTTAATACAAGAAATTGCCTTTTTTTTTACTGTAGCTGATGTGGAAATTTAAATCTCAGTTCATATGCATGAACTGAGATTAAATAACCTCTGAACATGTAGACAAGAATCTATTTAATCTAGAAGTCTATTTTTTTCTCCATATTATCTAATCAAATTCTAAAATGTTTTGCAAAGATACAGTGGAAACATCTACTATTTTGATAGCAGTCCAATTCGATAATATGCAGACCTGCAAAACCCCTCCAGTAGACATTTTAAATGTAGAAAAATCTGACTTCTGAACTATCAATTACAGTTAAAATTTTAAGATAATACTAATCTCTGGTCTTTAAAAAATAATTTTAAGTCAACTTAGTATTTAAGAAATGTGAATCAATTAACGGAATTAACCCAAATATATAAAGACAATTGAAATATTTGAAACACGCTGACGGAGACCTCTAAGTAGACGACACGTATGCATATAGGTGCTCCATCTCTGAGCCTTCCTAGTTAGTCTACGGTTTTTTCAGAGCTGGGATTTTCTACTTTTACTACAATAGCAAAATAACACTTCAGCATGTTCCCAGAGTGAAAACAAGGATTGTGCTGATATAATATTTACAACTGCCTCTTCCCTATGTTCTTCTTTTATCTCTTCCTTTGCTCTGGGTCTTTTATCAGTCAGTCAGCTAAGGTCAGGCTCACCTCCATGGCTCAGCACACCAGTCTTGTTTCCATTACATTTGGAGGCAGAAAATCTGAATCTTTACAATGCTGACCTTATTGTTTTACAAGCTATTGATTATGGCTATCAAGTTCCAACAGTTCACTGGGGGCAGTCTCCGGAAAAAGAAAAGGCAGAAAGAGAAGCCACATTCCTCTCCCTCTTCCGACCGGACTGACTTCTCCATTAGTTAGATTTTGGTGTAATTAGAATGAATCACCACAAGACGCGGCTCCTGTCTATTCTAGACCACCACTCTTGATTCACCTAGATTTTTAGCCATACATCAGCGTGCACATCTGGTATGTAATGAGGAATGTACAGAGAGGAAAGGGGAGGTCAGCGGGAAGTGAATGGGCCATCTATAGGAATGATTATAGAGTTACTGACACACAAATAAATGGCATGTATCACAATCCACAACTCCTAGGAAGTGTAAATCTCATATTTGACATACCCTTTGGCAAGAGATAGACTTTATGAATCTTTTTCACATCACGAGAGCAGTTTTATACAAGGATATCCTGTCCTGACATAATTCTCAACCTCAAAATGCTTTTCTTACCTATCAGGAATGTATTTTTTTCACTGTAATCTTTTTTCAACATATTAGGCCTTTAATACAATCATCATTAAACCACAGTATTTTTGCTTCATATATTATTTCCTCCCCTGGACTGCTTTCTGTCTAATCTTGTGATTCCTTTAATAATAGTATCATTTCTTGAATGCTTCCGATATTCTAGGCACTGCGGTAAGTGATTTACATAATTATCTCATTTAACCTTGAACAATCTAAGGTAGAGTTGTGCTCTTGTCTTCACTTCATGGATGAGAAGGCTGAGACAAAATGAGCTTAAGTTATTTGATGACAGTCACACAAACATTAAGTGGTAGAAACCAGACTGGAACCCAGGAAATACATCCCTGAGCCTATGAGTTTAACAACTGCACCATATTGTCTCCTTTGTATTAAATAAACAAACGAATGAACTAACCAACTACCCACCCACGAACTCTGTGCCTGTCTCTTTGCTTGGTACTGGGAATACAAAGACGAATCTCTCATTGTCCCAATCTTAAGTCTATCACAGAATAATATTAATAGCATGTGCCTAAATAGTTTCATTACAAGAATATAACTATACTACAATAGCTAACATTTGCTTTTCATTATGTGCCAGACACTGTTCGAAATCCTTTACCCACCTTACTGGATACAACCTCACAACTCATCAAGGTGGCTACTATTGTCATCCCCACTTTATAGATAAGAAAAGCAAAACACAGGAAAGTATACACACTTGGTCAAAGACAGCCAGCTATGACAGGACAGATCTGAGATACAAAATAAAGAGGAAAGTGCCACAAGATGTGCAGATAATGGGCTATTAATAGATTTCATAAAGGAAAATGTGTCTCTTGAGAAAAATCAGGAAAGGCTTCATGGCAGAGACAGCATTTGATCTAGACCTTGAATTCTAAGAGGAGGTAATAGGATGAGTTATAACATTAATGTAGAAAAAAACATTATTTTAGGAAAAACGTTAATGTAGGAAAAACATTAATGTAGGCAAATGCTGATAAGAATAAATAGTTCTGAGGGAACCATGACTGAGAGTATGGTTAATAAATGCCAGACTGTGTAGATTTCCATACTTGTAGTATCCTTGAATTGTTGCTGTTAAATAACACAATGGTAAATGGACTACAGCATTTAAGTTGTAACTCACCTGTAAAAACAGAGGAGAAGGCCAAGTCAGAGCTTCAAGCATGTCCATCCTTCCAACCATGCACACCACTAGGTGTGGTGGCTCGTGCCTATAACCCTAGCACTTTGGGAGGCCAAGGTAGGAGGATTGCTTGAGGTCAAGAGTTTGAGACCAGCCTGGGCAACATAGTGAGACTCCATCTCTACAAAAAAAAATATTAAATCAGCCGGCCATGGCGGCATGTGGCTATAGTCCGGGCTATTTGGGAAGCTGAGGCAGGAAGATCGTTTGAGCTCAGGAATTTGAGGTTGCAGTGAGCTGTGATGATGCTACCGGGCAACAGAGTGAGACCCTTGTCTCAAAAAAAAAAAAAAAAAAAAAAAAAGAGGCAAACACTCTCTTAAAAAACTATTAAACACATTTTTCACATTAGAGTTTGATTCTAATATCTATTTTAGTGACGAGACAGTCCAGTGTCTCCAGTCGTCATCTTTGTCACTGGTATGCTCTCGGGACAGATTTCCTTACCTGTGTTTTTGTCATGCACTATCAGTCAGGATCTGGACAAAAAACAAATGGCGCTGTGGGAATGAGGTGACTTGAAGAGAGTTTGTAATACTTTTATAGTAACTTTTATGAAGCTGTGGGTGGAGCGCAGAATGACCACCGTGGATAGTGCAGGAATTTGCAAACTTGCTGATGGTTATATATGTGCAGAGCATATTTGAAGAATAAATGGTTTGAATAATCATTAAAATATGCTTCTGATTTATATTGAATCTTTTCGACTGTTCCATAGGATGGAACTTAGTAAATACCTTAACAAATGACTTCTTATACTTTCACAGTAAATATACACCTCAGGTACTAGAATATTCAAATAATTAGGTTGTAACTCCTGATTCAGACCAAAAAAACTCCAAGAAAAATCATTGGATATTTATTTTAATAAATGGAGACAGAGTTTTACATGAAAACTTCCATTTAGGTCAGTACCTTATAAACTTGGTTGTACATCGAAATCACCAGAGGAGCTTTGAAAAGCACTGGTGCCGGGGGCTCATCCTCGGAGATTCTGTTTTATCTGGTCTGAATTCCAGCCTGGGCAAAAGAAGTTCTAGACATTCCACAGCAGAGTCTAATGCGCAGTTGAGACTGAGAGCCACTGATTTAGTCTGTGATGATGGGTTACAGATGGTCTTCTTTCTATCAGACTTGTACAATATGATCTTATTGCTCCTGTTAACTCAGTATGACATTAGTCCTCTTCCAAATCAATCATAAGGCAATTAACTGTCTAGTTACTCGACTGACTCATGGAACAAATTCCAGTTACTGTGTGAATGCTCCCACTTGCCCTTTATTTTCACTCCATGGCAACATCACCTGGATCAAGCAATTATATTTTACATACATCACCTACACTTTACCTTAAAATTTCTAAGGAAGCAAGGTATCTACATGTATAATGCTGGTCCAAAAAGTAATGAGAATACATCATTGTCAATATTAAAATTTATGTAAGAATTTTGTCTGTTGGAAAACTCAACTGCAAGCAGATCCCATAGAAGGTTTTTTGACTACAGTAGCATTTTTCCTGCATTTCATGGTGCAGTCCCTGCTAGCACACTTTGTCACTGCCAGATGAGGTTCCATATGTGAGAAAAAGCAGCAAAAGACTTAGGAACTAAACTCCAAAGCCAGACTGTTTGAATTTGAATCTGACTCCACTGCTTTATAGCTGTGCAATTTTTGTGAAGTCACTTTTCTGCTTCTGCAAAGCTGAAATAATAATGCCCACCTCACAGGGTTATGAAGAGGATTACCTGAGGTAGCATGAATAAATGCACTTAGGACCGGGCGCGGTGGCTCACGCCTGTAATCCTAGCACTCTGGGAGGCCGAGGCCGGCGGATCGTTTGAACTCAGGAGTTCGAGACCAGCCTGAGCAAGAGCGAGACCCCGTCTCTACTAAAAATAGAAAGAAATTATCTGGACAACTAAAAAATATATATGTAAAAAATTAGCCGGGCGTGGTGGCACATGCCTGTAGTCCTAGCTACTCAGGAGGCTGAGGCAGGAGGATTGCTTGAGCCCGGGAGTTTGAGGTTGCTGTGAGCTAGGCTGATGCCACAGCACTCTAGCCCGGGCAACAGAGTGAGACTCTGTCTCAAAAATAAATAAATAAAAGCACTTAGAACATGACCTCGCCCATAGTGAGAGTGATGTGTGTTAGGCGTTATTATCAACCATGCAACTTATGCTGAATCCTGTGCTAGGAAAAGTCTTTTTCTCCAACAGTACTTTTCTTTCAATGATGCATCAGTTTACCAATTAGGGTTTAGTTAACATGCAAAGGTCATTCATACAGCTAATTCTTGGCTTCAGAAAGCATATGAAAAAAATCAATAAATACACAATTAAAAAGAAAAGGAATTAAAGTTTTCGTATTTACATTGCCATCTCTCTTAGGAGCCTTTTTGATAAATACTCATTGATACTGCAATCAATAAAGGGAAGGATTTGAAGATCACACCTTCCAAGAAATAGGCATCACATGGGGAGAAAGTTCATTTAAGTTCTCTAGGATATAAAAGCATAAAGTTAATTTCTAATCAAATATCTAGTGGAATGAGAGTGATTCAAAAATTGCCTCGGTTATAAAAAGTTGAAGGTTTTCTCTTTGACAGGGGACAAATTCTCCCCCCATCTGCATTCATGTGGTTGATATTGTTTTTACCTAATGAGATATAGAATATCTCCTAAACATTGACACGTTAGAGACATGCTTCACTCAGCATGAAGGTTCGAGACATCAAGGATACCTTAAGCATCCTCGGATTCCAACAACTTGTCAGACAAATTAGCACCTTCTCAACCAAGGGTAAAATTAAGTTTCACATTTCTTCCCTAGTGGGGGAAAAGGAACGGAGGAGAAAATCACTCTGGTTTAATACTTCCTTTGTTTTGACAAATACGGAGAGCCTTATCAACTCTGGATGGCTCTCCCTGACCTCCTGATTTTTAATTCATTGGTTTTAAATGATCCTTGACAGTCAAGATCCTTTTGTCAACTCCTATATGCTTACCGCAGAAGATGCTGTGGCTTTTATTCATCGAGCCTATTTCTCTTTTTATGCATTTAACAAGCGAGTCTTACAGAAAAATTAACATTTTGCTAATGATGAAAAATAAATAAATTATAAATCAGATCACACCTTAAAATGTTATATATGGTCAACTTTTAAAAATGCTTTATACATTTTAAAAATTGAATTGAGTCCAGGTTATGGGCTGAGTTAACCATTTCAAGAAGTAAGAGGATTACACTAACAATTTTAAAATTCCTCTAGGAAGCCTGAAAAAAAATGTTACCTTGGAATTCTCTATAAAATGTACCATGTTCACTCTTTTCTTTCTTTTTCCTGCAAGTAACTTTTCATTTTATAAGGTAGAATGAAATACATCAAAAAAGCTTTGAAAAGATATTCTGTTTGGTATTGGTATTACAGTAAAACCATATCTTTATCTTTCTAGAGCTAAATATTATAGAACCCCCAAGCTCCAGAAAAATTTCAAAAAAAAAACAAAACAAAAAAAAAGCTTTCCATACCCCCACAAAAAAAAGAATCTCTTTTGTGGCTAATTAACCCTAAATATCCAGCAATCAATGGACATTTTAAAAAAGAAAAACAAAGCTGGTGTGAACTGGGAAAACTATGACAGTGGGCCTTTCTCTGACACAGTGTTTGGCCAGCTTGCTCTGCAGGGAGAAGGATGAGCTGTCACCAACAACCAGCATCTGTTCCTATGAAAACACTTTTTTCAGTGAAATCCTGAACCGCCAAAGCTCCTAGGAGAATGGACAGAATGCAGTAGAGGCAAAAAGAGGTAAGAGAAGAATCATCATAGAATTAGGAACTAGAAGAAATGAGGGATTGTTTTTTTCCTATTCCCTCATTTTTCAGAAAATAGAAATCTAGAGCAAGTTAGTGGTTTTCTCATAAGTACATTGTTACCCTGACTCCCAGAACAAGATCTTTTCATTTGTTAGCAGTGCTTCTGGGATCGACAGCAACGATAGCAACAGTAAAACAGTATATGCACATCGGCAGTGGGTGTTCCAGACTGCAGATACCCGGGCAGAAAAACAACCAGTGTCAGAGCACAAAGGCAGGAGACAGCCCTGCGGAGGGAGGCTCCTCGGAGTGGAAGCAGGATGGAGGGCTGCTGAGCTGCCTGCAGCCGCTGGACCATCCGTGAGCTACCTTAAGGACACACGTCACTTAGAAGAAGGCGACTCCATTGCCCAGGACATTTAACTGGCCTCTGCTAATATTTTTGCCATCTTCCTGGCCTCCTCCTGACTTCTCTTATGGATTCAACCTGTGAACCCAGGTGTTATTCAGAAAATAAAACACAGTATTAGGAGAGACCACCTGAGAAATTTGATTTCACATGGAAACTGCAAATGCTTAACTTTATTATGCTCTTAAAAAGGCATTTTAAACATGGAGTAAAAAGATTGTAATGGGTATTTTTTTTTAACTTGTAATTCAGATGAAACCAACATTTACCGGATGCCTGCTTTATGCCAGAAACTGTGCTAAGGGTTTTCACGTAGAGTATTTTATTTCATCTTCACAATAACACTCTGAGTCAGAGTCTGGTTATTACTCAGAAGGGGAAACCAAGGTCTGGTGAAGTCCGTTAGGACATCAAAAGTCATGCACATAGCAAGTTAGTGAGCTGGGATTTTTTTCCCCCAGGTTTTCTGACCATCAGTCCAGAGCTTCCCCACAACGTTATACTAAGGAGGCACAAGAGTATATTAACTATGGAATAAGACAGTCCTGGATCCAAATCTCAGTTTGAAGTTCATTAGCCACAAGACTGTGAGTGGGCGATTTTACCTCTCTGTGCTCCTGTGTCCTCTTTATAAAACAGGGAAAACTTGTCTTCAAGAGCCTTTGTAAGGCTTATGTGACTCTAATTATATGATTTAAGGCAACTAATATAGGCAAATTTGTGACATATAAATTTTGGGGGTATTTTGTTCATTGCACTTAAAAACCCTAGCACTAACAGCAGTATTTAGCATCTAGTATGTGCTCGATGAATACCTGTGAAACAAATGAAAATGGAATCACCTGGCATACAGTAAAAGCTCAATAAATGAGCTTTGTTATGTAAAGCTATTGTTACGTAAAGGGTAGAGAAATTTTGTTCTGATGCCATCTTTGCAATTATCCTCACCTGATAATAATTTAGAGATTTTAAAATAAGCTCTTCCCTCACAGAAAGTCTTGAAAGGGTAACCAATTCTCATTCTCAACACTTAATAAAAGGTGGAAGCAGGACAGAAGAATGTGCCCAAGTTGACAGTGAGGTGATGATATGGAAGATATTTTGTTAGTAACACGGTTAATCCAGGTAGCATTTGGAATGGTGCTAATGAACAAGAGAAGATTTATAGCAAAAACAAAGATGATTTCTAGACACTGGAAAAAACAACCAGGACAAAGGACCTTAAGCAATAAAGGTAGTAGTATTACTGACCAACACACTCATCATTCATTCAACCATTCAGTCATCAACAACACTGATTAATGTAGACCCACCCTACTTTGCCAGACACTGATAGAACCTGAGAGTACAATATAAAAAGCACAGCCTCCTTTTTTAAATTATCCAGTAATCCAGTGGGAGAGACAAGGACCCAACAGTGCCTTACCCAGCCAAAGGATGGAAGAAAAGTATCCCACAGAAAGTAATATTTATACTAAATTTTGAAAGGTAAGTTGCTTATCAAGGGATTAAACTCGGGGTTTGCATGCTGGCAGAGAAATAGAACTATGAGAGAGGTTAACCTCTGCATGCAACTGCAAATAAACCCAAAGGCTGAAAGCCAACATTAGAGAATCTACTGAACAGAGTTGAACTTAACCAGTTAACACAAGGGCTACACACAAACAGCTGTATGCCATGCAACTAAGAGTTTAGATTTTTACCTTATAGAAATTTTGGACACTTGACAGGGGTTATTGTCATGACTAACCCAGGTTAAAGTTTTAGCACTACACTACTACATAGTAAGAAATACATAAATGGCTGTAATTAGGGTTTTTGACTCCTTTCTTCATCTCCTTTATTCCATCAGCCACCTGGAGGCAGTAATTTTTCGTAGATTTTTTCTCTTTTTTTTAGTCACTGTTTTCACTTCCAATATATCATTTCTTCTCTGAATTATTTTTACAGGTGTTTTTAACCAGTTTCCATTCCTCAATCCATTTAAACTCATACTAATACTACCACCAGCTTGATCTCCAAAATCATCAATTATGATTTCAGGTCACTAAAATAAATCCTAACATGAAACTCAATTTCCTATCACATCATGACATCATATTTCAGCTCTCCATTCTAAAATTTCACTTTCTGACAAGTGATACTGCCCCATCTATTTCTGTTTGCCAACACTGCGCTTCTCAAATCTTCTGCTTTAGTTTTTAAAGTTTTGCTGCTATTGTTTATCTCTTCTACCTTGACTCACTCCTTCCCTTCCCTCTAAACATCCCACTTCTATCCTAATACTGCCCATTCACTATTCAAATCCACACTGGTTCTTTTCTATTCTCCTCTATCACACTGTGATGATTAATTTTATGTGTTAACTTGACTCAACCACAGGGTGCCCACACATTGGATCTAACATTATTTTGGGTGTGTCCGTGCAGGTATTTCTGGATGACATGAACATTAGAATTGGTAGGCTAAGTAAAGAAGATTGCCCTCCCTAGTGTGGGTGAGTTTCAACCAACCAGGGGAAGGCCCTAATAGAACAAAAAGGTAAGAGGGAATCCCTCCTGCCTGACGGCTTGAGCTGGGACTTCAGCCTTTTCTGGCCTGTGAAGTTGAACTAAAACATCAACTCTTCTTGGATCTTGAGCCTGCCAGCTTTCAGACAGGAACTTACACCATCAGCTCTCCTGAATGTCCAGCTTGCTGACTGCAAATCTTAACATTTTTTATCCTCCATAATCATGTGAGCCAATTCCTTATAATAAAAGGAACACACACACACACACACACACACACACACACACACATATCCTGTTGGTTCTACTTCACTGGAAAACTCCAATACACACATCTTAATTAACTTTCAACAAAATATATACTCTTTCTCCAGTAAGGGTACAAGCTTTTTGGGGATGGAACCATTCTCATACTTCTCAGGGTATTAATTAGCTCAGTGTTATTTACACAATTGGCACCCAAAAAAATCTAACTGCATCAACGTAGGATGAGAATTTCAACAGTTAATATGTCAAAACAAAAGGGATTAAAAAGCTTTTAGAAGGGATAAACTAAAGGCTAATTTTGGGTAAAGTTGGGAGTCAAATAATGATATTAGAACTCATATCAAGAGAGTTTAAAAATAGGAAGTGATTCCCATTTGGCTTCTGACCCAGTTGAGCATGGGAAGTGCTATCCTAGCAAAATGCTTCAAAGACTATTATAACATTTCCCTTTACAAATGGGTAAAAAGTAAATGTGCCTAGAAAAATTCTGATCTTTTTACTTTCTGGTCTATCCAGAATAGGTATTCTCAGAGATATTGCAGCTTCAGTTCCATACCATTGCAATAAAGTGACTATCATAATAAAGTAAGTCATATTGATTTTTCAGTTTTTCAGTGTATATAAAATTATGGTTATATTATACTGTTTGTTAAGTATGCAATAGCATCACATCTAAAAGGTCCAAAAAACAATGTACATAACTTAGTGAAAAAATACTTTATTGCTAAAAAATACTAGTGATCAGCTGAACCTTAAGTGAGTCGTAATCTTTTTGCTGGTGGAGAGTCTTGCCTCAGTGTTGACGTCAGCTGACTGATCTCAGTGCTGGTTGCTGAAGGTTGGAGTGGCTGTAGCAATTTCTTAAAATAAGACAACAGTGAAATTTGCTGCATCGATGGACTCTTCCTTTCACAAAAGACTTCCCTGTACCATGCATTGCCACTTGATAGCATTTTACCCACAGTAGAACTTTCAAAATTGGAGTCAATCTTCTCACACTCTGCTCCTGCTTTATCATCTAAGTTTATGAACTCTTCTAAATCCTTTGTTGTCACTTCAACAATCTTCACAGCATCTTCACCAGGTGTAGATTTCATCTTAAGAAACCACCTTCTTCGTTCATCCACAAGAAGCAACTCCTCATGCATTCAAGTTTCACCATGAGAGTGCAGCAATTCAGTCACATCTTCAGCCTCCACTTCCAATTCTAGTTTTCTTGCTGTTTCCACCATAGCTGCAGTTACTTCCTCCATGAAGTCATGCATGAGGGTTGGAGTCAAATTCTTCCCAAGCTCCCATTAATGTTGATATTTTGACCTCCTTCCATGAATCCCAGATATTCTTAATGGAATCTAGAATGGAGAATCCTTTCCAGAAGGTTTTCAATTTACTTTTCCCAGATCCATCAAGGGAATCACTATCTTTGCCAGCTATAGCATTACAAAATATATTTCTTAAGTCATAACACTTGAAAGTCAAAATTACACCTTGATCTATGGGCTGAAGAATGGATGTTGTGTTCATAGGCATAAAAACAACATTAGTATATCTCCATTAGAGCTCTTTGGTGACCAAGTACATTGTCAATGAGCAGTGATGTTTTGAAAGAAATTCTTTTTTCTGAGCAGCAGGTCTCAACAGTGGACTTAAAATATTCAGTACACCATGCTATAAACAGATGTGCTGTCATCCTGGCTTTGTTGTTCCATTTATAGAGCAGTGAGTAGATTGAGCATAATTCTTAAGGGCTCTAGAATTTTTGGAATGGTAAATGAGTACTGGCTTCAACTTAAAGCTACCAGCTGCATTATCCCAGAACAAGAGAGTCAGACTGTCCTTTGAAACTTTAAAGCCAGGCATTGACTTCTTCTCTCCAGCTATGAAAGTCCTAGAAGGCATCTTCCTCCAGTATAATGCTGTTTTATCTACATTGAAAATCTGTTGTTTAGTGTACCCACATCCATCAATTATCTTAGCTAGATCTGGATACCTTGCTGCAGCTTCTACGTCAGCACTAGCTGCTTCACCTTGCACTTTTGTGTTATGGAGATGGCTTCTTTCCTTAAACTTCATGAACCAATCTCCACTAACTTCAAACTTTTCTTCTGGAGCTTCCTCCTCTCTCTCAGCCTACATGGAATTGAAGAGAGTTAGTGCCTTGCTCTGGATTAGGCTTTGGCTTAAGGAAATGTTGTGTCTGGTTTGGCCTTCTATCCAGACCACTCAAACTTTCTCCATATCAGCAATAAGACTGTTTCAGTTTTCTTATCATTCGTGTGTTCACTGGAGTAGCACTTTTAATTTAGTTTAAGAACTTTTCCTCTCTATTCACATCTTGGCTGACCGTTTGGCACAAAAGGCCTAGCTTTTGGCCTGTCTTGGCTGTTGACATGCCTCCCTCGCTAAGGTTAATCATTTCTAGTTTGTGATTTAAAGTGAGAGACCCGCGACTCTTCCTTTCACTTGAACACTTAGAGGCCATTGTAGGATTATTAACTGGCCTAATTTCCATATTGTTGTGTCTCAAGGAATAGGGAGGCCCAAGAAGAGAGAGAGAGATGGGGGAATGGCCAATTTGTGGGGCAACCAGAACACACACATTTATTGATTAATTTCACCATCTTATATGGGAATGGTTTGTGGCACCCCGAAACAATTACAATAGTAACATCCGAGGTCACTAACCATAGATCACCATAACTAATATAATAATAATAAAATTTTAAATATAAGAGTTACTAAAATGTGAAACGGAGACACAAAGTTAGCACATGCTGTTGGAAAATCAACTTGCTTGATTCAGGGTTGCCATAAAACTCCAACTTGTAAAAATATCCCAGTATTTGTGAAGTGCAATAAAACAAAGCACAGTAAAACAAGGAATGCTGGTATTTGAATTGACAATCGACAGGCTTGGACATTTTTACTGAGCTAGTCTTATACTTATGACATCATTATACTCAGGAGTCCTAACTGTTAAAAAAAAAAAAAAAAGTACAGCAAACTTAAAAAGTCATTATTGGACAACTAAATGTAAGGTGTAATCCTGGACTTGATTGTGGCCCTGAAAAAGAATGCTAGTGAGACAAGCAGCAAATTTAAATAAAATCTGAAGATGAGTAAATAGAATTAAACCAGTGTGAATTCCCTGATTGTGATAATCGTGTGAGTCAGGTAGGATGTTAACATTTAGAAAAGCTGGGTGAAGGGTATATGGGAACTCTTTGTCCCATTTTGGCAACATTCTTGTAAGTCTAAAATTATTTCAAATTTCAAAATGAAAAGTTCAAAAATTTTTTTTTAGATTGAATGACAGGCAAAGCCACAGGTATTTTAAGTAATCACATTAGACATTTTATAACTTAGACGACTCTCTCTGGAGCTGCTCCCCTCAGCTTAGCTAACCTCAGCTGAATAAATTCATTATTAATTTTTCCCTTAATTGACCACATCCTACTTGCTGAGTCTGAAGTATTCAAGTTTTCATTTCCAATCCCATGAAAGGGAAGAGGAAACCTTTTTTAAAGTGAGAAGTGATTCTATCCAGGAATGTGCTACGTATGGGGAAACAGAGAGGCCCACCCTTTCTGTGCACACACCCTAAACGTGTGCACATACAAACCCACAGCGGTGTGAAAATTTCTGAGGAATTTCAAAATGTCCTTCTTGATAGGAAACCAAATAAAGAGTCATATCAGAAACATACCGGTAGTTTCTTTGCCTATCGCCCTCCTGAGGTACCAGCTTCTTTTAGCCCAATTTCTGGCTAGAAAATTGGTACCCAAAACCAGGATGTTCATCTTCTCTTGGTTTCAGGTAACACAGTCAGACTCCTTAAATAGCATGTCATTCTGTCAATTACGTTCTACAAACCAACAATCAAACAGCTAGAATTTTTGCTCATCATTTTCACACATATTTTTACATGTTATAGAGGGAAATAAATCAATGATGGCATGAGAGAACTTCCTGGCTGCTCCCCCCACCACCCTGCTCTGTTTCAGAGGCAGCAGGTGTTGTTTTAGGTGTTGTTTATGGCTCCTGCCCTATTGGTGACATCGCAGCTCATCAACCCACTGTCTGATCCTAACATTAGCCAGAAACTCTTGGATAACATTTCATCTACTAAAGAACAACAAGGGGTGGCGTGTTAACTAAGTAAAGAAAGGCAACCTCTTAAACTGTGGGTCCATACTTGTGTTATTTTGTCAGAGTGGTCCAGCTAATGGTCAATCTTAGAAAACCAAAGCATCAAGGGGACTCTTCTAAGTAAAACCTTTAGCAAACATAATTTATCTTTACAATCATCTGTTCTATTATGAATTGAATGTTCTGTGTAGGGTTCGGGAAGATTATGTTTTGAGAAAGGAAAGTAAAAAAAGGCAAAAGTAAATTTTAAAAGACTGCAAAATGCTAAGGGTGTCACAAAATGCTTCATGGTTCTCACTTAGGTGTGGATATTTAGTGAGGACAAGAGCTGTAAAACCTTTGCACACACGGCTTTATTTGCCTGCACTCAGATGATTCGTATAGCCCCAAGCAAATCACAAAACAAGGGAATTTGTTTTGGTGGCCCTGTCCTACCCTTTCTGCTCCAGGTTTCCCAGAAGGGCAGCTTCTCCCCTCACTGCAGGGACCTGTGCTTTTCTGTCCCCACAGAGCCTTGCCCCTATGAAAACCAGGAAGGATCTGATACCTACATTTCCTTGCCTGTATCATCCATTTACACCAAGATGTTAACTCTTCCAGGTGTGTTAAGACTTTAAATTCTGTGAAATGAAAAGCTTTGTTTTCTTTTAAAATGACTCCAGTGTATAGAGAGAAAAATAGCAAAGAGTAGTTCTGCTGAGAAACCAGGCATTCTTTTCTGACTCCAAAAAGCAAAGTAGACGCACCTTGCTTCTTTTAGGGAACTAGAGGAGCTGAGTCATAAAGTGAGTCTCCCTAAATCCTTTTCTGAGCAAACACTAGTCACCACCCCTGGACCATATTCTCCAGCTCACTTTCTCCGGTTAACTCACCTCTCTCAGGCTCCATCCCTGACTGGGGTCTTGCCACCTCCCCTACTTCAGAGTCTGCATGTCGTAACCTCCCATCTTCACTTTCATATCTTATCACACAGTTTTTCCTCTGTTTCCAGTGCTCTAGCACCCAGAAAATCTATAGATTAAGGTGCAGAGAAAGATAGGGAGAGACTGAAGTCTGCTCAGAATTTCTCCTTTGGGGGTAGAGGCCCTCAGGAGAAGATTTATAAGGTGGAGTCAGACAAGTTCATGTCTCAAATTATAAAAAGGTACTTGAGGTCAAAGTAGCCCCTGTTGTGAAAGAGTAATTTAAAACTTTTAAAAAATATATATATGTGTGTGTGTATATATATATATAATATATATAAAATATATATATATATATATAGGAGGACACCTAAGTGGTAGTAAGTTAGAAATGAGGATGAAACAGAACAGGTTATTTGGGAAACTTTGTCGATTATAAAGAAAAAGCTACATAATGAAAATGGGACTGCATAAAAATTTCATAATTTTATCATTCAGTTTTAAAAGAATTATAGAAATTATCTCATTCCATTTCCCATGCAAAAGGGGGGAATTTTATAGTCTAATTAAAAATATTTGTTTCTGAACGTGGGTAATGTTACAGCTTATAAAGAACAACAAGAGATGGCTTGTCGGGGTAGAGGAGTTGCGAACCTCTCACTAGCTGTGTGTTCTCAGGCAAAAGTCTGTCTTCTCTGTGCCTCCAAGAAAGCTAGGGTTATCTGAATCCAGCCAGCCTCTAAGATTCTATGCTGAGATGGACATGGTGTTCAATATATGATTATTTATAAGTTATTACAACAGTGTTCATGAGTTTCATTAAGTATATGTTAGACTTAACATAAATTTTAGTTCATTATAAGAACAGAATCTTCATAGCTTAAGGTTCATTACCTTGAGTATCATCTGCTCATATAGCAAAACTCACAATCAAAACAAAAAGAATTCATATTGTGAGTAACGCGGTCTTATTGACACATGTTAATGACGTTGTGTCCATGACTGTAAATGACTGAGTTCGTATTTCTGAGAGGCTCTTGGGGACATCTCTGTGAGTGTGGGAATCTTCACCCCGCACCCTGACACCACCAATGTGGCTCTCTCCTCTCTGTCTCCCATCTGCCCTTTGGCAAAGGGGTCATAGAACAGCAAAGAAAAAAAAAGCCACACTTAGCTTTAGGAATATGTGTCTTTTGCTAAAGAATGCAGGGCAGCAGGTGCTCAGACAGGTAAATAAGATGTGTATGATGTGGGACCTCCATTTTCACAAGATGCTGACTGCGATTCACTCACAAAATAGCCTCTCCAATTCTAACTGAGCAAGGCTAGTTAAACATGACAATCTTCGAGATTTTTGAGGAGCTAATTAATTCACTTGTTGATTAAATACAAATAAGATCCACTTTTATTAGCCTCAGGCCTAGACGCTCACAAGGCTGTTAAGCCTGCATAATGACTTCATCTGAATTTAATTTTTTTCAGGCTACTTTGAAACAGTTCCATAATTCATATTAGTCATCTCTGAGAAATCTCAAACCAAGTTTCTATGTGTAAATAGGTATTCCTACTGGTCTTGCTTTCCTCCGTCACAGCTTATGTGAAGAAGGTCAAAATTCCATCATTAGGCCAAGCACGGTGGCTCACACAGGTAATCTTAGCACTCTGGAAGGCCAAGGAAGGAGGATTGCTTGAGGTCAGGAGTTCGAGGCCAGCCTGGGCAAGAGTGAGACCCCCATCTCTACTAAAAATAGAAAACAATTAGCTGGGAGTCATGGCATGTGCCCATAGTCCCAGCTATTCAGGAGGCTGAGGTAGAAGGATCGCTTGAGCTCAGGAGTTTGAGGTTGCTGTGAGCTAGGCAGACGCCACTGCACTCTACACGGGGCAACAGAGTGAGGCTCTGTCTCAAAAAAAAAAAAAAAAAAATTCTACCATTATGGGTTGATGCTACTGATCTCTGGAATCTTTCTGTAGCTCTGCTGCTGGTAAGTTAATTTAAATTATTGCACAACCAAAGCCAAAGAAATTTTAATGCATTTATAAATTTAAAATTAAATTAAATCTGTAGAGAAAAATTAAGCTTACTTTGACTCAAGTCAGTTGGAAATGGCCTAATAGCCCAGCTACCTCCTTCTGATCATCCTGCTTCCCTCTGTCTAGCCTAAGTTAACTCCAATTAGGGAGTATCGTTTGGCTTTTCACACTGTAGTTGCTAACAAACAACTCACTCCTGATTTATTGGGGCACTCAAAGAAGTCATGTTATTTGGTCAGCAAGTTGCCACTGTCAACAGATAATTCTATGAGTATTGCAGACGACAGAACAAAGCGGCTGAGATATTAACCTAGTATTCACCTGACTCCGCGTAATCAGTGTCGTTTTTGAAAGGGGGAAATTGCTTTTGCAAGCTCTATTACATTGAGAAAATTAGTCTTAGGGATTTCCTTCACTCTATCCTGAATCAATCTTACTGTTTCGTTTTCCCTTCTCGTCAGTGCCCTGCCTCCGGTTCACACTCCACCCAGCCCTATCTCCATGAATAGCAAAGCACTACATTGGTGGAGAACAATAAACATACTCTGTAGGCCACCAAACTGGGGAATAACCTCATTCATTAAGTAAAAGCACCATATTTCCCTCTTTGATAAAATTGTGCCATGATTCTTTATTATTCCACCCTGTATTTCTAGAAAATACCTAGTCTAAAAAGGTGCCCATCTCTGAGTTTTATGAATAAAAATATTTATTTGTTATATTATGACTAAAGGGTCTATGAGTCCAGTTTCAAAATCATCTAGAACGCTCAATGTTTTCCTGACGCATGATTTGTAGAATATGTTTACAGTTAAGTAATAGTTTACAGCATAGGATGGAAATCGGAAATCTTATTCTATGCTTTTGGATGGCCACTCTGAAACCAGAATCTATTCGTCAGCACCACAAAGTGATAAACACCAGACATCCATGCATCTTGGAGATGGGGGTGGGAGGACCACGTCTCAGGAGTGTCATGAGCTCCCGGAGGAGGTTCAGATGTGTTCCCATCTGGGGCTCCAACTTGAAAATACTGTGGCTCTCCTGGGGTGGATCTCTAAACCACTGTACTTATCAAGGTGTAACTGACCTAGACTAAGGAGCCAAAAAAGACTTGCCTGAGGAGGTGATATTCATGATCTGAAGAATGAGCAGGAGTTGAAAGCAAAAGATGGCAAAGGGGCGGTGGGGATTTCCAGATATAAAGAACAAGATGTACAACAGTCCTGTAGTGAGCAGGGACATGACACCTTCTTGGAGCCCAAGAGGAGGCCAGATTACAAAGAACAAAAGGGAAAGTAACAACACTGGAGATAGAGGTGGTGGCCAAGGCACAGCCTTGTGGGCCCATTCACCCTCTGGGAGTGAGGATACATATCTTGTCTTGCTCTTATTATTGTGCTCCAACTTAGTAACCCAGCTATGAGCTGTTTTCATCATAATTGATTAGAGATTCCTAAGATCGTTGCACTAGTATTTGCCTTCGGTACCAAATATGACAGCTATTGCTAAAAGGTGCTGAGTGTCTGTGTGCAGATAAGCTGTTGGACGCCTCCAACTGATCCTGAGTCTCCGGCTCCATCCAAGGAGGCAGATTGGACACCAGCTAATGGGGGATAAGATTTCTGAGATACTGGCTTGTGTTCTTTTCTCCCCAGCATTTTCCCTTTTACCTCCAAGCAGCTGGGGCTCTGTGTTCTTTGCTTCAAGAAAGAGATATGACAAGCAGGAGAAAAAAATGAAACCAAGAAAATTATATACCTTCTAACTGCATAGAGCTTTAGGAAAACCTAAAGAACTAGATTTTGGCCATTTAAGTTTAATTTTAAGTAAATTAATTTATGGATTAAGAAAATGTGATTATATATATATATATATATATATATATACACACACATACACCATGGAGTACTATTCAACCATAATAACGAATGAAATAATGTCTTTTTCAGCAACTTGGATGGAACTGGAGACGATTATCCTAAGTAAAGTATCACAGGAATGGAAAAACAAACACCACACATACTCTAATAATTGGGAGCTAATCCATGGGCACACACGGGCACGAAGGGATGCAAAGGCCATTGGAAATCAAAAAGGGGGATGGGAGGAGGAGGGGACGGGTGAAATCACACCTCACAGGTAGGATGCACACTGTCTGGGTGACGGGCACACTTATAGCTTTGACTCAAGCAGTACAAAAGCAATCCGTGTAACCAAAATATTTGTACCCCTGTAACATTCTGAAATAAAATAAATAAGTAAATAACTATTTTTTAAAAGTACTTATAAAGTAACACAAGATGGTGACTATGGTTAATAACAATGTACTGTTTTCTTAAAAATTGCTAAGACAATAAATTTTAAGTATTCTCACCACAAAAGAAATGATAAGTACGTGAGGTAATGTATACTTTAATTAGCCGGATTTAACCATCCCACAACAAATACATATTTTAAAATATCATGTTGTATACCAT
Source organism: Indri indri (assembly GCA_004363605.1). Taxonomy (NCBI): domain Eukaryota; kingdom Metazoa; phylum Chordata; class Mammalia; order Primates; family Indriidae; genus Indri; species Indri indri. The sequence goes on along the minus strand of RJWJ010000361.1, from coordinate 77,845 downwards.
AGACATTTATTATTATTAATTAATAATTTTAAAAGACTTATAATGTAGTACTATCAAAGCAGTGTGGTATTGGGGAAAGGATAGACCAAAAAACAAAAAAAACCCACAATGGAACCAACAAGAGAAACCACAGACAACCAACACATATATAGTTACTTGATTTATTGTAAAATTAGCATTGCAGAGCAGTATGGAAAGAATGGTGTCTTCAATTAAGGGTGCTAGGTCAATTAGGTATTTATAAGGAAAACAATTAAAACTGGCAGCTAACTTAACAGCTAACCATGTATTTTTTAAAAGCAATTTCAAATGGATTGTAGACATAAATTTTAAGGGCAAAACAATAAGGCATTTAAAACAAAATGTAGAATATTTTCAAGATTTTTAAGTAGGGAAAAATTTATTTTAAGTAGAACAAAAAATATACTAGTGTTAAAGGAAATTTGATAAATGACACCAATTAAATAAAGAACATCTAGTCATTTTTAAAAAGCTATTAAAAGAATGAAAAAACACACCATGAAGTTGGAGAAGGTATTTATAACACAAATAACTAAAAAAGGTTCATATTCCAGAATATTTAAATAAATTTTATAAATCAGTAAGAAAGTCACAGAAAACCTAATAGAAAAATAGGCAAAAAATAATAATAATAATGATAATTCCTGGTCAGACACTTCTCAAAAGAAAAAAAAAAAAAAATCCAACCAGTCAATTGACATGAAAACTTCATAACTTATTAGGAAGTTGAGACTTAAAACCATGATGAGATAACACTACAGGTCCACCAGAATGGCTAAAAGTGAAATGACTGACCATACCAAGAATTGCAGTAGAAGATGTTTAGCAACAATTACTTTCATACTTTGCTTGTGGGAGTATAAATTGGTGCAAGTACTTTGAAAACCAGTTTGGTTTCATTGAAGTTAAAGATATAGTCACCTTATAACCACCAATTCCATTCCTAATATATACCCTAAAAGAAAGATCAACAAACTAAGACCTTCAGGCCAAATTCAGCCCTCAGCCTGTTTTCGTAAATGAAGTTGCCTTGGAACACGGTCACGCCCATTCACTGAAGAATTGTCGATGGGTGCTTTCTTACGGATTTAAGGAGTCATGACAAAGACCATATGACCTTTGAAACCTAAAATATTTGCTATCTGACCTTTTACAGAAAAAGCTTGCCAATTCCCGCCCTAAAGAAATGCATATGCATATGCGGCAGAAGATTGTACAAGCATGTCATAGCAACATTGTTCATAACAGTCGCAAACCAAAAACAACCCTAACATCCATCAACAGTATAACAGATAAGTAAATTGTGGGATATTCATATCAATTGGGAGACTACACAGCAATAACAATGAACAAACCTCAGTTAGTACCAATAACATACGTGAATGAATCACACAACTAAAACCAAACACAAAATAATACGTGCCCTATGAGTCCATTTATGTAAAGCTAAAAAACAGGTAACACTTAATCACAGTGTTCAGGCACCCTCATTTAGTTGGTAAGGAAAAGGAAATAAGTGAGAACCATAAAAGTTGGGGCCACTGGTTACCTTTAGTAGAAAGGAGTGTATTGGGATTAGGAGGGAGCACACAGCAAGCTTCAGGGTGCTGGCAATTTTCTGGTGGTATTTGTTTTATAACAATTATTTCAGCTGTTCGTATATTTTTTAGAATATTACAGGGGTAAAAACGTTTTGGTTGCATGAATTGCTTTTGTACAGTTTGAGTCAAAGTTATAAGTGTGCCCATCCCCCATATAGTGTACATTGTACCCGTTAGGTGTGAATTTACGCATCCCCTCCGCCCCCCACCCCACCTGCATGATTTCCATTGAATTTTGCTACCATATGTGCACGTGAGTGTTGATCTATGTTTTAATTTAGTAATGAGTACATGTGGTTTTTGTTCTTCCATTCTTGTGATACTTCACTTAAAATGATGGTCTCTGGTTCCATCCAGGTTGTTACAAAGGTATTAGTTCACCATTTTTCTATGGCTGAGTGATATTCCGTGGTATACATATACCACATTTTATTGATCCACTCATGTATTGATGGGCACTTGGGTTGTTTCCACATCTTTGCAATTATGAATTGTGCTGCTATAAACATTTGAGTGCAAGTGTTCTTTTTATAAAATGTCTCTTTTTCCTTTGGGTAAATATCCACCAGTTGGATTGCTGGATCAAATGGTAGTTCTACTTTTAGTTCTTTGAGGTATCTCCATACTACTTTTCATACAGGTTATACTAGCTTGCAGTCCCACCAACAGTGTAGAAGTGTTCCTTTCTCTCTGCATCTGCACCAGCATCTGTTGTTTTGGGACTTTTTGATAAAAGCCATTCTCACTAGGGTTAGGTGATATCTCACTGTGGTTTTAATTTGCATTTCCCTGATGATTAGAGACATTGAGCATTTTTTCATATGTTTATTAGCCATTAGTCTATCTTCTTTTGAAAAGCTCCTGTTCCTGTCTTTTGCTCACTTTTTATGGGGGTCGTTTGATGTTTTCTTGCTGATTTGCTTGAGTTCTTTGTAAATTCTGGTTATCAGCCCTTTATCAGATGGATAAAATGCAAATAATTTCTCCCATCCTGTAGGTTGTCTATTCACTCTGTTGATTGTCTCCTTGGCTGTGCAGAAGCTTTTTAATTTAATCAGGTCCCAGTTATTTATTTTTGTTGTTGCTGCGATTGCCTTTGGGGTCTTCTTCATAAATTATGCACTCTACTGTATATGTGTTAATTTTCACAGTAAAATAGGTTTTACAGAAAAGTGTGGAGAATTAATAAACGCTACTCAGTGGGTACCACTTGTCATCTATGAGCTTTACTCTGGGGTAATTCGCTGGTCCATTTTGGGGTCTTTCCTCTTGGGCTGCTCTGGTTCCCCAGGGCAGAAGTTTCTTTCAACCTCCTGCCTGGGGAGTAACACCTGGGCTTCTAAAGTTCTAGGATCCCAAGGAAGCTAAAGAGCACTGAAGGGCGTCAGAAATCAGAGTGCATAGGCTTCCCGGGTCCTGTGAGACAGTGGAGCATCCACTCTCTCAGCTTTGTCTGGGGTCCGCCGATGTACAGGCTTATCCCCACTCTGCAGGGGATAAGCCTCGAAGGGTTAGTGGGAGTTGAAAAGGGACAGTCACCCAGCAGCAAAGAGTGGAAAAAGGCATCTGAGGATCTAACTACTTTTTAAACAGTTTTCAGTTAAGTTCTTACTTTAGCTCTCTACACCCTTTTATTTCCACCTCCAGAAGTACCTGGTGCTGAGCATGTCTGAGCCTTTTGTGAATTCTGCCTCTGACCTTTCCACATTTCGAGTGGGATTGGGCTTTCTCTGGTCTGTCCAGTCAGCTGTCACTCATCTCTCTAGCATTCACAGGTTCTAACTACTCCCATTCTCTCCATCTTGCTGAAAACGTTTTTTTAAAAATCCCTTTACTGTTTTTTCACTGTGGTTTCAAAAGGAATAAAATTAGATGCATGTATTCAATCTGCCATCTTTCCACAAAAGGAGTTTTGGTCTCTTAATCTCTAAAATGAACATCAAAATAACCATCTTGTGTGGTTGGCATCACTATTGAAAGAGATTTATGTATTTAAAGCAACCAGCTTCTTTCCTTGTGGCTATTAAAACAGAAAAGACTTAAATGCAGAGGAAACCACACCATCTACACACACACACACACACACACACACACACACACTCACCCACTCACCCTCACCTCCCCCACCCCAAAAAGATCATGTAAATTCAATTAAGGGCAGAATTCAGATGTGGATTATCCAGATATGGAGCTTATTCTAAATGTGAGGCATTCTTAGTCCACGATGAGAAAATATAATTGACTCCAGGAACCCTGAGGATATTTAGATAAGAGGCATCAAACTTTCTCTTGAAAGACACTATTAAAACGGGACACACATTCATAATCAGTTGTGTATCTGGGGAGATATTGGGATTGGAACAGGACAATATTAGTAAGCATTAATAGAATGTGGTCTATTGCCTGACTTGAGAAATCTAGTAGTAAAAGAAGATCACAGTTCCCTGTTAATTAGGACCACCTACAGTGTTGGAAACATTTTTGGATGATCAAAAAGGAGGCATACTTAACCCAGGAGATGTTGACAAGCTCTTCAGCTTGTTAGCATAATGTAACTTTTGACTAAGTGCTTGATGTACAAGCTCTTTTATGTTCTGCCATAGTTTTGGCTTAATAGTTTGTGAAGTGTTATTCCGTACATAAACAATGAAAGCTACATGGACATTTGATTGGTGCTAGTGCCTGTCCTTGCATCGTTTCATATTGAATATACTTCATAATATTTCTTCCTATTTTAAGAATTATCAAATACTTGAAGATATTAAGAATGTCGTGTTCATTTTTCAACCTGCAATGGAATCTATAAAGATCTGAAAAAGGATGGGCTCAGATTACGTAGGAAATCATCTATTTCCTCACCCACTTCACAACAACCAAAGTAGTGGTCCTCAACGTTAAACTTCAGGGAATTGAGAAAAATGCATTCTTGGTAAGGGACCTCAGATCAATGACTTCTTGAGTTTTAGAGAAATTTTTTTTAAGTCTCTGATCTATATAAATAGGAAGCATAATAGGAAGATCATTTCCTTTGGATCAGATAAACATGGGCTCCAAGCCCCACTCTACCACTTACACCTGTGTGCGTTGGGAGATTTGACTACATTTCTCTGTATATAAAAATAAGGGTCATAATACCAATTTTCAGGGTTGCTTGGAGACGTAAAGAAGAAAATGCCAATAAATCATTTAGCAGATGTGGGCCCTTAATAATTTGTAGCTCTTACTAATAAACAGGTACTCAATCTGTATTCTTTTTTCACCTAAATCAGAAATAAAATTTCTTATCATGGAAGGTGTTAATGTGTTGATAGAAAAAGAAATATGGTATTCAAAATAAATTTTTATATAGTATTGTTAAAATTATTCCATTTCCTTCAAGCTACTAAGTACTAAAATCTATCCAGTTGATTATATTCATTTTGCTAAGAAACATCTATTAGGCACTTGTGTGCCAAACTCAGCTCAAGGAGCTGGAGATGGGAGCTTGGAGACCCTTAGACAATCCTGACTCAGCAGGTCAAGGGGTTTTCTGGTCATTTTTCTCATGGCAATGTGTCCTTCCTCTGCAAGCATATGGAAATGGTAACTGTCACTTTCCATACCCATGAAGTAATTTATAGCAAAGGAGAGGAGCAAAACTGTGTTTTCTCTTTACAATTTGCACCATGTCGTGAAATGTTTGACTTCCTGTTGCTCTGTAATATCTCTGCTAGAGGATGAGGAATGGGTGACGTGAAAAAGTCAAAGTAAAACCAGTGGATAATGAAACAGCAGATCACTTTGGGTATGAAAAAGGGGGCAAGTCACCACAAAGAGAGAAGCCCTGGTCAGGTGGTGTCCATGAAGCTTCTTCCCTGCCCCTCACCCCTGCATCTGCAGTGCGGGGACCGGAGGTTAAAGCGTGTGGAGGGGTTTCTCAGGAAATGAGGCTGGAGGAGCCGGCTGGGGCCAGGCTGGGAGATTCGCCTTCATCCTGGAGGCACCAGGAAGCCAGCAGAGGTCTTTAAGCAGGGAAGCCATGTGATCAGACCAGCTTTTGAGGATGATAATCCTTTATTGTCGAAAATGAACTGTGGGGGGAGAGATGTGTTACAGGATCCAATTAGGAACCTGTTTTCTTATTGAACTTTCTTATACAATAACCATATATTATTCTATAAAGTGTCTCTAAAGACATCAGATTGGTGTAATTTTTAATGTTTGTTTAATATTCCACACCATTTTACTCCTAAGCATTTTCCTTCACTCCTCATTAGTATATGTTTAAATGCTATCCTAATAGAAAATAAAAATTCAATCCAACATAATCTTTAAGTTAAGATATTTATGGCTAGTCTTAACTCATCTAAGAAGCAAATGCATTAAATATGTGTGTCCACTTTGCATATGTATATGGAAGTTTTCATTTTGGATTCAAAAGAGGAACTAATACTTTTTTGCTTCCTGTTCTGTGGTACAATCTGTTTATTTCACAATATATTAATAAAACTAGAATCATAGGTTTAGATATTAACTAGGGTCTTTATTAAATTGTACAGTATCAAACTACACTCTTACACTCATCTTCATTGATAGCACTCTATAATAAGTTTAAAAATATGCATGTGTATATGTATATATATGTATGTACATATCTTTGAGGACCCCTCTGAAGCTAAACAGTCTAATATAAAATTACTAATAGACCTTGCTCAAGTTGCACTTTGGAAATTCATTCTTTTTAGAAATTGTAAAGTATTCATAAAAACTGAAAAAATGTGCAAAAATTTGCATTGATGGATGTTTTCTTATCCTCCATCAGGAAATGATGTACTTGAAACTCATTATAGATCTTCCTAGAAACTCGACTGAATGTGCCTTGGGCTTTGTGCTCGCCAGCACATACTCAGTTGACTGCATAATTCATATCTCTTGTGTCACATTTAATGTATAACATGTATTTCCTGTTAATTATGAAAATAAAAACACATCATATATTCTAAGAGCATAATTACAAAAAAATGCTGCAAAAAGTTATGTTTGAAGTCTATTAGCTGATTTCTCTTTAAAAGATATAAAGTGGAAGAGTTATTTTCTCTTGCTTTTTTAAAATCAGTTTAACAATGCTTCCTTTTTCCCTTCTACCTGACTTTACAGAATGATATAGAGGCTCCCTAACATAGGAAACAGGAAATAATAGAGACAGAGGAGTTACCAACTCTATCATCTCGAAACATTTAGACAAATAAATAAAATGAACTCAGGACTTTCCAGGACAGAACCAAGATTGTTCTCTGGATGGGAAGACCAAAGCAATTCACTGATTAGTGATTAATTATTTTTTTCTCTTTTAGAGGCATTTTTTAAAATATGTTTGTAGTACATGGAAAAACAAAATTCCATAAAGGTCCTGATCCTATTAGCCTCCAGCAGTCAAAATTCTCTTAGATAACATCTCCCTTTATAAAGATAAAACATATCATGTCATTAAAATTCTAACTACTTAATAATCTTGAGAGAACTTTTTAAGTATCATGTGCGGCTCATAAATCGTGAACTACATGTGAAGTTATAAAGTCTATTGCAATCTAAGCTTTCACACCTATATGATATACAAACTCTAGCTGTACGAGACAGTCACTGCTCTTTGGCTCTTTGGTTACTAATTAAACAGGCATGGTATTAAAAATTAATTAGCTACAAAATTAATATTGCATACTTGTCATAGGTAGTTATCGTGCATCTTTTCCCTCGACTCACAGGAGAAGAACTTTTTGGCATTAAACTTTGGTGGGTTAATTTGATTCACTGCTTAATAACATCAGCTGGATTGTTAGATTGGCTGTCATCAAATATGAACTTTTTTACATAGACATGGATGAGACACACTTTGAGTTCCCTAAAGTGACTCTGTTTTGCTACAAAAAAAAATCCTGTCTAAGAAAATTATGTGACTCATTTATTAATGCATATAACATTGATAAATTTATTCATTTATGGACTCATTAATTTATCTACAAGTGCCACCAGAAACTAACATGGCTTATAAAAATGAACATAGAAATTCCTATTCACAGGAATGGAGAATAGGTTTTACCTGGTCAACAGCTTCCAATCTGTTAGCATTAGCTGCCTACCATACTCATATGAGTTCAGCATATAATACTACTAACAATGGCTATTATTATTTGTTATTATCGTAATAATAAGTTCCCAAAAGTGAAGAATGGGAGAGTGATCTGTGTGCTCAGTATATGCAGACCTCAAATAAAGTATTAATGGACAGTATTATAAAAGCTTGCACAAAATACAATGGAGGCACCCAAAACAGTAATCCATTCTCCTTTGGGTGGAGGGGGAAGGGAGGAAAGTCATAGAAGAAGTATCTCACGGTGAGTTGAGACTCCCCAGAAGAATTCAAGTAGAGAGGATTAGTGAGCAGTGGAATACCCAACACAGGAGCTAAGGATAGAGGTCCGGGCTCAAGTAATGGGTTTATGAGTCACCAGCTGATTCTTGAAGGATGTGGAATGTTTTCTAGGTGGGCTGGGATAGAAGGACATCCCAGGCAAAGGTACCAACCTGAGCAAATGAACACCCTTCTCACCTTATGCTAGAGTTCATCAGGACGGAAACATTAGATGTATTTTCTAAGTGAAGAAAGGAAAATAATAAAGCATTAGAAACCTGACTGGCTGAAAGAAAACATTAAACTAAGACTTTATTTTTCATGAATTTATATTTCTCAGAGATACAGTGTGTCGCCAAACTTATTTATATATTTGCATTACATAATTACATATTTTAGCACTCTTAGTTGTTAACTTGAATAAGTATGAAATCTTATTACTCAGCAAACTATCTGAAGTAAATATTTCTCTTCATTCAGTGATAACTGGTTCTCTGTCATCATCATAAATTTAATGTATATTTGAGGTAATAACTACAGTGTGTCACTTCTGTTTGATGATGAAAAAATCTAAATGGTATCTTAATAAAGATTTTCAGATCCAAATTATATACTTAGGTTTTCCTAATTAATGGCATTCTTAGCTATGTGTAGGACAAATACACAAGTCTTTTAGGGTTTGCGTAGGGGTGTCAAGGCCTAGCTTTTTTAATTAGACAAAATTGGTTTCCGAACCTGGGCAAATTGCTTAAAAGTGCTTTAGACAGCTTAAGGTGCTGTCTAAATTCTGCTTCTTTTCAATCGAAAAAACATATTTTCCCACAGGGATGTGGTGAAAATAGAATGAAATAAAGCAAGTACAGCATGTAAGTGCTATTAAATAATGACTATACTATTATTAGAGCATATTATTATGGAATAGTATATATGTTATATACAAGAAGACAAGAATGTCTGAAATCACGCAATTATGTTCTCAAATTCAAATGTAACATTCATTAGTCGAGGACCTACATCATGTAGTTCCTGCTTTTAAGGAATTTACAATTGATTGATGTAATTAAATAAAAGATATCAAAATTAATTTGCATTGGGAAAATGACTAGTGGTATTGTCCTACTGAAATCTGGTCCTTAAACAGTTTACAAATGATGGCTTTTGTAATATGGAGAAAATATTAATAAAATATAAATTTAAAAAAAATTTTAAGTAGTAACTTTTAAAATGATTTTTAAATTATGTAATTAATTATTTGATTGGATTAAAGAGTAGATTTTAAAGCGCTTATGGTATTTGTTTAAAAACAGTTAATATCTCTTTGACTCAGAGTTTCCTATTTCTAAGATATTTTTAAGCCCCCAGTTGAGGCTGTCACTCTCATTAGTCAAATGAGAAATAGATTTCAGTTAAAGCTATTCTAATTTGTTTCGGAATGGAATCCTCTTGCCCCTTTTTTCATTATTCCTCCTCCTTCCTGCAAAGATTTATTTCTAATTTGTTTCCTCTTTCTCCCATGATTGATCATTTAGGGCTTGCTATTTCACATTTGCTATGACCAGGCCCAATGCAGAGTGTACACTGCAGAGAGCACTGAGGACATAGCTCAGTAGCACTGGTGGAAGTGGGGATCATTCGCTGTTGTTCTGCTGCTGTGGGATTGAGGGACTTACTCATCACTTTTCTCTCATCTTTTCTGTTAATGTTTTGGGGGACTTGCATAAGTGCTTTGAGTATGCTCTGTACCAAGGATCAGACAGATAGTAAGAGACAATATAATAATTATAAAGTGATGGGACAAGGAATTATTCCCAAGCACAGGATGATAAAGCGTAAAAGATGGACTCGACTCACCGGGGGGTGAGCCGAGGGGAAGGCTTTCTGGAGGACATGACACTTAATCAGGGTCTTAAAAATGAGTAGAAATTACCCAGAAGAAGTGTGAAGTGTGTATAAACTGAGATTGGGAGCAGAGTAGGCTCTCCACAAAGAAGAAATGCATGAGCAAAATGCACACAAAGGCATGACAGAGCATGTGCTTTGCGGTTTGGTGGAGCTAAGCCTAGAGAAGTGAATAGCTATGGGTCAAATTATGGAAAGCTTTGTGTGAAATGTTGGTGTATGTAAGTCATGCCATAGATTTTTATAGAGAGAGAAAAAAATGGCAGGAACCTAGGCTCATAGACACCCAGTCCCACCTCTAGAGGTTCAATGACAGTTGTATCCAAAAGGCCAAGGAAAGAAACACACCATATTTATTTTTTCTCTATTTATACTTATTCTCTAGGTGATCTCACCTAATCTCATGGGTTTAAATACCGTCTGCAAGGTCTTGACTGCTGCATATTTCTCTCCGGACTCACCCTATCCCCTGAACTCCAAACTCACGCCCAACTGCCTGCTTGATATTCCCAATCAGACATCAAACTTAATCTCAATACGGAAACCCCACCACCCCTCCCAAACTGTTTCTCCCACAGTTGTCCTCATCTCATTAAATTAAAACTACAATCTTCTAGTTGCTCAAGATGAAACATTGCCTCTCCTTGTCTGATCTGTTAGGATATCCTGCTGGCTCCTTCTGAGATACAATAAGAAGCCAACTGCTTTTTTCCTCCATTGCTAGCAATCTAGTCTAAGCGACTATCGTCTCTCATCTAGATTATACTAGTCGTCTCCCAACCGAGCTCCCTGCTTCTAGGCTTGCCTTTCTAAAGCAGATTCTGCGGCTCCCAGCACACTAAGAGTAAAGCACAAAGTCCTTCCCATGGCCTAAGGGCTCTTGCATTGGCCCCTGCTCCCTCTCTGACCTTGTCTCCTTCCTCTCTCCCCACTGCTCACTCCACTCCAGCCCCACGGGTCCTCCCTTGTTGCTCCTCAGACACACAAAGCACACTCCTGCCTCCAGACACGTGCACGTACTCGTCTCTCTGCCTGGAAAGTTCTTCCCACAGCGCCTCTTCCTCATTTGTTTCGGGCCTCTTTGAAATGTTTTATTGTTGAGTTCTTCTTGACCACTCTATATAAAAATAGCAACAGCTCCCTACACACAGAGACACAGAGAGAGAGAGGGGGAAAAATTACTATTACCCTGTAACCTGCTTTATTCTACTCCATAGTTCTTATCATCATTTTCCCTTATATATGTATGTATATATCTATATCCATAGCTTGTTTATCTACTGTTTCTTACCACTAGAATAAGAGCTCCACATGGACTGGCATTCCGGGCTGTTTCATTTGCTGCTGAATCCCCAGCTTCTAGAATCAGGTAGTACTCAACAAATATTTGAATGTGAGACTTCATCCTGTATGCAATATCCCTGGAAAGATACTCTGGGTTCCTTCTGCTTTTCTCTTCCCAACCCCCAGCTTCTTCCATCCCCAAGTTATGAGCTTTCTGAGAGCAGAGACTAAGTCTCATTCATCATTCTTTCTTCATCTTTGTCTCTCAAGTGCCTAGCCCGGTGTCTTGCATGTCTAGCCATTCAAGACACAAAAGAAGTGGTTTCACTGCTCCCCTATACTTCTGAAACACAGTACTGCTACAATAATCATTACTTTACCCAGAAATAACTTCTTTACCTGCTAAGCCCACTCCTTAATGACAACTGTCTAGCTCACCATTCTAATGATGAGGATAGAGCGACCCAAGTCAACCCATGCAAGGAGATGAATCATGGGCCGCTTGCCTGAGGCAGCAGCTCAAAGCCCACCTATCTCCCTGGTCACATAAGGCGTGCGTCTCCAGAGCGAACCAGAAGTGGATTGACTGTGTGGCTAATAAAGTTTAAGCAATGGAACTTCTTGGTTTCATGGCCACTTTCTAAGGCTCCATGCCTAATTGTCTATTCATAATTTTTTTTTCCTTAAAGAGACCTGCGCTACATCTTTCCACCTTCAAACCCCACAAAACCTGGATGAAGTGGGAATTCCTCTAATAAAAAATGGAAGAAGAGAATATAACCCATCCTGCTTTGGAATGTGTGTGTACCTGTCACCTTCTAACCTCTGACCTCCTTAACCCCACATACGTTCATCCTACTTCAATTCCACCTTGCTTGAAAAGGCCTGACCTTGATGTTTTTAAAACTTAGATTGGTGTCTATTTTCTTATCATTATGCACAATAGTTCTCATTCTCATTTTTCTGCAGAACTGTTTAACAAAACTTATTTCTTAAAAATTTTGCTTCAGCGGTGGCTCACGCCTGTAATCCTAGCACTCTGGGAGGCTGAGGCAGGAGGATCACTCAAGCTCGGGAGTTTGAGACCAGCCTGAGCAAGAGCAAGACCCCGTCTCTACTAAAAATAGAAAAAAATTATCTGGACAACTAAAAAATGTATATATAGAAAAACTTAGCTGGGCATGGTGGCTCACGCCTGTAGTCCCAGCTACTCGGGAGGCTGAGGCAGAAGGATCGCTTGAGCCCAGGAGTTTGAGGTTGCTGTGAGCTAGGCCAAAGCCACGGCACTCTAGCCCGGGCAACAGAGTGAAAAAAAAAAAAACCAGAGTGAGAAAAAAAAAAAAAAATTTTTGCTTCAGACAATCAGATAATTTTTATTTTCTGCCAGGTTTTCTTATGATTGGTTTTTCTCATTCACTGAGTCCTGGCAAGTTTCTCACTATTGTTTTCTCCCCCCACCCCCCATATTTCTTTTTCTAATGTGGAATGTGTGATTTATTGAGGAGGCTACTGTCTGTCAGTTTTATTGTTCTTTCTGGGGACTGCTCTGCGCTGTTATGTTCCTTCCAAGGCCTGACCCAGCACTTGGCAGGAGAGGCACAAGTTGAGTAAATGAAATGTAAATCTAAGGGAAATTACCTTTGAATGGCATATGGTGCCTGCTCCAGAAGGAGTTCAAAGCTGCCTGTTCATTCATAAATTCTGAATCCCCAAACTGTATTATTCATAGATTCACCCACAACATAAAGTTGTTATAAATTTAACATGTAGAGAGTGAAAGCTAGAACCTGGATTGCCCATGGACTTTATCTAGAGTCAAGAAACTCAGGGGAGTCTCAGTTTCTTTAAAAGATTTTTAAAAAGAAGAACTGCAGATCTTCAGAGTTAAGAGCACTTAAATTTATAAGGTTACACATTCAATCAGCCAGGATTTTATTTATTGGTGTCTAAGCCTTAACACGAATGAATCAAATGCCCTGACATCTAAAATGTGGGATTTCTGGTTGTCTCAGCATTTTACGTCCCTATAAACTTCCTTCTAGAACATGATCTGTATTTTAACCAACTGATTTTTGAGGAATTTCAGAAGGGAAAAATAGTTTTACCTTAATAACTTACAAATCAACACAAAGAACTTCATCCAGGGCTACCCTCACGATTTTCTCTGAAAATGTCCTTGTGTTAAGTAGCATGCTACCCTCACTCTGTTCCCTATTTCCTTGCTGGTCCTTCCCCACAGAGCCTCTAATTTGTTCAGGATCAGATGGAATCCCAGACACAAGAATGAGAGAGCCCCTTCCCTCTGGATCTTCTCTTTAACTGGGACTGGGCCTAATGTAAAGAGGTGAAATCTTTTTTCACCAAGACACTTAAGATTTTGTTCTCCTTTCATTTCTAACTTGAAATTCGTATCACTGAGAGCCTTGTCTTGCAGCCCTACCAGAGTGGGACAGGTATTACCAAAGATAGGGCTTTGCCTGAGGTCTACTCTTTTTATTAAAAAGGTATATGCTCACGTGGAAGAAGTATCCACTGGGTGCCAGGCAGGTGGGAGGTGGGGGGATGGGAAGGGTAAATTCATACTGTCTGGGGGATGGGCACACTTGTAGCTCTGGCTTGGATGATGCAAAGGCAATATATGTAACCAAAATGTTTGTACCCCCATAATGTTCTGAAATTTAAAATAAATAAATAAAACAGTATATCAGTAAGAGTGAGACAGGTCTTAAATCATACTAACAAAAAACTGCAAATTTCCCCTTGGTTTATCCATAAAGAATAGAACGGACTTAAAAAGGGAATTCCCCTCTTAGTAAAATGTCTGTGTTGCTCAATTTTGTGTCCACGAAATATTCTTTACCTGAAATAGGAAGATAGCCTTTGTGGTTCCCCCTAATTTTCCTGATAATTTGAGTTACTTTTTCATGTAGCAAATGGGCTTTTTTGAAGGAAAGCAAAAGTGTCACCCCCATAAATATTGAAGGGGGATGGTTCTTGGGCTGTGGTTGACGAGCGGGTGGGCAAAATGGCAGCCATGGACTCTAGGGAGCAGTAGCAATGCAAGGGCCAAAAGGGGAAGAAAAATCTGCTGACTCCCTCTGGGGGGCCCAGTGCTGAGCCTCCTGTAAGTGGAGAGGTGGTGGGCTGCTTGGGAATAGAGACCCCAAGGTAGACACCTCGAGGTCAGCATGCCCTGGTGAGGAAAAGACTTGAAAATAAAAGGATGCCCATCATCATGGGAGAGAGGGAAGAACAGCAGCAGCAAGACGACTTCTAATTTACTCCCTTACTCTCAAATATTCATTTCTTAACTCTCAGTCATCTTTGCATGCCCTGGACCCTCCATAAATTCCCTCCCTGAAGGCCTTCGTTGCACACTGTGTACCAGGAAACCCAGTTCTTGTACTTAACCTACTAAATTCCAGGAAGCTTCCCAGAAATATAGAACAGAAATGATTCGTAACTGTCTCTTTATTACAGAAGTGCTCTTTCCTCCTTCTTTCTCAGCAGCATCCTATACACAGCATCCACATGACAGAGCCTCCCCAACCCTGCCCCTGCAAAATTATCATAAACTTCATCTGGGGGCAAAAAGGGGTTGATACAAATTCAGCCTGACTGCTACTCTCTGACAATGAAACACATAAGTCGTTGAAGTTTTAGCAAAAATGAAACCAGTGGGTTTGCCCAAGGTCTAAAGTTTAGAGACGAAGAACAGAACTCAAAGCTGGGACTTAGAGGTGATGTGAAGGGAGCAGGGAGAGAATTTTAACTGATTGAGAAGGTTTATTAAGACCTCTAGACATCAGTTAGTCTTTTTCTTATCTGGGACTGTTTTAGAATAACATTCGACCATCTGGGGGTTGTTTCAATAAGCTTTGCACTCCAACACCTGAAAAAAAAAAAAAAGAATCAGCTACTAATTGGAAGTGTTACTTGAGCATTCTTTAAAATTGTTCCAAAATTAATGAGGGCATATAGTACATAAAGATACACACAGGGAGATGAGCAGCATCGAGAGACATTTGAGCATCTTCCATGAACGCAGCTGGTAAACAAGTTCACGACATGCATAAAAATGGCAAATGGGGTTATACTTGTGAGAGCACTTCAGAGGGGCTCGAAACCCCTGAGCAAAATTTAAGAATTTTGCCACAGACTTTCATGTCTATTGTAATATTAATCCAACTCTTTGTGCCTGCATAAACAGTCCATTTCATTTTTCCCTTTAATTATACATTGTGACTGCTGAATATTAATCCCACCCGTTCTAAAAGGGAAGTGTGTATTTTTGTCTGTCATTCAGAGTTTTCGTAAATCTTCAGATTTGAAGCAGATTCATCTAATAACGTGTCACCACCTAACTACCTCTGCGTTGCCAACGGTCTGCATGAACAGGAGGCAGAATGAGAGCAAGCGGACCTTGAACTCATTAAATGTCCTATAGTGTTTCCTATTTCCAGAAAAAAGTATAAATTTGTTTTCCAGACCCACTCTCTTTACATGTGTCCATGATGAAAGAGGCAGGCATCCTTTTATCTTACTGAGATCTTTGTTTTATAGAAAATATAGAAAACAGAAGACAATTTGTAACAATGAATTTAAAGCTTCCAATATTAAGTTGCAGTATAAAGTAAATTCCTACATCAATCTAAAACCATTTAAAGTGAATGCAACAATGAAGAAAGCAATGGCAACATCCTATACTAACTCATCCCTGACCACAGGGTATCTAAACATGTAATAAGGCAGCTTTATCTGTCGATGTATCACCCAATAATTTACTTTTTCATTGAGGGTATATTTACTTCTGTTGAGTTCAGCTACCTTGTAGTCAATGGCTTACCACCAGCGCCTTTCTCCATTGCTACATGTAGAAATGTCCATGTCTCCAGGACCCAGCAGAGATGTGAGGGAAAATGCGGGGTACCTGTGAGGGAATATTCTACGAAAGCACACAGAAGGAGCTGGGTTTACAGAGTATAGGAAAGTCAGACAGTTAGGAGTGACAGAAAGAACGGCTTAAAGATATAGCTTTGACTTTGGACCCATGCCATAAACTGGGAAAGAAGAAAACTTATCTACAACTTAGAATATACAGACCACTTTTAAAATACATGGTTGAATTCTTTGCCAATCTTTGAGGATTTGCAGACATAGTGCTTTCTTGGCTAATCTATGGTTTATATAATTAAAATTTTTTTTGAAAGCCCTTTGAATTTCAAATCACATAGAATTATCCTTTGCACAGTCCTAACTCAAGCAATCAGGTGGACCAAGGCTACACATCAGTGCATAGAACATTTGTTTTATGATTTACTTCATTCATCATAATATTTACCTCTACTATTTACTCCCAAACAATGTTGATCCACTTTTTCCCAAAGCAGGTTATCCAGGCCTGGATCGAACCTGTCTCTGCTAGTAACAGTTTCTCTAGGAGACAGTTCTATTTAAAATGTTCCATAGGCCATCCAGTTATCCGTTCATTGTTAGGGTTGGTGGGAGAGACTGTAATAGACAAGCAGCCTCAGCTGGCTGCTGGAAGGAGGACTAGATCTGGTATTATTAAAAGGATAGATGGTATATTCTATGCCCTATGGAAAACAGCTTGATAATACATCTTGACCCAGAACTTATTAAAAAATCCATTACCTTTTTAATTCAACTTCATAATACCCTTTGGAATTTCAATTTAGGCATTTCTTACCAAAATAATAGGTAGCTTTATTACTGAACATGGGAAATAGAATCTCTCATATTGATAACTCTCTTACATGAGGGTTATTAATTTATTATTGACAAATTCATGTTCTTACTCTTTAAAAATGGGGGGGGGGGCATATCTTTTCCTTCGCAGCAGATCTTACATCAACTTTGCAGTTGCTTTGTGTTAATCTTACCGTGGTGCACAATTTCTATTTATTGGGCTGTTATTCTTTGTCTAACAGGGCCTGGCTCAACCCAAAGATTGCTCATGAAACCCTCACCCTGAGAACAGTTTACTTTCTAACAACCGTGCACACACATTGGGAAGGGATGGCGTTGTACACCCAATCCTGATGGTTATGTTCCCTTTGCAGCATCAAAAATCCCGCGAGGCTGTGGGAAATTCCGCCTCAGCCTCTTATCGTGCATCAGGAGCGCTGGCGGGGAACGGACACCTGCTCCCCTCCTTCCGATGCACAAGACAAACACACGCTCCATTACAAATAACACCACTCTGCTCTGACATGTTTCCTTCCTAGGCGCCTGGCTTTAACATGCGCTGGTTAAGATAGCATGTTACCACCGTGCAGGGGCCTCCTGGAAGGCGACTGTCACCGGCCACTGCGTGCAGCCGCTCAGTGCTTGCTCTGCCTTCTGTGGCCTTCTCTTCCTGCCAGCAACCTTGAATCTTTTAGGTTCCTCCTTTGATATGCTAGTGGCTCTGGTTGGGAGCAGTTGAGAGCGATGGGACACCTTCACCTGCAGAGTGCTCAGTCACCTGGCGCGTGCTGGTGACAGGTGCTCAGACACAGGCCTTTTCAAACTGATTCCCGAGCATCCTTTTAAAATCCTCTGCTAGAGGAAACTTGTTTGTCGAACAAAGTGGGTGTTTTAATAATGGCTCTAACTGACCTGGGAACTGGGAAATCTGGTCGAGAGATGCAGCGTGATTACCCAGAGTTTGCTGATGATTTCAAACTCGTTTTAGCCACAAATTCCTTGAATGGATCTAGTTGGATTTTTGGCATAGCCTGAAATTCTTCAAAGGGCATCCATCCATCACGAATGTATTGCTAGTAAGAAAAAGCATCAAAACAGCATTAGTAAATGTGCAAATTAGTATTTAAATGACTGTAGCTGTCTGTGGGAGGAAGAAAACTGGGGAAATCAGTACTATATATCTTGTGGATTCACAATGTTAAACTCACTTTCGTTCTGGGTTTTGTTTCTTTGTTGTTTTTTGTTTCCGTTTTATTTTTGGGTTTTTTTCCTGCATGGTCAAGTCGCTTTTCTTCGAGTTTTAACACCAGTGGTTACCAGGAGGGTCGTGCCGAAGAGACTGTCCACTGAAATTTCCACTGAGCACGAGCGCCCCAGAGGCAGACCGAAGTCTTTTGGAGAAGGAGGGCCTGCTTCAGACTGTTAGCACTTAGGGGTACATTAGTTTATCTTAATCCTTCATCATTCAAATGGTTGTAAAATAGAGAACGGGACCTTTTGCCTTCATTTTTTTCTTCATCTGTGCTCCTTCCATGTGTTGCTATTTGTGTTACTATTTCTTGAAGAATGTGGTTTTCAACAAGTTTTCAGCCTTCTCTATTCTTTTTCCTTACAGTGTCCTGTTATTGTTGTTCAAGTGTAATCACCTATTACCCTTCCAAGAAAAATGACTTTTTAAGAAATTAATGGGGTTATATTTTCCCATTGTTAACTCAGAGCACAAGGTAGTAAGAAATTTTCCAGTAACTCTACAGAGAAGCTCAGAAATAGGTGAGGTGCATTGGGAGTAAATCTAGCCAAACTAAGGGAGGCTTAAGAAAATATTTAAAGTATGGAAAATGGCATAGGGAGGAGAAAATTGGCAAGAGCAGGGCCACCAGGGGAGGACTGATGTGATGTGTGTTAGGGAGAATGGGAGAGATTCTAGAATCAGGAGGCCAGCCTTTCTTATTAAGTAAATATGTAACATTAATGCAACAGCATAGGAGATAAAGGAGCTTCCAGCCTCAAATGTCTGTGGCCCTGGAATGTAATGCATATGCTTCAAGATTCAGAAAAGTGAATGACCAGCATTGAGTACAACGCTGTAAGTTGCTTAAAACATGAATTCTCACTTCACCAAAAGTAGTCATTCTAGCTAATCAACTCGAGCAGTTTAGTTGGAAAATTGGCAAATGCTATGAAAGTCAGAAATACTATTATATATGTTGACAAGGAACAGTGGGCAAGGAAAACATGATTTGAAGATATTTCTTTGGCATATTTTCACAAAGCATTCAGCAATACCAGATCTTCAGACAAACTCAAGCAAAACATTTCCATCAGAGTAGTGATTTCTTTTAAGTCCTGCTATGGAGGGCAATATTCTAGGGTCTCCTGCAGACATGCCTCAGAAGCACTAGCCGCCTGTTCCTGCATACCCTGAGAATCTGAGGGCCGTGGGTATAAGAGATGAATCACAGGTCAGGTGGCTAATGAGATAGTGATAGCAATAGCTAACAATTGCATAGTGTTACTGTGTACCAGGTTTTTCAAGCATTTCATATGTATTAATTCGTTCAATGCTCCCCCCTACCCCACCACCAACTCTATGAGATGTGTACTTTTATTATCTCCACTTTCTCAATAGAGAAGATGAGCCTCTGATAGCTTGCCCATGCTCACAAACACAGTAAGTTCCAGAGCTGGGATTCAAACCCACCCCAGGCATGCTGGCTCCAAAGTCTTGAGTCTTTCCCACTATACTATGTTGCTTTTGAAATTTGGCATAACCTTTTTATACAACAATATATCTCTAGAAGCTAAAGAATAATGATGATAGTTTTTCTTGGTCCCATTGACTTGTCTTCATGCTATTTTTTTATTGACGTTAATATTTAAATGGTTTACTTCATTGGCAAATATTCACTAGCAAGTATTAATGAAAAGTCATATTGCTAACTTTTTCTCTAAAATAAATGTTAGATACTGTATAAAATGTAAGGTGAGTGAACCCATACAACAAATGCGAAATGAGCTAAAGTATTAGTAATTTAAGTGATATTTTATCCATTCATTTAGGTCAATATGCGGTTTTGTATATTTTACCAAAATTATGGGGGGAAATGCAAAAGAATAGAAAAACAAATTCATTTTTGCACTGATATTACATTACGTTTTCCTCTTTCCTCTCCTCAAATCTAAGGTTACATATCAAGCATTTGCCATACTTTATAATCAGTGTATTTATTGTTCCTCAAAACTATTCTCATATACAGCTTATAGGAAATTTATATCACAGAGGGCTAAACATTGAGGCCTAGGTTTCCCCAAAGGTGAATGGTCATCTGGAATGAGTAATGTTTCCTCCATGTTACTATCACGGTCATTGTAATAAAAACTAATTTAACAACTAATATTAATAACTATCTCATTGCTATTCACTGTTGAAAGGTCTGTCATGTTTCTGCATATCTTTCCAATATGGGCACTATACTCTTTTCAAGAATGTTTACACGGTAAATAAATTTTGAAGTTAAAAATGGGGTCTCCTGCCAGGGCAAAGGGCAAGTTTATTTACAGACAAGAGGAGAGAATTAGTGTCTTCCTAAAAGATTGACATGCTTACTGCCCATTATAAAATATTTGGGTTCCTAAGCTTAAAACCCCCCTCCTGTAACATAACTCACTGCATGTGCAGGTGTTTCTGGGCCCTCTTCATGTTGCCCTGTGAGAATTGGGGTTCAGTGGACCGGCACAAGGAAAGCTATGGCTACTTGGCTACTGCATTGCTGTGAATAATAAACTTTACTTTAGAGAACCCAGAAGTCATGAAACTATAGCAGGCCAATTTGTTAGCTTGCAAGTAGGGCAAAATCTCAGACCCTTCACAGCTTTTGGCAGGCTTCTCCCCACCCCAACACACGTGCCGGAATGGTCAGCTCAGTGAGAACAGAGTCCTCGTCTCTCTTGTTTACTGCTGTCTCTGCAGTGTCTAAAACACTGTCTGTTCACAGCAGGAGCTCAGTAAGTGTTTGTGAACTGTATGGAAGAGAATAAAGCATTCTTATTTACTCACTGAAAAACTAATCAATGACCAAAAACAGGACTGTATCTGTAGACATCTGTTCAACTAAATTAATTTTATTAGATTGCTTTTGACTGCCTTTATATTATTAATACTTCTAAAATCCACATTCTAATGATTATGTTTGATCATCTGTATAAAAATGCAGGTAAGAATGTGGAATTCTTCCCACAGAACTCATTATTCAAAAGCTTGAACACCCCCAAGAAGCAGTCTTTTTAGTATCACATAGATCTACCCACAGACCTAGGCGACCTCTCCTAGAGCTGCCATCACTCACACGCTTGCAGTGAGCCCTGAGCCTTCACAAGGGAGCAGGAAGCCCCTGTATCAGCACAAAACTCCCGGGATCCCCTTAGGGATTAACAACATTCCTCCCCTTCCACTGGTCACCTTGATCAGACCTCACCAGTTCTCATAAAGTTGTCCATGGCAAATACGGAGCATGGGAATTGTGGAAAATGGGATATGAAATACGGAAACCATTTGTCAAAAGTTCACTAGGCAGCAAAGATACGCTTCACTGTAAGCAGTGTTGGTAAATGAAGCAACACTCGCAGGTACTGCGCAAACTTTGGAGCATGCAGACAGCTTTGCTAACTGTCTCACAGCTGGTAGGCACGAGCCTATACGGGAAAGGATGCGGAGCAAAAAAAGAGATATGGAAAGGAGTAAAGACAGAGAATAAAGGAGTGAAAGCTCAAAAGGAGAACCCGTGGTTAGCAGTGTAATGAGTCAAAGAGTTCAATTTCTCTTTTCTCAGAGGTACCAGTTTAGACTCACTCTGTTCTAAATGCTTCTAAACTGATAGGTGCTTTTAAACATGGAAAGATCCAGAGTGGTTTGGGGGAAAGATGGGGTTGAGCCAGAGAAAGCAAGAAGCACAAGGAAGGCCCCTTTGCTAAGAAACACCTCACTAATCAGTTTCATTGACATTAAATATTCTCCTTTTAAAATACAAATATTCCTAGGGAAGAGGTTACTTTGTTCAGCTCAATTTCTGACTTGATTATTGATAGACGGGTCTGAAACCAGAAGGAGTTTTGCTCAGGGGCTGGTGACAGCGTGGGAGGAACGATCATTTGGAACATGAGCGACTTTGGAGATGGCCAGATCTGAGGGACACATGCTTTAGGGACTTGAGAACAGCCAAGGGAGCAAGGAGAGGGGGCGCCAGGAAGAGGAAGCGGGTGTCCAAACAGGGAAATGTACTTTATCGACCTGGCAATGTTTTCTAGTACCACTGGCCAGCGGCCACTGAACATCATTCCCTGTGGCTCCTTGGTCTCCAGGGTGGTAGGATACCGAGCCTGCTCTGTTTGAAAGAACAGAGAGCTAAGAGTTCAAAGACACGGACGCGGCTCTCTCAGAACGGGCAGTTCATTGGCCACACTTCTTTTGTCTGCCTTACCCTGTAGCTCTGCCAGGTAGAGTAATTGGGACTTGATTTTACCACCTCCCAGGGTATTTTAAGAACAAATGAGTGAATTTCTTGGTGAACCAAATTTTGTGCCAAAATCTGAGCAACACAAGAGATTTAAAATAATAAATGACAATCCCGTGGGTGACTGATGTTCTTGTAGCTTATTCTGTGTAACAGGAGTAAGCTGCTTATATGTAGGTTTTTAAGAACTAAGAGACTTGGTACCAACAAATTTAATATTCTTAGAAAAAAATAAAGTTGCCCTCTGCACAATAACAAACAAATATGATTTTATTAGGGCTCTAGAACCCTTTCTGGGAAGTCTGAGAATGTGGGAGTAGCAGAAGAGGACTGATTACTTCATGCCCAGTAGACTCCTAAAATAATATTCATTATTTCATGTAATCTCCATTGCAACCTAGAAAGAAATTTCTATTACTATGCCCATTTTATAGATTAGAAAACTAAGGCATAATGTATATCTAATCCAAGTACCACAGCCAATAGAAATGCTGAATCCAGAATTCAAATACAGACACTGTGACTCAGTGACGCACTCTGTGAAGGGAGTCAGCAAACTGTCTCATTAAAGAACTGAAGAGTGAATATTTTCAGCTTTTCCATTCACAGCTATTCAATTCTGCATAGCAGTGGAAAAGCAGACATAGACGATATGTAAATTAACAGGGTGGCTGCATGCATAAAACTTTATTTACCAAAGCAGGTAGGTGGCTGGCTGGATTTGATCACTGGCTGCGGTGCCATCTGCTGCTGTTAACCATTACTGTATGATGCTGCCTCTTAGCGTATATAATTTCTAACTGGAAAACAAATTATTTGGTTGCTTCTGTACACCGGTTGCTATTTGGCACACATTGACCTCCTTGGTATTCTGTTAAGTAGCCCAAGATGATGATACATTGAAAATATAAGGCTCCCTTTTTAATGAAAGCTTAGGTTTTAGCAATTACATCTGTTGGAATATCCCATAATTTATCTCTGAGACATAGAGGCATGCAGGCTATATTTTATACCTGCACAGTCCTCTAAGGCTCTTGACTAGCAAGAAATCGCACTCCACTGACTCGAAGGCTACCCCATGTAGAGCATCCAGCTTGGTTGTTAGGGTATTTGTTTGTAAAGACCAGGCGACACTGTGATACGCTCTGATGATCCAGGACAGATGTGGGGTTAAAGTCTAAGCTGAAAATAATCCTGGGGAACTTAAACTAAGATCAGAGGCATTTCCACCAGGCATGTGGCAAGTTGGAGGTTGGAAAATGTGCTCTGTCTCGTATGATTTCAGCATCCCACTGAGCCCCCCGACCTTTGACACTTACAGCTGTGATGGGAGGAGGTCGGATTTACAAGTGGTGTTGACCTCGTTGTCAAGGGAAGTAAAGTAGCTTTGGTTCCACTCTCCATCCCTTAACTTGACAAGGAGGAAAATGGCTTCTGCAAAAAATCGTGAAGCTGACCCTATATGCTTCCTGCAATGTGGTGCTTGTGTATTTATATCTCTGTTCTTCACTACCTCCTCTTTGAAGACGGTCGTATTCATTTTGTTTGGGTGCTGCATTATATGCCTAAATCCCAGAGAAACCGGGCACTAATAATGAAGTGTTCATTCTGACAAACTAGCAAAGACATAGACCAATTCACTGGTCCCTAAATCACAATATTAGCATTTAAGCATTAGGCTAGGTTTGTGGTTTTCTTTCCTCTATTTATATTCTATTTCTCTCTCCCTTCCTCTCTCCCTCTTTCTCTCTCATTCTACCTAGTTACCTTGTTTCTATAGTTACTAATAGCAGAGCTACCCTCAAAACTATAATGGAGTTTGCCTCTCCTATTCTTATTTTAAAGAAAATAGAAAATTGAGTACTTTAAAACTTAGTGAATTCCTGCTTTTTAATTGCTCTGCTTCTGATGGAAAATCCACTTTACCATACCTGATTTTATGTCATTTGAAATGGGATTGCCATCATGCCCACATTTAGATTATGGGACAGATGAAGTCATTGTTTGTGAACTGAATCCTAGAAAATAAACGATTGTTCTCATCTCCAAAAGGAAGTGGTAGATAATAAAACCTACATGTATTCGTACAAATCTTTTTAGATACTCTGAATTTAGAGAAAATGTGTTATTCACGTTGGCAATTCCAAATTCCAATTAAATGTTCTCAAGAAAAAAAAATTCCACTCAATGTTTTACAAATAAAATGTCTCTTTTTTTGGCCTGGGAGGTATAAAATGTTTAACAAATTTATGGTAAGGCAAATTTTTTTTCTATCGATCAATCCCTAGAGGGCATTAACTGCTCCTAAGGGAGTTTGTTGCAGAAGATGGCACAACTGGCCTGCAGGAAAGACGTTGGGACTGCTGGGAAGGGGAGGAGGAAACGGAACACTAATATC
This sequence comes from Indri indri, assembly GCA_004363605.1. Lineage (NCBI taxonomy): Eukaryota > Metazoa > Chordata > Mammalia > Primates > Indriidae > Indri > Indri indri. The sequence goes on along the minus strand of RJWJ010000361.1, from coordinate 53,035 downwards.
ACATCCCGCTCATGCCAAGGCCCATTGACCCTGTATTCATTCCAGATAATTAATTTACAACACATTAAACCTCAGTGTGAAGAAGCCTGTTATGCATCAATTGTGTAAGAATGAAAAGTGTTATTGATTTAGGATTTCTATTGTATCATGTGCCAACAGAAAAAAACACTGACAATCAAGTCGTATCTCAAAGATGGAGCAAAACCTTTGCTGAAGGACAACATTGCTAAATAAGTGCACTCCGTAATACACTTAGCTGGAATGACACTGTCTGGAAGGTGTTCTGCAGGGTGAACTGGAAAGCATAATTAGAACCCACCAAAGTGTCTAATAAATATTGATAAATAAGCACTCTAGAAATCAAATTTGGGGATGTGATAATGATCCTCTTTACAGTAAAGGTCTAAAATAGCTCCCCGCCCTCTGCCAAATCCAACCATTAATATTTATTAAATAAAATATGAGTGTACCATTAATTTTAAATATCTGACATGAATCGAAGTTTTCTCCCATTTGAAGTATAGAAATTATAAGGGTGAGGCAACACAAGCTTGAAGTCTTGATGTTTTGTAGATACTGAAAGAACCAGTTATCGATTTGAAAAATCAAGTGGCCTCATTAACTCACATATTGGGAGAAAGAAGAGACAATGAGTAAAAGTGTTTGGGCTCAAATCCTCAGTGACCAAGAGCAAGTCACTGAACTTCTCTGAAGGCCCAATAGTCATGTCTGTAAAGCAGAAATAATAACACTCACTCTACTTTCTCACAGGGCTATTAAAAGGAATAAATGAGATAATACATGAAAGTGATTGAAAATATTATTCAATCTTATTCAAAAATATTATGGAAATTACTTTATTTGAAAATTGATTTAAAAGAATGCAATGACAAGAAGGACATTTTTCCCCCGGGTGATACATTCTAAACATGGCTTTTTAACATATCACAAATCGTCTCCATTTTTCCTAAGGGGTTTACAATAACGTAATTTAGCCTGAAAGTACTTATGTTAGGTAGGAAAAGCAGGAAAGGATGGAGGTGCACAAATCAGTGGCAGAGTGAAAAAACAATCTCTCCTGGGCATTTACCGCTCTTAAAAATTTGGATGCCCCTAACGCTATGGTACAAAGCAACATGACCTGAGTCCTTTTTCTAATTCAAGACCCTCTATATGTATTAACAGGATGTGATCACATGGAACATCAAAAATATTTTTGTCTTGTTTTATACATTGTCTATCCAAATGCCTTTTTCACATGTAGCTTATCCACAATAGAAAGTTGATAGGACCATCAGTAGGTAATTATATTGACCCTTTATAACTTCTTCCTATAATAAAAAATAGAATCGCTGTGGAGCTACATTGTTCAAATGGTAACCACTAGCCACATGTGTATAGTTAGATTTAAATTATAAAATTAGAAATTCAGTTCTTCATTCACCCCAGCCACATTTCAAGTGCTCAATAGCCACACACATGGCTAGCTAACGCCCTCTGCATTGGACAGAACAAATATAGACTATGTCCATTCTCACACAAAGGTCTAGTAGACCGTATTGTTATAGAAGCTCTTTGAAGTCAGAGTTCCAACTCAGCATTTCTAGGCATTCAGCCTCATCCACTTCCTTGGCATAAACTATTCTTACTCTTCACCAAGGAACATTGTGAGGTCTTGCCCTTCCAACTTCTCAAACCCTGAGTTTCTTGTAGGCTATGAAACAATTAAATTGTTTTGTTTTTCGCTAACAGTTTCAGCACCTTGTTGGAGAACCACGCTTATGACAGTAGTAGTATTTATGCAATGAAAAAAAAATTTAGAAATAAAAGAGGAAAATTGAGTAAACAAAGGGTCTACCTAGGTTGTCTGAAATCCACCTTCCAAACAGGATCCTAAAACTTAGGTGACTTTGTTTTTGAAAAGTAAATAGACTTCACTTAGTGGGTCAATTGTCATGTCTACTGTACTAACAGATTCAGTGGTGTCACGGAGAACTTTTAAAACTCACAGAAGGATAAGAATCAATATACGATCAAAGTAGTTGAGAAGACAGTCTCATTAAAGTACCTACTAGCCCATAAGACTGAAGAAAGTATAGCTGTCAGCATAACCAGAGTGAGTCATTTAAGGGGAAGCAGAAGAGAACCACTATTTATTAAACACCTAATATGTACTCACAGTAACCCTATGAAATGGTTACATTTACAAGAATAGAAAACTGATATTTACAGTATGTATAATTCTCCAAAAGTCACACAACTATTAACTAATGTGTGTATCATTTATATCTACATCTATCCAGCTTTAGGGCTCTTATTTCTTCCATTACACTTTAAAAGCCTCCAAAGATAATAGTACTGAGATTCCTGCCTTCTGACTATGGATAGAATCAAGACTTAAGACTTTCCTCAGAAGGCCAAGAACAAAATATAGCATAAGGTGAAAACTTAAGGGCAATCAAACCTGATATGCAGGAACAGGTCACAAATATGTAGAGTGCTTAATAGAAGGGTACTTCAGTGTCAGAGAAGTTTGCATAGCAAAGGTTGCAAAACTTATAGAATAACACTTAGATGCTGTTCAAATGCAGAAGGGATCTTTCATTGTAACTAAAAGTGAGAATTAACACAGAGCCCAAGAAAATCTAATAAGAAAAGTAGAAGGTAAGAAGCTGGAATGAGTACCTGATTCCAGATGCATATAGAAAGAAGATTGAATCCCTAGTAAGTGGACATAGAAATATATAAGACAAAAACAATAATTTATATACCTAAATGTCTCTTAAATATGCAGACTAACCATGGCAGTTTGAAAATCTTCTCAAGGAATTTGTATTTTCCAAATTGAAGAATGTATTTTTGCTTCAAGCCATAATGAATAACTGGAAAAAGACTTGCCTTCCCACTGTAAAAAATTAGAAAAGTGAACAAAATACACAAAACAACTGTGTATTTTGGACCTTGGACAGCAGAACCCGTAAGACTGTCCCTGAGACAAAAGAAACAAAGATGATAAGTCCTATTATTGTGCCAGCTTTTTATCTAGGCATTCTTTTTGGATTATAGTGCAGAGAGGGGGAACTCAAGCAGATCATAGTGATATTTCTGAGTTAAGGAGATAAAAAAGGGAGTTCAGAAAGGCTGTTGTGGCTGGAGTTTGAGGGGCACAAAACCAGAGAACAAAAGAATCAAGCTGAACTGCAACAACCTGCCAAAATAAAATTTAACATTATCTAAATGAAGACCCAAAATTAAGTACTACATTAAAAAACATTTACAATGTCCTGCATCCAATAAAAATTATTAGACATACCATGATGTAGAAAAATGTAATCCATAACCAAGAGAAGAGTCAGTCAATAAAAGCAGACCCTCCAATGACAGAGATGATGAAATCAGCAGACAAGAACACTGAAACAGCTATAATAAATATGTTCAAGCATTTAAGAGAAAATACGAACATAATTAGGAGGGAAATGGAAGATATAAGAGGGAACCAAATAAACCTTAAGGTGCTGAAAATTAAAATATCTGAATTGAAAGATTACATCAACAGCAGATTAGACAGTATTGAAGATAAGATTAATACATTTAAAGACATAGCAGGAAACGCTATCCAAACTGTTACAGAAAAAAAAAAAAAAGACTGGAAAAATACTTCACAAAGACTCAATGACCTGTGGAATAATATTAAGTGGTCTAACACATATAGACATACATTGTTTTATTGCACTTTATTGTGCTTTACAGATATTATGTTTTTTACAAATGGAAAGTTCATGGCAACTCTGTGTCAAGCAAGTCTAATGGTGGTAGTTTTCCAACAGCATGTCCGCACTTCCTCTGTGTCACATTTTGGTAATTCTCAAAGTATTTCAAACTTCTTCATTATTGTTGTATCTGTTATGGTGATCTGTAATCAGTGATTCTTTGATGTTACCATTGTAAGTGTTTCAGGTCACCACAAGCTCTTACACCCATTTTATAGCTCAGTAAATTGAATCCTGGAGTTAAGTTGCCCAGTGAAGTAGCAGAAAGGGACTAGCACCCAAGTGGTAGATTAATTGTTACTTTCAAAGGATTAGATTATTCTGTCAACATGAATTCTATGTATATTTGCTTTCAAAGATGATTATAATCAAGGCCAAAAAAAGATGCTCTTAAAATTCTTAAACAATAAATCCAGTTCCTCTTAGTAACTAACCAAAATGTGAACAGTCATGAATGAATGTCGTCATCTTAGGATAACAATGCATATCTTACATGTATTTCATCACATGCAGTTGTTTTTCAGAAACTGGCTCTCCATTTTGATTACGGATGGTCCTCCTTGATTTTAAAAAATATAAATAATAAGTTTTATCTTTAGAAAACAACATGAAAAAATTAGTAAAATTTTTCTACAAAACTACAGCAATCCTTGGCACTCACTGTGGCATTGTTAGGCCACTGAGCTCAGCCTCCTGGTCCAGGCCAACAGTTAGGCATCGTGTTGCCAAAGTCAATCTCTCTCTCTGCTCCAGTTGCCCTGTCAGTCTTTCTCCGTTTTTCAACTTTGTGATCCCTCCCCTTTCAGTTCCCTGCTGCATATAAAGCAATCTAACACAATCTCTCAAATATCAATAATTTGTCTACGGCCATACCACCCTGAATGCGCCGGATCTCATCAAATATCAGTAATTCAACTCAGTAAATATGTATAAAGTGCTGCTATGTGCTTGGCACTCTACTAGGCTCTAGGAATTCAAACTTGCAGAGTCATAGTCTTTTGCCACAGGGAGGCCATAGTCCAGGAGAGAATGCAGACATATCTCTATCTCTCACCCTGTGTCCCGCCTCTTTATTCCTTTCCTCCTCAGTCCAAAGAGAGAAAAAGCAAAGACAGAAACCCAACCACTTCTCTGCTAGCCAAACTCACACCCTGGCCCACAGCTCCATCAGTCCAGAAGAAAGGGCATCTTTTTCTAAGGGAGTAGCTTTGCACAAAGATTCCCTGTGTGATTACAAAGGTCTTCTTTCCTTCTTTCTGTCCATCCTTCTTTCCTTCCCACATCAGTATTGGCCACAGTTTGTGCTAGGTGTGAGACGTCCAACAGTAACCAAGACAGTGTCTCTATACTCATGAATCTTACAGCCTAGCTGAAAATACAAATAGCTAAAGTGCAATACAAGAAGAATGCAGTAATAAAAATATGTAAGACAAGTAGCATAAAAAGAATAACTAACTCAAGCTGAAGAAGAGAATGATCAGAAGAGTCCACATCTTAGCTGGGCTTGAAACGTCAGTTGAAGTTTACTGAATGGACAAAAAGGAAAAGCATCCAGTCAGAGAAAATAGAATACATGAAGCTCATAGGTGTGAAACACCACTGTTTAGTCCTGTTTTCTCTGACATTAGGGCATTTGCTACTTCCCACTCTTCAACTAGCCTCAAAGTGGTCCCACAAACTACAGTCAGCTTTGAATAAAGATTCTAAAACTGTATTGTTTTCCTAGTCCAGGAAAAAAAAATCATTCACGTAGCATCAATATGTTACATTTTCATCTAGAAATCTGCCTCAACAGATGCAAAACTATATGGCATTAGAATGTGCTCATAGTCTAAAAACAGGCAAGGGTCAAGTAAAAATATGAACAAATGTTATTTCAAAGCAGAATCAAAGCAGTAAAAAAAAAAAAAAAGTATTATTTAAGTTGGAAAAAAAAAAAAGGAGTTCCTTTTCTTCAACTTCACTGTCAATCTGTACCGGTAATTACCTAGACATTTGCTACAGCTCTTCCCTGTCCTGCTGCTGGGTGCAGATAGCTTGGAGAACAGATCTCTGCTCATCTTAGCAAAGCACGGATGGAGGTTATTGACCACATTTGTTTATGGGTCTATTCAACTACTGAGAAATGTTTGCTTAGGAAAGAGCTAGGGTGGTGCCATCACAAGAACTAACCCACCCATTTCTTCATAGGACATGTTGGTCCTCTTGAAGTGAGGTCTGAGGTCATTTGTGGGGCACCAGAGAGGATGAATGAATGCATGGCTGATTTTATGAGGTCTGCTGAGAGATAAGGAGCAGGCTGCAGCTTTAACTGCTACAAGGTCAAATACTTGACCAAAAGTGAAAACAAAAATGAAGGAAGCAGAATGTTGCAAAAGACAGAAAGAAAAAAAACAAAGAGACTCTCTTAAAATAATATGATATAAAAGATGCACTGCAAAATAATTGTACTAAGGTAGCTATATGAATCTTTGCATGAGTTCTGTTCTGTCTTTTTATGATCATCTCAAGTAACTAAGTACATATGGCATGTTTGTAAGTAAAGCAGTCGATGAACTTAGTTACACCTCTGCATTTATTACCATGCCCCTGAGTATTATTAACTTTTATACTCCCCATAAAATATAATTTATCACTTAAATAATTTGCTTTGTGTCAGGGTTCAGTGTGCTCCAGTGCTTTCTTGCTCATTAAATGAGATATTTTTACTTAATGAGCCAAGGATGTCCTTTGTATTTAACATTTGAATTGATTTCTAACACTTCATTTTTATAATAGTTTGGTGTGTGATTCCAAAAAAATGTGGGTTTCATTTCACAATGCCAAAGGAAAACAATTCAGAAAATTGTTAAACGCGTGTGGCATTTTAAGTGATAAGAAACGGTTTTATCCTTAACTAACCATTAAGATCGAGAGAACAAAAATCATGAAAGTATGCAACCATAAAATAATTAATTTCTTTGCACTAGGAAGCACATAGTGGAATTTGGGAACTGGCATATCTACTGATCGTTCAAAACAAAAGTTCAGCTCTAAGCCACTCTGAAAAAAAGTTATGATCTGATGCAGAAATACCAAGTCAAAGCTGCCGGGGTTAACTGAACATCCTGGGATTGCTTTCAACGTGTGTACCACTAGCTTCTGATTCAGCATTGTCCATGTGATAAAAACGACTGGCTGTTTGCAACTTTTTTCCATTTAACCAACCAAAGCTTAAGAACTGAAATCCCATGTTTTCTAAATCATTTTCCAACCTTTTAGTATTCTAAACAGTTTAGGATACTTACTGTCACCAGGCAGGGAAAGAGGGGAAAACCTGGCAGGAAAAGAGGAGAATAAAGATATCTTTGATCTGAGTACTACAGGGAGAAAACTACTATTAATCCAAATTATTCATAATTCACTATATATATGTATATATGTGTGTGTGTATATCTTAATGTAAAGCTTCTATTTTGTATGACAGCACACTGGATTTATCTCTTTTTTTGAGACAGGGTCTTGCTCTGTCCTCTGGGCGACAGTGCAGTGGCATCATCATAGCTCACTGTAGCCTCAAATTCCTGGCCTGGGTTTATCATTTATTATTCTCCTTTGAATAGGTATAAGTGAGCATATCATTACAGTAGAATATAGAATCATTAAGGAAAGCAGGATTTAAAAGATTTGAGAATAAAACAATTGAATGCTCATTTTCATTTTATAGAGTCTAGAGAATTCGAGTACTTCCCCTTGTTTCTCACTCAGAATTATCTCCTGTTCTAAAGTCCTCACCTTTTCTTTCAGATCCATGAAAATGGACCATCAACGAGATCATCTATGATGACAAAACGGCTAGATTAATAAGACTTTGGAATATTAGTATTGTAAAATTGGTTAGAAAACATTTCCATGGTTGAATAAGCTGTGGAAGTGATGCCTACTATAGTTCTCATTTATAGATTCGCAATGCACATTAGCATTTTTAAAACTATGGGAGATTCTACAAAGAAGAAATTGGTTTATCCCAGGTTTCCCACACTTGTTTGACTATAGAAATTTTTGTTTCAATAACACCTTTGAACACCCATATAAACTGGGATTTCCTCAAAAAGAATGTGGGAAATGGCTAAACAAATTAAATTAAATTAATTAAATAACCAGTTGATTGGGTGGGAGTGTTTATGTTTTAGAAAATATCCTTCCCCACGGCCCCCATCCCAACCCCCAGGGCAGCCACTTTGCACAACTCCAAGGACTGGTCACTGCTCAGATTGCAGCTGTGTGAATGGCACCTCCTGGAGTTGCACTGGGGGGCTGTAGGCCCCTAACTCGTATTTGGTTTTTCTAAATCTTGAGGTTTGCAGCATATAGACCATATCTGTTCTATATCTAATAAGGAAATCAGTTAGTTTATATATTTCACTAGAGAAATGAATAAATTATTAATAAATGGAAAGGCACATTTGATTTAGAGAAAAGTTTAAAAGATAAAATATTTCAAAAAACACAGATTTACTATTTGGAAGAACAGAATTTTGTATCTTTGGGATTCATGCCCTGAAGGATCTAACTTTAATAAATGGAATAGTAATCACTTTAAATTAATTAAAATAAATTATTTTCAGTTAATTTATCATTAACATTATTATTCATTTTTTAAAATTGCCCCAAGTCCTAAGGTACTATAAATTTCAAGTTAACAGAATCCAAAATAGTAAAAGTTTAGTAAATCCTGATAACATGGTTCAAAATATATATTAAAGAAAAACAGGGCATTTCTACATGACTTAATTTGATTTTTAAACAATTGATTCACACACCTTAGATTCCTTTAATTGTTGAACCACTTTTCTAATATAAACACAAGCAATGAGTAACATTTTAAATGGCATACAGCAATATTGTTCTATAAAATGACTACTGGTACAAAAAAAAAAAAACCTTTCAGTTACCAAACATATTTGAATTTTAATTCTGTCAAATAATTGTAACTTTCTCCTTTCATTCTAATATGTATATAATCTTTAAAATGTATGCACATTTTAGTTTTATGTCTAGAGAAATCACCATAAATGGATGTAGTTGGAAGACCCACACACTGAGATATGCCCATGCCCGCAAAAGTAGCCTTCTCTCTCCTTCTCTTTATCCTCCAGCAAAACCAACACAACCCCAGGAAGCCTTCTTTGAGACTTCTCCTGCTCCAAACTGGTTTAGATACCCAGTTTCTAACTCTAAGTAATATCTCATGCCTATCTCTTTTATTTTACTTCCCACATTTTGTCATAATTATTGCTTTCTTTGTTCATTTGTGGATGCTCAAAAATGAGGAGTAAATGAATAAATGAATCATTAAACAGATGGCAAAACTCTTAGAAATGAAATTAATATGTAATGCTCTAGATTTGGGTAAGATAATCAAAGGAATTTAGTGATGATGCTACTTTAAGGAATAGAATGGCCTGCTGGGAAGACAGTGGAAAGCATTATTGTCTCTCTGGAGATTTTTGCTTTTTGGCTTTTTTTTTAATTTTAAATTAAGTAAATGCTACACCAATTTTTTCCAGAACAGGTTCTATTTAGTTTTAAGTCAAAGACGTGAGTTGTATAAAATTCTCAAGCTCTTTTTAAGACTGTAAGATGCTGCCCCCCACCTTCATGGCTCTCAGACTTTGACAGACTTTCCGCGCTACAGTAATATTAATATAATTTTCTCGTGAGGAACAAGCTAGTACCGATTTATGTTTTCCACATTGTTTTTAAAATTGAGGCCTCATATGATACTCTTCACTGACTGCAGATCTTCTTGCACTAGTCCTGAGGAGGTCTAGCATATTTAGTGTCTCAAACTGAAAAAAGAAAAATCTCTATGAACTTGTTTGGTTGAAAGTGTGCAGCCAAGTTAGGCCCTTGGAGAGTGGATCCCTAGAAAGCAAAACACACCTCATAGTCTTTCTCAGTGATGAGAGACCCTTTCTAGAAATGGCCCCTTTTCTGAAGCCTCAGCAGAAGCAGTTGCTAAACACAGAAACCAGAACCCCAGTTTACTAACGTGGCCATGGTCTCTTTCCATGAGCCCTTATTTCAATGTATTCAAAAGACAGAGACTCTTAGCTATCACCACAAGCCTCCTTCCATTATAACCAGAGTTTTGATATTACCAGATATTTCCTCTAGTGTTTCATTGGAGTCCCTGAGATATTTCTTACTTACTGACAATGTAGTTTGCAATTTGTCCAGCCCCATACCTGGGAAGGGCCAAGGGCATTTTATTGTATCAGAGCAAACATTCATTATAGAAATCAGAAGAAAAAAGCCAGACCTTCCACTATTAGCCATCACTTTCTTTCCCTCTGCATCTAGCTCTCAGGTGAAGAAGAGCTAATGGAGGTGGATGTGGTTGATTCTCCTATTGCATCCTCCATACCCTGTAACTTTCATGCTGTTCTTGCCTTTGGTGCAACAGCTTGAGTTCTTTCAAGAAGCAGAGTGAATGTGAACACATCTTACAAGAGCTGTGCCATTTGCAAGGGAGATGGTGAGATATTACTGGAGAAGAGCTAGACATTGTTGCACCAGCAAACTGCTCATTTGTTCTCCAAAATGCAGTTTCAACTCTGCAGTAGTGGCTGTGAATATATGGGAGGGAGTCAGACAAGTATATATCTCAGGTCTCTTGGCACTTCCCAGTATTTCATATTCAGCATAGACAAAAATGAGCTGCATAATGCTTGAAAATCACATTTACAAACCAAACAGAATTTTGCCAAACAAATAAAATAGAGTTAATTTTCTCTTATAATGGCCTATCTTGTGAATTCATTAACAGAATTGATATATTAGTCCAAATCAGATAGTTTGTATCATTAAAATATCCACAAGCAAATTTGTTTTACATAACAGCTAAGTAACCCTGCAGAGAGTACAGGCTCAGGGGAACAGAAAGTGAAAATACAGTCTTACCAGCACGATTTAAATTAATTAAACAAACATTAGTACCTTTAAGCAGTTGCACACTATTGCTTTAAGTCTTTGGTGGGACAAACTATAATTTACATGTCCAATCATTTAAATACTTTCTATGAATTAGATACACACAGTAGCTTTGTTAGCTGATGCTGTAAACAAAAGATACAGTTGAAAACACATGCTATAATAATTAAAATGTTATTATGCTGACACCATCTTTCTTCTACGATCTTGTAACATCTGTATTGACTGTGATAAGCATTGATTATCTGGAGTGATGTAAATATTTGGGAAGTTAATAACAATCAGGGATTCAGGGCATGCTAAGACAGCAAAGATAAATCACGGGCAATCCAGATCAAAGCAGGTTTGTGAATAAGCTTGTTTTTATAGTTAATGACTCACTATAAAGTGCATATACACATTTCTTTTCTTCAACGAAATGCACAAGGAAATGCCATAAAGAAACATCCCATCCTGTGTAGCATTTCTGTACATCTGTCGAATTTCCATATGTAGAGAGGAGGATGTCAACACACAGCACTACAAAGACTGAATTGATCCAATCCATCAAGTACTTAACATGCACTTTTAAAATCATTAAAAAGTTCTTTGAATTATTAAGACCTTTTTTCAGAAGGAAAAAAAAAAGCCCACAACTTATAAATCTTGCATTTCCTGAGAGGTTAATTTAAGGATGCCAGGGTCAGCAGTTACCAGTTCTAGCAAAGACTGTGAAATTTCCCTTCAAATATGGCCTGATACTGAGTCACTTGCTTTTTTGTTGTTGTTGTTGTTGAGAAAATTTCACCCAGCATCACCAAGAGGACACTTTATGCTCATTGTGAACCTTATTTGAAGAATAAACACATGCTTAAGGCTCAGAACAGGGACTGTTTTCAGTTTTTCAAAATGGATGCAGAAATAACTGATGGTCTGTAACCTATTTCTCACATGTATATATAAAGGTGCACAGAAGCTTTACATCTGTAGAGTAAATCTCTCAACTTAATCTAAAAACTAAGCATGATCTGCCTCCCATCTTCTCTCTAGCCTCATCTATCACCACTTAGCTTCTTTTAAAGCTGCTCACAATCTCTCACCTCCTAGTAGCCCATCTGCCCACAACACACCTTCCTCTCCTGCCTGCCTGTTTAACTGCTCCTGGCCCCATCACAACATGATTTAGTTTTCATACCCTCTGGAAAGTCATTTTTGACACCCTCTACTTTCAATCAACCGCATTTTTAAGGTACTCCCACAACACCCTACGCTTAGGGTGTACACAATACCACAATATTTATCTCATTGCATTGAAACGGCCATTTGTCTTCTCTGTTTCTCCACAAGTCTATGAAGTGTTTGAAAGCAGGAGCCAACCTTGATTCAGCCATCTATTCCCAGGACATAGCATCCACTAAGTACATGCTCAGTGAATAGAAAAATAAGTCAACGACACATTCATTCTCATGGTGTCATTTGACTGTAAGAAAGACCCCACTAGAGGTGTCTCACATCCACAATAGAATATGGACTTATTCTAAGCAAGTTCCAGGGATCCAGAGTGTCCTAGACTGGTCCTAATGCTTTAGACAGAATTTAGATCTGTGGGCTCTGAGAGCAAAATGAAAAGGAGCCAAGAGAAAAACTGAAATTGGTCTGGATTTTTATCTTAGAACAAAGCTGGTAGGTAGTCAATATGATAACCAATGTCTTCCAAAATATCCTAACTAACAAAATGCTTCCCAAACCTGGTTGATTCCACTTCTGAGTGTTTACTCCGGAGGTGGGAGTTGGAAGGAAGGGGTGGAGGCTAGGAGTGGAGGGAGGGGACTGGGGAGGGGGAGGGGAAAAACATGTCCACAATAAGACATAAAGTAGAATATTCATAGTGACATTATTTGTAACAGCCAGAAATTGGAAATATTTCAGGTATTCTTCACCAGGTGAATGGCTAAACATTCGATGGTATATTCATAAAATTAAATACTACTCAGCAATAAAAAGGAACAAACCACTGATGCACACACTACGTGGGTAGATCTCAAAAGCTCTATGCTGAGAGAAAGAAGGCTCACACAAGAGAGTACAGATTGTGTGATTCTTTTTCTATGCAGCTCTAGAATAGGCAAAACTAATCTATGCTGAAAAAGAAAACAGTAGTTGCCTATTCTTGAATGGGGCACGAGGAAAGTTTCTAGGGTGATGATAACGTTCTGTATCCCACACAGATATAATCTATGTAGCCTGTAGGTTACACAGGTATACATAGTCATCACAATGTACCAAATAGTACATTTAAGATAAGTGCCTTTCACTATGTATAATTTTACCTTAAAAATCATACATAAATATTGAGTTCTAGTTAACGGTATACCTGCTGAAGTGTTCAGGAGTGATGTGTACTGATGTTTTTAACTTACGTTGAAATATGTCAAAGATAAGATCGACTGATGGATGGAAAAGAGATGGGCAGATGGATAGATATGCGATAAAGTAACAATAGCAAAATGTTAATTGTAGACTCCTGGTGGTAGGTATATGTGTGCTCACTCTATGATTCTTACAACTTGGTTGTATTTGAATTTTTTTATAATGAAATATCAAGGATAAAATACATATTCTGTGTCCCCCATCCCAAGCTACTAGGGAGCAGGGGACTGAGGTGCAAACGTGCTATTGATCTATATCAGTTAAGTTTCCCAAGTGACTTCTTATACAACCATCAGCTTTGGGTTTATGGGATTAATATTTAGGGTCTACCAGAATTTGCCCCAATCTAATAATGTTTTAAGAATCCATATCCCAACCCCCAATTTTTTCTCCCACATCTCACGAATTGATGCCTTAAATTCTACCAATATAGATTCACTCTGTGAGGGAGAAGTAAATAAGCCCATAAATCAATAATATACGCACAATGAAAAAATAATATTAATAGAACCTTTCCAATTGGCAGTTGTCTGAATATGTATTTTAATGAAAGATATGGCAAAAACAAAAAAATCAGGGGAAAATGCCTCATTGGAGAGAATCAGAAGAGCATGTGAAAATGCCTTTGACAATTCTGACTCCTCTCAGGTGTGCCTGAGAAGTGCCACATAGTGAAATAACCGAACATAGCAACTCATTGATATACTGAAGAAAAGTTATTCCACCCCACTGGGCCCCAATGACTTCAGCTATAAAACACAATCTTCCTTAACTGTTATCCACAATGGGTCCAAGATAGGGCTGCCAGGCAACATACAGGATACCTGGTTAAATTTGAATTTTTGATAAACAGTGAATATTTTTTAGTATAAGTACATCCCCACTGTCATACATTACATACGCAAACTAAAAAAAAAAACCAAAACCATTATTTACATGATGTTCAGATTTAAATGGGCATACTGGTTTATTACTGTTGTATATTTGGCTGTTTGTTCATCTGTTGCTAAATCTGGAAACCCTATTCCAGATTCCAAGCTTTAGAACTTTAGCTCAGATTGACTGCTACTTTGATGATAAATTCCTTATAACTGAGAAACCACAGAGACTCATTTTAAAAAGTATAAGTATTATACATGAAAAGGATTTCAGTGAATGATGCAGATGGAAGTTTCAAATGGTAGGTATTTCGGATGAGGCATCCTCGTTTGCCTTGAGAACAATGTCTGATTCTTCAATGGCTCTGTAATTCACTGCAGTGCTCAGCCTAAAAGGAATAGTGGATGCCTCTATGACCTGTACATAACCAGGCAAGAAGTGCCCCAAGATATGTGAATCAATGCAATTGTGTCTAATGTGTAATACTTTGCACATAATTAGTGAGAATTAGGGGAAGATACTTGACTTGGAACAATACATCTATTCCATACACCTGGGAGAATTGTTTTAATTGAGCCCAGCTCCCACCAAATGTTGTCACCCCAACTTACTGCAGGGGCAAGAAGATGCTTCTTCCTTGTCTGAAGTTACAGTAGGTTCAAATGACAGACAGTAAATACCCACCCCGGAGTCTGGAAGAGGTCACTGGGGCTGATCAAATACTCCATTGTTCTATTTTAAAATTCTATGTGAAATAGCCACAGATAAAAAATGAGTTTTTCCTTCAAATGCTGACTGGATCTGTTTTGTGGGAAAGAGGAGTGGGAAGCAGAGACAACTGAAATCTCTCTGCTTCAGCATTCAGCTTCAGGGTAGAGAAGTTGACTATTTCATAGTTAGAAGCTGAGATTTAACTTCCAACATCAGGTATCATATTTAGAGACCTCAGAGTAGGAGTCAGTCCCAGAAGAGTCTTGTTTATTCTTGTTTATGTTTGTCATCATAAACATAGATCATTGTGAAGGGAGTTTGAAAAGAGTCGAAAGTAATAAGAAGTTGCTGCCAGATAAAAGCTGACCTTCGGAGTCTACACCAGCAGCTGCTGAAATGCGCAGCCCCTTTACATGGTGGGCGAGAATTTCGAGTCAGGAATGTGTGACGTTTGGCACAGGATTTTGAAATCTTGCCTACACACCAGCTGAGGTCACCCTTAAAGAAACAAAAGTGTTGACCTAAATCCAATCTCGTCTTTGTATACACATCACAAATTTTATTTCATATTTTCTACAAACATTTTAAATTCATTTGCCCTTTCCTTACAACTTAATGTCTTGTCTTATGCTACTTTCGTTCCTCAACTATTGTTCATTCCTTCCATTTAGCACTCTACATTTAAGCTTTTTATTTTTGTTAAAGACCATGCATTAACTTCTCTTTCTATAACCCCTGCGCAGCTTTTTCTTTGACTGTTGTAACAGTTTGTACTATGCCAGGGAACCGGGATTAATTGTGTCTTCAGTCATTATCTTGTCCTTGTTTTTTTCAGACTTGTGGCCTCTGAAATTTTTCAAAACAGCTCAGGGACTAAAAAGACATCTTCTTCACAATAGCATAAACTAATGCTCTGTAGACCCAACAATGGATGTTTATTGCACCTTACAAAACTACTTTAATTACCTTCAGATTACTGGTTTTATTCAAATAGATTCATTCCCATCTAAAGACGTCTGTGGACATTTACAAAAAGTCTTTACAATGTAATGTTCTATGAAGAACGATTATAATAGTCTCCCTGGCTTATATTTAAAAAATGAAAGGAAGATGGATTCATATTAAATTTTTAAAAAACCTTTAGATATTAATGTAAGGTTTTATTACTGTATATAATATGAGTTGAATGCCTGGTACCTTAAGACTTAATTTTATCTCAGTGAGTCTTGGCCTTGTTCCAGCACAGCAACTACATTGTTATAATCAGGTTAATGCATATCAGTCCACTGAGCATAACCAAGCCTCTAGTTTATGCTGACCCATTTATTTAGACATAATATAATATATATTTCTTTACCTTTGGCATCAAGCAAAAAGATAAAATGTTTGAGTATATCTTCATATCACTTGAGTACATACTCCAAATTATCTGAAAAAAATAAGCAATTTGTTTCAAATTTTTCTCACATAAGTAAAAATAACTTAGATAATGTGTATTGAATATTTAGTGTCTGATACTATGCTAAGTGCTTCATTTGCATGATATTATTTACTCTTTACAACATCTCTATGAGGTATTTCTACCGTCCCCATTCTACAGATAGAGAAACTGAGTCATAAAGAAGTAACTTGTCAAAATTCCAAAGCAAGGACAGCCAGAATTCAAACCAAGGACACTGAAACCCACCATGCACCTGGCCATTTTTAAATTATATACATATTTGATTATATTCTAATTCTAATATAGTCAATATTAAATTAGGTTGGCCAATATATGATGTAATTTTACGACTGCATATTCATTTCTACTTTATATAAATTAGAAATATTGGCAATGCTAAGGGATATCTAACTTTCTTTACAGCTCTAAAATCCTATGATTTTAATGCTCTAGCTAAAAATTAATTTATGTGTTACCCAGTTCACTTAAAAGAATCTCTATAGACATGTGGATCTGATGGTCATTTGTGGTCACAACTCACCAAACTGTGAATTAAAATAAATTTCACTATAGGCTTAGCTGTTGAGAACCTGTGCTTGCCTTCAAAGTAGCATCTTTGTATGCATATGCTGTATGACACGGCCTTTTTACATAAGCAATAAAAATAATTGGCCAAATAGCTAGAAGGAGGATATTGAATGTTCCCAACACAAAGAAATGATACATGTTTGAGGTGATGAATATGCTAATTATCCTGATCTGATCACTATACATCGTATGTATCAAAACATCACTATGCAGCCAGGGCAACAAAGCAAGACCCTGTCTCTAAAAAACAGAAAATCACTATGTATCCCATAAATATGTATAATTATTATGTGTCATTGAAAAAAAGGATTTATAAAAGAAAAAAGGGACACATGAAAATGTGCCCCTCAGAGAAAAATTATTATTAACGATTATCAACTTGCACTGACTTTTCTACCTTTTTTTTTTTTTTTTTTTTTTGAGGCAGAGTCTAGCTCTGTCGCCCAGGCTGGAGTGCAGTGGCTTCATCACAGCTCACTGCAACCTGGAACTCCTGAGCTCAAGCGATCCTGATCCTCCCACCTCAGGCTCCGGAGGGTCAGGATTGCAGGCATGCATGAGCTTTTCTACCTTTTAACCAGGTGACAAATCAACGGAGATGGAAAACACTTGAATTGAAATGGTTGAATTGTTTCTGTCTCTAAATAAAATCCATACAGTTCCCTCTCAAAGATCCCATTGTAAAACATAAGCAATCCAGGACTCCCTAATGTATTAAAATATAAAACTGTTCCAATGTGTTGACATAAGAGCTTAACTGAAATTGGTTCTCGGATATTGGAAGTCACGTCCAAAATTTCCTTGGGTTGTTTAATCCGTTGACTGTTCCTGTCCATCTGCATTTCCCTCCCTGATAGAAATGTGACTCTAATGCTAAGCTTTCTCGTTTGTAATAAATAGTGCAAAGTTAGTTTGAGGCAAAATCATGAAGTCAGACTGCTTTGTGTTTGGCCTCCCCTCCCTTCTTAAGCACTCCATCTACATTTTCTCTCTTTCAACACTTCTTTCACACCCAGCTGTCCTTGGTTCTTTTATCCCAATCCCTTCATTGTGGAGAAAGTCAACATATATTAACAGTAAACGAACTCAGAAAGTGATTACTAGTCTAGGGCAAATGCATCCGTTTTTGAAGAACTTTAGGCACCAAGGCTCTGAATAGGAAGTTATTTGGGGTTAAGGGAGCTTCAAATTAAGATGGTCTCTAGCAACCTCTTATATTATTCCTGCTGAGATCAATCTACTGATAAATAAGTTGATTTAATATCTGTTGCCCTCCCTTGAAGTTGTAGAAGAGGGGGAAAAAAAACTTTTCCTTCGATATTTCAGCTACAAATCTAAGGCGAGGGAATTTGCAGAAAGTATAAGTAGTCCTTAGTTGGCCTTCATTCTAATATATGAAACCCACCAAAAGTAAAAGCAAAACTAACGAATCCCAATGCAGTGTTTGGCAGCCTTCAAGAAGGCATCACGGGAACCAGATGTCTCCCCAGGTAGAGCTCACGTTCCTACCATGAACCTCTAAGATGAGGTCTTCAAATAGGAGTGCAGGCGCTCCCCCAGGGAAGGCACTTCCATCCCAGAGTGATTAATAAAAAGCTTTCGAGCATAAAGGATGAAAGATGGATTTAAATGAGAAGAGAAATAATGTTAAATTTCAACTCTAAAAGACAAGCTTTTCCACGTATTTTTTTAAATGGACGATAATGAGTAACAAATTGCTCTGATATCTGGATTCCACAGGACACATTTAAAAGAATGATGTAGCAATTTTTTTTTTTAGTTTTAAGGTAATCAATTTCCAGACCCATGCATTCCATATATACTCTCCTAAACTGTTCTGTTTGAGAGCAAGCAAGTCATGGCCAGGGCAGCACACCTAGTCTCCTTCCCACCTCCTTGGGCAACTGCCCTTTGCCTTCTTTACGAAAGAAAGGCAATCTCTGCTGGCCGAGGTGGCTCATGCCTGTAATCCCAGCACTCTGGGAGGCCGAGGTGGGAAGATCACTTGAGGCCAGGAGTTTGAGACCAGCCTGAGGAAGAGCAAGACCCATCTCTACAAAAAATTAAAAAATGGTGGCAGGTGCCTGTAGTCCCAGCTACTCAGAAGGCTGAAGCAGAAGGATCACTTGAGCCCAGGAGTTTGAGGTTGCAGGGAGCCATGATGATGACACCATTGCACTCTAGACAACAGGTTTAAAAAAAATAAAAGTTGAATAGTCAAAGTCAATTTAAAATTCATTTAAAAATAGACAGTTTTATAGTATTCAGTTTGCCTATCCAACAAAACGATAGTGTTTCCATTTATTTGTTTTCATTCATATTCCTCTGGAAAGTTGTATTCTTTGGATACATCCTACATTTCTTGTTAGTTATTCTCAGGTATTTAATTGTTGTATGTATTGGAAAGATACTTTATTCATCGTATTTCCAGCTGATTATACAAGTTTCTAAGCAGGCTACTGGTTTGGGTAATTAGCTGATTAGCCACATTACTACTGGTTTTTCCCAATAACTTTTTCAAATAATTTTCTTAGATATTTTTAGAAGGACTATAAAAATAATCTATAAGTAAGTATATATATTTCTTATTTAATAGCTAATAACTCTTGCTTTATGTCTATTGAAATGAGTAGAATTTCTAGAATAACATTAAAAAACAATAGTGATAACTATCATCCTTGCTTTTTTTCCTAATTTTAGAAGAAATCACTCTAATGTTTCTCTGTTAGGTATTATAGTAACTTTTGGTTCCAGATATTTTATTTCAATCAGGCAAAAGAGGAATACTTCTGATGCAGTTTATCATTAATTGTTATAAATAATCAATATAAAATGTTATTGATACTACTTTGGCATCTTTTTGTGATGATTTTTTTCACACATTGATGACACAAGTTATAGGCTCCCTAATAATAAATATTAATTCTCCTGACTCGTGTGTAGATCAGCTGTTGTTGCTGTTTGCTAGTGTGACTTAAAAGTTTTGTTTCTATCTGTTAATATATTCAAAAATAAGATTACAACATGAGTTATTTGTCATTTTCCTTTTTTGTATCCTCTTTGAAAAGTTTTAAATCAGGGTTACATTTTTAAATGTAGGCTTTCCATAGGTTTCTATGGAGAATTTTTTGGGAAAAATGACCAAGTCACTAGAAAAGAAAGAAAACACATCAATCCTGCAAACTTTTTATTCAAAATATTAATAATAATTTTAATTTCTCCCATGTTATTAGTCTACTTAAGCCTTTTACTCCTTGATTACATTTTCAAAATATATGAAAACTTTTTCTATTTTATTTTCAAAGGGATTGCCATTAAGCTCTCCATAGTATTCAGTGATAAATATCCTTTTACTTCTATATTTTATGTAAAATATATATGTATTCCTAAATATGTGGGAGTCTAATTTATGAGTTTATTTATAACTATGTTATTTTGGTCAAGTTTCACTGAATTATTGTCTAGAATTATAGCCCAATGACACCTGCTTTGTGTAATTTATTTAGATTTTCTTCATAACTTGGTATTCGATCAATCTTTTAAAATATGCTATGAACACATAAAAGAAGGTATATTATCTGCTGGTAGTATTTTTTTTTAAAGTCCACTTCAGTTCAATTGTCGTGATTATCTCTTTCAAATTTTCTTTATTCTAATTTATGTATTGTCTACTTGATTTATCTAGAGCTGAGAAAAGTAGTCTCCAAAAATAATTTGTTTCATGTATTTAATTTTTTCCATATTTTGAACTTAAAAATTTATCATGCTTGTGAAGCATATATTTTACCAATAAATACTGATCTTTGTCATACTCGATTCTACTTGTCTTGTATTTTCATAAATCCAGCGTTCTCATTGCCATCTCTGTCTTTTTGCAATGAATTGGTTTTTTCCTCCTTTAATTGAAACCTCTTTGGAAAACTTATAAGTAATATATTCTTGGATTTTGTGTTTTAACCTAATCTGAAAAGTTTTGTCTTTTAATTTGAAATTTTAATTCATCTATATTTGATTACTAGAACATTTGCTTTTGCTTCTATATTTATGCTTCCCTGACTTTTTTCCAACTTTTGCATCTCCCACACATAAGCCCTTAATGTGCTTTTACCACCAGACTCATTTCCTTCCCTTCATCTCACACCTCCACCAGTTACCAGATTATTGCCATAAAATAATATTTATATCTTATGGCTTTCTTTAAAGTTGTATTTGTATTGGTCTTGAATGTTTTTCCGAAAAATTTAAAGTACTTATTCTAATTTCTAGGTCTAAATGTTTTTGAGATTCATTATCATTCTTCATTCTTTTATAGCAAAAAGTCTCCATCCTTAAACTCTTAAACTCTTTATTTTATTTTATTTTTTTTTGAGACAGAGTCTTGCTCTCTTGCCTAGGCTAGAGTGCAGTGGCGTCATCATAGTTGGCTGCAACCTCACCTCCAGGGCTTAAGCAATCCTCCTGCCTCAGCCTCCCAAGTAGCTGAGGCTACCGGAGGGCACCACCACGCCCAGCTAATTTTTTCTGTTTTTTGTAGAGAGGCAGGTCTCCCTATCTTGCTCAGGCTGATCTCCAACTCCTGGCCTCAACCAACCCTCCCGCCTTGGCCTCTGAAAGGCTGGGATTACAGGCAATTCCATGATGCCCAGCCCACTCTTAAACTCTTGATTTTGCTTCATCTAGTTAGTGACAGATGTAAGCAATTTTTTTCAAAATAGGCACAAGAATGGTGAACTTTGGAGCCCTTAAACATGAATTATGTGTCTGGGTATGAAATTTGAGAGTCATAGCGTTTTTCCTTCACAATTGCGGATGCTATTAGCCTGTCTTCTGATCTTTGCTATTACAGGAGATAAGACTGGGATCACCCTGATTTTTACCCCTTTTTCTGCTTATATACATATAAAGTACTTTTCTCCTTAAACTTTTAATCAAAGAATAAGTTACTTGCCAAAATATATTAATATAACTGGACTTTCTTTGTACATTTCATACGTAATTAGTCATTTTTTACTATTTTCATCAGAAATATTTCTTGGCTTTAATCTCTTGACTTTGCCCTTCACATCTCTTTTCTCTCTCATCACTTTCAACCCTTCGCTTCTTACTCTGTGTTATGGGCATTCACTCTCCACATCAGCAAGGAAGTTTTCGATAGCATACTTCTGATGTTTATCATGTGCACCTTGAGTAGTAATCTTGTGACTGAAACTTCAGATTCATGCAGACCTTCTTCTCTTACCTGGCTGCTTCCTGCTGCATGCAGTGGCTCCATCTCTGCTTCCTCGTTCCTTAAACTTCTGCTGTAGTTTCACAGAGCTCATGTCCACTTGAATTTTAGAGAGGATGCCCCAGGATTTGAATTTTTTTTCTTCTGATTCACTCTTCCTTTCGGTCACTGGCATTTTATATACACAAATTTAGATATAGACATACTGACATATATATGTTATATTCGCATATCCCTTTCCAATACTAGGTACATATGTGTGCACATACATGCGCATACACAGCTGTATCTACATCTATATATAGTTTTACTACCCATATACCTAGGTATAAAATATATCAAGTTTTAATTATTTATTTTTAATAAATAAGAAATCTTTATTAAAGAGATGAATAATTTCCATATTTTACTAATTACAACTATTACACTGATCAGAAGTTTACTTGTTAAATGCTTCACTATAAACTTCTTTGTCTCTGATAGTTTCCTATTTGAATGTCTTGTGCCCCTAAGCAAATCCTTAAGCTCCCTAAACAGATAATTTTTATTTATTTTGCACACCCTGTCGTACTTACCACAATGCCTTGCACATAGCGAGCATTTAACCAATATTTATTACTTAATTGTTAATGTAAAATAAAATAGATATAATTAAAGGAAATCCTTTTACAGAGTTAATGTCACTGTATGTATAGCTACAAAATAAAAATTAGATAACTTCAGAAATTCAGGTTTTTTAAAACATGCCTAGAGTAGAGCTTAAATAATTCTACAATTTAAATCACTTTTCACTTCGAATTTTATTTTTATTTTAAAACCACAAATTATTTATAGTACATCACATCAAATTTTCAATAAGATTTATTTCATTATAATCTTGTAGCACTGAAGTGGTTGAGAATCAAAGTAATACAGGCCCAGGAGGTTTTTTTTTCCTTTGCATTGTTTATTCATTTTTATCATAGACTATTCAGCAATCCCATAATTTAATTTGTTCAATGTGTGAGGAATTTTGTTTTCAGGGAAATCACACCACATTTGGCTCCTGGTAAGTCAAGGGTTTGGAAAAATTCCAATTCTGAAGATGAGCTCTATCTTTGTGGTTCAGATTAAATCGACAAGTTCTTAAGATTCACTTAACCAAAAATTTAAGCATGGTTTACCTGAGCTGACAAAGCATATTTCCCTCAAAAGAGGGTCTGGGTAGATGTGCTCTATCTTCCATATGAATCTGTAAAACGTGCTAATGTGGGATGTTTGCAAATTTAATAAGTAAAGTTTTGAGCAACTGGAAAATCTCCACTAGCCTCAAACATAGAAGAAATTCACTCAGGGCTCAGAAGACTTAATTTCCCACCTTTTACTGAGTTTTAATTTTTATCCACAACAGTTTTATTTAAAAGGGATTATTTTCCTCCAATAGGTTGGCACTATAATGTATCAGAAAGAACAGTTTCTTTTTTGCTTTTTTTTAAAAACAGAATTCAAAATCTAGCAGATCAAATAAGAGAAAAGATAACATATACAGTACCATCTCAATATCCTCTTCTTCTTTTTCTACAGAATTACCTTTAAAAAAATTAATTAATAAACATATTCATTTGAAATCCCTTAAGTATTAAACTATGCAAAATTCTGCTGACAATCTCCAATCATCAACAGCGGCTGAACTTTCATGATGCCATACAGCATTTGTCTTACGTTTCATCCCTACCTAATGATGATGTTGAAATTACATTTTTTCCGATATACACCCCAACCCATCCCCCACCAAAAAAAAAAAAAAAAGATTTAGACAGCAATACAGAATTCTCAGATGTGAATCATAGGATGAAGTTCTACTCTTGACACCTGCTGCAAAACAGCAGATAATAATACCTGTCCCTAGCTCACACATGTGAGAAAACAAACAACTCATGGATACATTTTTTGGTTTGGATGAAAGGCATTATGCAAACAGAGGATAGTTCATAAATTCCCATATCCTTGGGATTATTCTGTTGAATATAAAAATCACTCTCTTTATATATGTAAATATATACAGGCCTATAATTTTTTTCATTTCTTCTTTATATATTTTATTCTCTAAAAATTATGTAAAGGAATGATAAGCAAAGGATAAAGAAAAGATGAGAAGAAAGTTCACCAAGACATTAACAGACTTTGCTACTGCATAGGAAAGTTGTAATTAGTTTTCTTTTATGCTTTTCTTGATTTTTCCAAATTTGAAACAATAAATTCATCTTTTATAGTCAGAAGAAATTATTTTTAATTATTTAAAAATCATATTCTTTCTGCTTCTGTTATTGAGTACAATAACACATTTTCTATGCAATAGAAATACTGCTAGCCTAACTTTTTACTATCTCTTTCTGGTGACATCCTCATCCCCAAACATCCCAGATCTTCAGGTTGGCCTCCAGGGCCCTCAGATGAGCATTGGATCTATCTCACTAAGTGCTCCATACAGTAAGACCCAGCCTGGGAAAAGACAGAAAGTCTGAAAAATGTCCTTTGGTCAGGACAAGTACCTGGAGCCTTAAGGACCACAACCAAACTCAATTCAACAAGCACTTTCTAGAGACATGTTCTTCCCCTTGCATGCCTGCAGAAGGCTTTCCTTCCTATATGAATTTGTCAGGGTCCTCAACTTGCCCTTCAGGGCAGGAACATTAAATCAATATTCAATTACTTATGACTTTCAATTTTTAATTACCGTGTGTCTCAACTGGATGGCTGAATGGTCCTTTGTACTTTGAGAAGTCATTATCAGGAGTGTTATTTTTGGCTCTTTTAAAGACATGCACTTAATTATTTATTACATGTGTGGTTTACATTGTGTCAGAGCTCTAGGCACTCAAGGGAAGAAATTATTAAACAGATTAAAACCAGTGTCTAAAAATTTTTCTGTGGTCACTTTAACTGAAACATAGACAGTTGAGAATAAAAAATACTTAAACATATACAAGAAGAGTTGGTTAGAAGTGAAACACACACACACAGAGTATACTCTGAAACTATGTATTTAGGTAGATCTTCAATCCCACATCTTCAAGAAAGACTGGAATTTCTGAAACACTAAATTCTTTACTTTTTGGAAATAGGTGAACACTTTCAAGAAGGTAGATACCCTTTCTGTACCAAAAATGCAACTTTTAAATGACCTAACAGAATAACCACATGTACAAAATGAATAGGGTTTACCGTTTTCACCTCTAAAACTAGCAAGCAAAAGTATTGTCAGTAGTGGCAAAACGTCTACCGTTTAACAAGCAGATTGCTGTCTGCCACATATGCTAAGAGCCTCCATAAATGTTTTCTTTAATTTAATCTTCACAATCACCCAGGAAGGTATGTGTCATTATCTCTATTCTATGGACAGAAATTAAGTCTCAAAAAGTACTGTGCCAGGATCACCCAAGTAGTAAGCAATAAAAGGGGATTCAAATCCAGGTGTGTTGTGTTCAAAACCAATGCCCTTTCCAAGGTCTGGCCACCTCTTCAAGCCCACTAAGGGATTTGGACAGGTGGAGTGTTTTCCCCTAATCCCATTGTGGTACACATTTTTAAAATATTTGTGTATGGCCAACATTTTTCATAACAAAATATGTTAAACAACTAGCGTCATTATGCCGACATAGACAAGAGCGGCAGATGGAGGGGTCCAGTTTCTCTTTATTTTCTTATTACACAAAGACGTTTGCATAAGGAACAAGGTCTCGCCACATCCATGCCGAAGGAATTCTTAATGTCTTAGCTCCTGTGTTGATGCTTTCTATCATTCGAAAATGGCTTTTGTAATTGCCAAAACGTCTGCACGCATTTCTCTCTAAATCACAAAAAGATTGTGAAGGAAGTTAAATAGAAAATTAAGCAAGAGGCAAAACACAACAGCCTCTATACTGTCGACCTTGATTCAGAACAAATTATTTAGCTGTAAGCCAGCATCACCCGGCCCTTCTTCTAATGCAGTTTTTCTTTGTTTAGTACACTCTGCTCAGCTCTAACAAAGGGAAATTGGTAAGAAGATAATTAGATCTTCTTTTAAAAAATGACCCATCAATAGCATTTTTTAAAACCACCTCATCTTTCTGGCAAATGAAATAATACATAAATATAAATATTTCATGCTGCTATCAAACATTGATAATAAAGGTTTTAATATTTATTGTTACCTTTGGCCAATGCCTGAGTTCACTCTTTAGCAGGAGAGGCACAGTGAGGTAAGGATCGCCTTTGGGTACCACTGATTGGGACGGTGTCAGCATTAGAATATCCCTGTGGAAAAGGAAGCTTGGACCCAGCATCCTTAATCTTCTTAACAGTCCCTTCTCTGCATTCATCTGTAATGGGCTTTCTCTCAAATTCTAATAGATTCTTCTCCTTTTTTAATATAAGGCTCTATGCTTCTTTGCAATCAGGGATATTTAAATGATCCTAGATCCTTCTGTAGTCTACAGGGGGAGTTTTCCTGGATGTGCTCTAGAGATTTCATTGCCCCAACATTAGTAATGACTCTAGGCAAAATATTTTTCTGGGAACATCAAAGTGTTTCGAGTGGTTATCCAGACACCTTATGAATGTGAAGTTCAAGTTTTGCTATCTGCACCTCTCCCCACCTGCTAGCAATTGTAGCAAGTGGGGCAGGAAGTCATGCTCAAAATTTGGCTGAACACAGGCTGCAAAACAGGGCCTTGAAGTCAGGTAAATGGTGCTCGTTTTGTGCCAGGCACAGTTCTAGAGGCTTTACTTTGCAAGCAGTAACTCGCTCCTCACAACCACCTCATCCTCTTGTAGAGATGGTAAAACTGACAACTCAGAGATGTTGAGAAATGTGCTCAAAGATCACATAACTAGTGAATGGCAGAGCTGGGACCTGAACCCAGTCAGGCTCCAGAACCAGGGCTCTGTGCTGTGCCATCCTGGCGCCTGAGATCAAAGCCAGGAGAAAGAAGAAGCTTTGCATCTCACCACCACCTGAGCACAACGCACTCCCGCCTTAATTACTACAGCACATCATCTTCCACATGCCGACTGTGCCTCCAGCTGCAGATCCCACTTACCCCCTAAACCCCGGAGCTAGAATCCCCCTGAGCGGCTTATCCCACATTCATCCCGGGGGCAGTTGCACAGATTCACTATCTTCACTGTCCTCTCCCTCTGTAGCCCCGTCTGGTCATTCATGTTCTTTTCAAGAATCCATTATATTAACACTCTGTTTGGAAGCAATGATTGCCACTCAGTGCCCTCTTCATCAGTGGGAGGAAGAAGTCTCTTCTCTGCCAGTCCCAGCTGCCATCGTGTTTTCTCTTCCGCAGGCTGCACAGACAGCACTGCCGATCTCCTAACGCATCATTTTTCACCTGGTATTAGAATTACTTAGGTTCACACTTTATTTCCCCTACTAACTGGTAAACAGGAAAGAAACATCATTTTTTTCTTCTTGTCTTTCCCAGAGCACCCTAGTTACTTGGGTACCATCCCTTCTTTCCCACACCCAATGACAACCGAAAAAAGGAAGGGGTGTGCATCCCAGCAACTAACGAGGAACTCTATTTCCAACCACATTTTGCACTGCAAAATTCCACTTTGTGAAATACTGCCTCAATTTATTTTCAAAAAATATTTTCCTTTAAAGTAATGCTTATTGTTCTTTGACACCGGTGGAATTGCAAAGGATGATGTAGTGTCATGATATCTTCTGTTCTACCCTGATGGTGTTTGATTTACAGACACTAAAATGGTAGAAAAAATATCTGTCACGGTGACATCGATCGGTATTTTGACTGGCTGAGGTTAAGCCATAGAAGGGGACCATCAAGAGAGAAAATGTAGGGAAACTCCTCACTCCACACAGAGAATGTTTGATCGCTTCTAGCCTGGGGAGCCATTTGCAGACAGGTATTTATGAATAAAAAGAGAACGTGGCATTAACTGAAATCATGTTCCATAGCGTCTCATCAGAATAGTCCACCCATGACTGCACCAACTTAGTTAAATCTCAGGGATTTTATTTCCCAGCCTCCTCCCTCCTAATGAATTAGAAAGTGATTAACTTATTGACATATCAAGCTATTCAAAACAACTGAAGCAATGTGTGTAGACAGTCTAGTTATTCAAGAGTTTCCAGTTTTGTGAATTGTTTTGTCTTCAATTGTCATATATCGCTGTGGACTAAATGCTAAAAACCTTTTCTCTGTGCATGGATGAGACCAACAGGAAAAAGGAAGAAAATTTAATTTAGTCAAAAAGTATTATATACATAGACTGTCAAGAGGTTGAAAAGAACTTAGAAATTATTTAGTATACCATCGCATTTTGAAAATGAAGAAAGCAAGTATCAGAGTAAAGACACATGCCTCATTAGCAAGATAAACAGATGGAGAATTTTGGACGACAGACTCTATGCACAGTACATTTTCTTCTAGACATAAAATGCTACTTTCTAGAAGTTCTCAATAATTCCTATTGAAGGCCAGGGATAGTGGCTCACACTTGTAATCTCAGTGCTTTGGGAGGCTGAGGTAGGAGGATCGCTTGAGCCCAGAAGTTCAAGGCTGCAGTAAGCTGTGATGATGCCACTGCACTCCGGCCAAGATGACAGAGAGAGACCATGTCTCAAAAAAAAAAAAAAAAAATTACTATTGAAAAGTTTAAAAATAACAGAAATCCAAAATGAGGATTGAAGATCTTGCTTTGCTGTGTGGTTCTAAAGCCACCAATTGATACAATATATTAGATAACTCTTCTGGAACCAATGTTTTTCTCTCTTCTACATTTTCTATTTCTCTTTTAAACCCACAAATTATGTATGTGAAATAAAATGGCCTATAAATAATATCTTCTTATCTTCTATAAATAATATGTCCTCCTTCACTTTGACATAACAACATGAGAAATTTTAAAGGGACACAGAAAGGGAGTGGCAGGCCAAGAGACACAGAGACCCACCCTAGGATACGTAGAACATACGGACGTCGGAGCTTGTGATTCTGTCCTCTCTGCCCAGGAAATTCACCCTGAATATGTCATCCATTCCTTGCCTTTTCCAACTCCAGGGCCGCCCAGTCACACCTCAGGCGACTTCTTTCCCTTTGGCTCCACCAGTCTGTGGACCACCTGCTCAACAGACAGCACACCGAGCTCCTTGGACACGGGCAAAACAACAATCGAGTAGCTGAGTTTCTCACTTGCAAACCAACCACCTGGTGCTCTCTAACACAAAGCAAGAATGTTAATTTCTCATCCTCTTTTCCTTTAGTCACCCAAAATAGAGTTGTAGGATGTTGCAAAGGAAAGTGTGGAGGAGCTAAATAGTTGTGTAATAAGAAACAATCATTCACATAAATAGGATTATATCTCATCTGTCTCCTTTAATATAAAGATTGCTCTTACAATCATATAAAAATTATTCAGAGGTTTTCTTAAAGATATATTGGATTACATGGTTTTCTCATTGGCCAATCAACACTGCATAGGTTGAGTGAGGAACATTCATCTACAACTGATCACCATCCACATGTGTTATCCACCCTGCTCAAGGTATCTTTCCCCTGCCTGTGACCGCACTATGAAAGACTTAAGTTTCTATACATAAAAATATAAATAGCATAAAACATAGTAATTTCACAACACCGCTGTCTTTGATTCACATTTTAAAGTGAATTCACATTGTAATATAGAAAGCTTTCTATTTTAGACAGGATATAACAGCTATTTACTTTTATTTCATCTTATCTTTTAGTTTTCTTCAGTTCCTTTAAGGCAATCACTCTATTTTACTATAATCCTACTAAAAATGCAAATATGTTTAAATTACTTGCATTTTCAGATTTAATATTAAGGGAACAAACTTAAAATAGTAATTGTATTTCCACTGCTTTAGTTATCCTAAAATTTACCTTGTTTGTAAGAATGTACTTTTAAATATATTTCAAGAAATTTCATTTTTTAAAATGAATAGAAGTATTATAATATTTCAACATAAAGGCACACTTCATAACTCAAAACTGGATTATTTTCCTTGAATTTAAGAGAAATAATCTCTTTATGGATGTTTAGTAACTGTTTTTTATTCATTAAAAAAACTTATACATTAATGAAAGAAGAAAGTACCACTAAAATCTATTTAAATTTTCTGAATATGAACTTTGAGATTAATTTTTTCTCAATATTTTCGTATACATAATATTTTAACTTGCAACTTAAATATTTTTCCCAGAGTCAAGATATTGACTAAAATATAATCTTATTCAATGATCTATGGCACTAGAATACAATTTCTTTAGAATTATTTCCTGGAGGGTTAAGAAATTTCTCTCACATCCCCACCCAAGAATAGTGCTACTCAAAACTTTTACAAATATGTCCTGCACATAAATACAACCTTTAAGAGAATATGAGTAGTAAAACGATAAAAGTCATATGAAGTATCCAATTTTTCAATCAATATATTGAAGCTATGGGATGTTTACATGCTGCCGTTCACTTCAGGGAGACCCAGAAGAGAATCCATATCTATTGTACAGGGAACTAGACAAAACAACAGGAGTTTTAGCTACTGGACACGGATTATAGAATAATGGGAAAACTTTTATATAGCTACAAATCTTCTGAGACTACTTGCTTTTAATGGACAGTCACAGGTTTTGAAACACAACCTTTATAGATTCTGTACAGAGGTCATTTATCTCTCGAAAGTTTACTGGAGTTTTTGCTCGTAGTGTCAGATAATAATTACTCATTTATTTATTTAATCAGCAAATTTTTGTAGCTTCTACTATATGCCATGTGTGGAATATACGGGAAAGAAAATTACAGCCCCTGGCCTCACTGAGCTTATAGTTAAGAGATGACACAGACATGGAAACCAATAATCAGGCATTATCAGATAAGGGTTATACTATGAGCATGTTCAATGTGCAACAACAGAAGCGTGGAGGAAGGGCTGTCCCCAGATGCTCCGATACTCACTCAATACCTATGTAAAGAGCACCTAGATGTCAGATGCAATGCTTAGCACAAGGATTATAAAAAATGAAGTAGAAGAAAACAAAACTATACCACAATATGACAATTGTCATAGCGGAGATATGCACAGATGCCATAGAAGCACAGAGAAGAATATATGGCTAAGGGGAGAGACACATCAAGATCTCTCAAAGACATTCAAAAATGCTTTAGGTATTTTCATTTACAGATTTAATATTAGGGGAGCAAACTTAAAACACTAGTTGAATTTCCACTGCTTTAATTTTCTTATAATTCGCCTTCTTTGCACTTTGAAATGTGAGTAGGATGTGTAGAAAACAGAAGGTCCTATAGCATGGGAGTCTAGGAGAGCCACCTTTGGGAAATGGTGAGGAGTTCTGCATGGCTGGAGTGCAGGGTGCCCCTGAGGGAAAAGCAAGCTCAGACCAGGGAAGGAGGCTCAAGCCAAGTCCTGGAACATCTTGAATACCAACCTGAGCAATCTGGACTCTGTCCCTTAAGCAATGGAAGCCACTGAATGGCTTTAGGAGGAGAGATGTGTCAGATTTGCATCTTTGGAAAGATTACTCCAGCAGTTGTGAGGGGCTTGCCCTGAGTTCATATCCATACATGAATCTGACTCCCACCCCCTGCACAGGCTCAGCCTAGCCCCATTCTCTAGGACACATTTAACTATGGGCAAAAGCCATAATATTAATAAAATAACCCTCCCAGGCGTAGCGTGCATTTTAGCTCACTGTTGGTCCTGCTCTTGCCTGGAAGCCTCCATACTCCACTATTGACCTTTCTGCCTTTGCAACCCCTCCTCTCCATGGCTGGGGACGCTGTCCTCGTGTCAGTCCCATAGCATTTCCACCTCTGGGGGTTTGGCCTCTTCAGTATCAGTTTCTGTTATTGCAGCCCTATGTCGGGTCTGTGATCAGACTCTGACCATATTTCCCCATCTCCCAGTTCTTTGACTTAAGAGTGTCAATCCCAGTGACTCAGGAGGCTGAGGTGGGCGAATTCTTTGAGGCCAGGAGTTTCAGACCAGCCTGGGTAACATAGTAAGACCCTCATCTCTAAAAAGAAAAAAAAAAAAAACATGTCAACCAGGATCCACGTGGTTTGATTCTCCCCAGGTGTAAGTCTTCCTCCTTTTTGGACCCTTTGTCCACTGGTCTGAGCTCAGAATTCCTGCCTCTCCGGCTCTGGCCCCCACTTGTCTTTGCTGCCCCACTCCATATGCCTGATATGGAGGCACCCAGATGGCTACAAACTCAGTTTATCCACCAGTCCCAGCCCTGGAGTCCTGACATGGCCTCTGATTCCCTCCAATGCCACTTTTGTCTCAATTGAGTTTTCAACTTTTGACCATTTTTGTCTACTCATAATCACTGTCTTAGTCATTTGTGCTGCTATAATAAAATAACACAGACTGGGTAATTTATAAGCAATAGAAATTTATTTCTTGTGGTTCTGGAGGCAGGGAAGTCCAAGACCAAGGTGCTGGCAGGATTAGTGTCTGGGGAGGGCTCAGTCTCCACTTTCAAGATGGCACCTTGTTGCCACATCCTCTGGAGAGGATGATGTGTGTTGACACATGGCAGAAGACAGAAGAGCAAGAGGGGACTCCCTTTAACCTTGATCCTTTTTATAAGGGTGCTAATCCCATCCATGAGGGCAGAGCCTCCCAGTGGCCACACCTCTTAATACCGTTGCATAGGGTCTTGCGTTTCAGCATGAATTTGGGGAGGCACACCATTCTTCAAACCACTGCAATCACCTTATGTCCCCTCTGCCAGTTTCCTTGTCTTGACATCCCTCCCAGATCCAAACCCCTACGTGGCTGTACTTGAACTAAAAGCTCCTAGTCCAGGAAGGACCCAGTTTCCATCTGACTCTTTACTCATGTGGTCTCTGAAGCCAAGAATTATCTCAGCATTGCCCAGCCCCAGATCTGTCAGGGTAGACTGCTTAACAGGGAATAGTAATGGCTACCCTCTTTGGTGGGCTTCATTGCCAGAAATGGTGCAAAACACTTTACACTCATTGTTTCTTTTATCCTCACGGCAACTCTATGTCAGAGGTACCAATAGCCACATTTTACAAAGAAATACTAAGGCTCAGAAAGATTAATTAAATTTTCCACTGGGGAGTTAAAAGAATACTACTAATAGAAAGCGACTTGAACACACAGCTCTTTACCGATCAGCTATGCTCCAAAGCCTCTGGCTCTGGGGCCATGTGACATTAACCAGCAGATGTTCTGAGTGGCCCCGGGATTCTAATAAGCCCTCACTAGCCTAAGAGATCACTGGCACAGCTGCAGAAAGATTGAAATTGGTCTGGAATTCCCAGAAGGAACAGGGTAACATAGCCAGGTGAATGTGTCCATGTATCCCTTCTTAAGATTCATTAATTCATAAAGGGGCTGGAACCCACCAGACACAGCTTTTTCCACAGTAGCTTCATTAATGGCTTTCAGTCTTCGACATAAAATTGTATAGTACACAGGACTCTTTCTGTAACTCTCTCCCTGGAGCCCTTACCATGTAATTGCCTTGTAATGAGATCTTTCACTTTCAGGAATAAAGCTACCTCGGATTTAAGAGAGAATCTTTTCACACTAACCCCACCAATTAGAAACTACCTTAAGCAACATCCAGATGCGGTAGACATTTATCTGTAGAGATTTCAAGGTGGGGAAGATATGTTAGCTATCTGGCAAGTGCTGCCAGCTGACTACACTCTCCACCAGTTATACCATTTTTTGCTTTTTTCTTCAAATCATCTTGCTCTAAAGAACCCAGAGAATTTAGGAGGTGTCAAATTTCATTGGACACAGGCCCTGGTTTGATAGGTGAAATATCTTTCTGACTAGATGATATATCAGTTCACTTGTATTTATAAAATGCAAGTGACCTTTTGAATGTGAAAGGTGGTAAGGTCTTTTAATAGATTATCCCTCCACATCTAGCATCTGAAAAGCAAAGGCACATTTATTCAAGATAAGGGTACAAATGACAAAAGTGCAGAACATCAATTTGCTATCAGACAGCAGATGGCTCTGTGAAAGTTTCCCCTAAGATGCTACAGAGACTAAAAGTAGTATACACATTTAGAGTCACACACAACTTGATTTGCAATACCTGAGCCTCTTAAAATATTTATACATAATGATATTTTCATTCGTATCTATATCACTATAAAGCAGAAGCAAATTTTCTAAATCTGTTGTCATTTTTTTAAAGTAAAGAAGAAATATGTAAAATGGAAAACGATCTATTCCGACATACACCTTTCTTAATCAGTATATTAAGTCACCATTTATCACATCTCTACTGAGTATTGGGCATTATATTAGGTGTTTTAACTGCTGTTTATTATATTCTTAAACACTAGCAATAATTCTGTAGCAGACATTATCTTCCTTTTATAGATAAGAAAACTGAGAGGTTATGTGACTTGCCTAAAATTGTAGAGCTGGTAAGAAACAGGTCCAGAGTTCAAATCTAAGTTCATTTGATTCTAAAAACTGTTCTGTTTCTACCAAGCACTACAGCTAGCGTGAACTCAGGAACTCTATTAGCTGGGATTAATCCCAGCTCTGCCAATAACTATGTAATATTGGGCTAGTTACTTAACCTCTCTGTTCTTCAGTTTTCTCATGTATTAAAATAGGAACAACAAGATCACCTACCAACTAAGAGTCTTGTAAAGATTACATGATTTAACCTGAGCCACCACACCCAGCCCTCTTGCTCTTAAAATAAAACCAAGCCCCTTACTCTCTTCCTCGTCTCTTCCTTGCTCATCTTGTCCTGCTCACCACCCCACCAACTGCTCTTCAGCCACTGATCTCTTTCCTGCACATCTGACAATTTTCTATTATATCGCTCTATTTATTTTCGTCTCGGTAACGTTTATAATGTGTAACTTGCTTATATTTGCATTTATTTACCTATTTTTTTCTCACCCCCAACACATACATAACCTCTTACACACTAGAACGTAAGCTCCGTGAGGGCGGAGGTCCCATGTGTCTTATTTACCAGTGTAGTGGCTAGAACACTACCTGGCAGGTGACGCATTCACTGAATGTCTCAGGGACAAGGTATGAATACATGGATGAAGAAAGGAAATAGTCAAATGCATTCTAGTGACAGAATTTGTTGTGACTTTGATTTAGTGATACCAATGTTAACTTCAGATAGATCATTAACAATTACTGATGGTATTTTTCAGCTCAAAATGTTTCACAATTGTGCTTGCCTTTGCCTTTTCCTTACTTTTCATAAATCCCAATGTGAGGCCAAGACAAGTCAAACATCATGAATGTTACCAATATTTTATAAAGGAGGACGATGAGGTACGAACACCAGATTTCACCAGATCACCATGGATATAAGATTAGGAATTTACTTCAAGTCTCTGCTGTCCTGGGCTCATCATCATTACCCAGTGGACACTAAACTTCACAAATCTCAGAGAAAATCATTATTTATCCCTTTTCCTCTGCTTCTATTAGGATCCCAATTGCTGTCATCTCAGGTCTCAAAAACCACAGCCTTTGAAGCAGTTTGCTGTATAAAATACTAAAATGGCAAAGTTCAACTCTGTACTTTGAAACAAAAAATTAGGAGAAAATACTGTCACAAAAATAGTATATGAAAGAGATGACAAGGCTTAAAAGACAAAATATAATAAACAAGAGGACAAGAAAGATTGTGAAGTCATGTCCCACTGAAAACAGAGTTTATGCAGAAACTGACAACAGGGTTCACCTAATAGTCACGAGAGCACCCCATGCTATTCGGAGCCCTGAAAGTTGTGAAATCTTTAAAAGAAGGCTGGAGAGGACAGAGCAATAATTAAAAATCTGGATGGCAGATCAAAGGCTAAAAATATTGATACTAGGTCCCCCTGACGAAGAGACGTTTGGAAGGAAACCATGACCTTATGGAACACTCAATCCAGCTGTCTTCTGCTCCCACTAACAAGAATATGGATTTAAATTATAAACCAGAGTGGAGAAGAAGTTCAGAATTACCGAGTCTTTGCGGAGGCCTTTCATTCCCTGATGATATTTCAGTACCATAAGAATTCACTGGCTAGAGATAGTAAAATCACGCTTACCCTGCCATGGTGGCAAAACTTGCACTGGGTACCCCTGGCCTCTAAATCTCTGTTCTAAAAGTGGCCTCATGTGAGCTCTTTTTCCTCCATGTTGTAAAGCAAGAACTTGATACTTCATTCACTCTGGACACAAGAGACCAGAGTACCTTAAAGCATCTTTCTTCTCAAATTTATTTGCGTTTGAATTTACGCTAAAGGAATGAAGGTCTAACAGTAGAATTTTAGGAGTCATCCAAGCCCTTGTGAGAACACGTAAATGGAACTTTAGAACTTTTCCTTAGTTTTTCTAAAAGGATTCCATGCAGGCAGGCACCTAGAACTAGGACCACAAGGGACAGAGTAGAAGAGGATTTTGCACTTCCATAAGAGACTAGGTGACTAGCGTCCTTGATATAGTAAATTCAGCTCACAAACATTAGTGTTGACCCATATTTACCAAACTGTATGCCAAAGATTGTGCCCCGTGATATGAGGAATAAAAAGATAAAAAGGCCCAGACTCTGTTTCCCAAAAGCAAACAACTTGGCGAGGAAAAAAAGCACATGTTTAAATAGCTCTGATCTGAGGCAGAGTATGGACAGTATTTTAATAAATAGTAAAACTGCAGAACTTGGGAAAGGAGACTAATTCTCATTGGGGATGTTCCAATTCATCTAAAAATCTGCTAAATATAGAATTATGTGTTTAGGCAAAGATCACAAATGTTTGAAGAATTAGACCACAATAAAATGTATGCTGAAATAATAATGAAAATAACACTTTTTCTCTGATGATTTAGAAATAACTTCAGAATTTCACAGAAACTCAGGACCTTCTTTATAACTATAGAATGCCATTGAACTATAGATGTAAGCTGTATAGTTTAATAGAATATTCTAGTAAGTAATAAATTCCTAACCATCTCATCCCTATTTCTAGGACACATATCTAAGCTGTGGGATGAAGGTAACTAATTTTTCCTCATTCTTTTATATGTTTAATGACTTTTCTTGAGATACATACAACAAAACATGATATAAAATTGAGAAATTCTTGACATTGGCACAAGGTAGAAAATACACCAAATGCAGAGCTGGGTGTGAGCCTGCAGTCCTAGCTACCCAGAAGGCTGAGGCAAAAGGATTGCTTGAGCACAGGGGTTCTGGGCTATAGTGTGCTACGGCAATTGGGTGTCCACACTAAGTTCAGCATCAATGTGGTGACCTCCTGGGAGTGGGTACCACCGGGTTGCCCAAGGAAGGGTGAAGCAGCCCAGGTCAGAAACAGGCAGCTCAAAACTCCCATGCTGATCAGCCGGGTGATTACAGCTGTGAACAGCCACTGCATTCCAGTCTGGGCAACATACTGAGACCCTGCCTCTTAAAAAAAGAAAATGGAAATATACACAAAGCAAAATCTGTGTAAATTTTAAAAAGTGGAGAAGTCAGAGAATAGGAAATAGTCATTAGATACCTATATTAATAAAGCCTGGAGAGCACAAAAGTCCTCATACAATCATTAAACTTAACATATAAGGAGAGAGCAGATTGGCACATGGGTGAGTCTGAAGGAGTGCTGGAGACCACCACATCCAAGTAGGAAGGGCCTTACCAATCAGTGCCATTCAATGTACAACGTCACTAGAGTGTGTTATACGTAGACTGATGCTAGTAGGTGCTCACACAGACTTCATTTATTACAGTCAGTTTTCCCTGACCAGCAGAGTCTGATCGAGTATTTTCCTGCATAATTAGATCAAAGTTAGATATACAGATGTCTCTGTAGGTATTCAGTAATATCTAATGTTATGATATTTTGACAAAAGTGAAAAAAGACATTTTAGATGTGTATATCATTCCAATTTTTATAAGAAATATACAGTGTTTGCATAGAAAAGGAAATAAAAGAAAATATACTAATTTGTAATACAGCAAATTAACTCTATTTTCCTCTTTAGGAAGTTTTCGGATAAATATTTTTATTGGGTGTGCCAGGTATTGTGCTAAGTACTAGAAATACAAGGGTGAATAAGATGTAAACTAGGTCGTTAAGGAGTACATGATCCAGTGAGGGATGGCGACACATAACCAAATAGTTACAATGTATTATAAGAAGTGCTGCAGTCTCAGCAAGCACAGAACACTCTGGTAGCAAAATAGAGAATGCTAACATGACAGGAGACAGAAAGAGTCAAAGAAAACGTGACACTAACTTGGGTCTTGAGAGAGAAGTGTGAATTCACCACGTGAAAATGGCGGGGTAGGGCATTCCAGGAAGCGTGCATGCAAAGAGAGTGGTATGTTCAGGGCTGGGGGAAAGCGTACTACAACGCAGCTCTGTTTCAAACCCTTGGACATCAACATTGCTTCCAGTTTTATTCATACTTCAGTAGTGTATTGATATAATCTCCAAAGAACTAATAATGGCCCAGGATCTAGGTTGAGACGTTTTCCACTTTGTTCGTTGATGATTCTTGTCTGAGCAACAACATCCCACTTATAAAAAACCAGCACCCAGCGTGAAATGCGCATTTTACCAAATGTAAACAAAGTGGTACTAACTGTACTGGGCAGAAGAACAGAAGTTGTCTTTATATTTACTCTACTTCCCACGTATTGCCAAGAGCACTTAAACCGACCTCATATGGGGCCATTAAAAAGGGTTTTCATCCAGCTGGCTGGCTTCCCAGTCAATACCTCAGGAACAGCGGGCCTTCTCCCCTGCCTCGCAAGGTAACCCCTCAGTGAGACTAATTAGATTTTTTTCCCAAAAACATCCAGTCTATTGATTTGAGAATTGAAAATAATATTGATGCACTGTAGTCAGTTATACTTGAATAAGAAATTAACTACAGAATTTTTCAAACTAAGAAGAATGTGAAATGTCTATAATTTTCACTGCTATTAGAATTTCAGTTTAAAAACATTCATATGATGTAAAACCTCTTACCAAACCCAGGCTTCCTAAATTGAGGAAATTAAACAATAATTTTGCCAAAATGCCTTAAAATCTAGATTGAATGTCCTAGTATATTGAAATGCTTTTGTTTCTAAAAGTGAATGCTACAATGTTCTTCACATACATTTATTTATGGGAAGGTTTATCATCATAATCTCCTAATAGCATTAAAATGTCTCTGCCTTTACTACCCTCATTCATTCATTCAACAAACATTTACTAAATATTGATTATGTGTAAGGCTATGTATATATGTACACACATATAAATATAATGTGTGTACATATATATATATATATATATATGTGCTGTTGTCTTAGTCTTGGGTGATTTATAAAGAAAAGAAGTTTATTTGGCTCACACTTCTGCCGGCTGTACAGGAAGCATGGCATGAGCATCTGCACCTGGTAAGAGCCTCCAGCTGCTTCCACTCACGATGGAAGGCAAAGGGGAAACAGCGTGTGCAGAGATCACATGGTGAGAGAGGAAGTAAGAGAGATCCGGAAGGCACCAGGCTTTGACAACCAGCCATCTCAGGAACTAATAGAGTAAGAATTCACTCACCCCCTAATCAGGGAGGGCGTTGGTCTGTTTGTGAGGGATCAGCCCCCCATAACCCAAACACCTCCCATTAGGCCCCACCTCCAACACTGGGAGTCGAATTTCAAACATGAGATTTGGAGGGGTCAAAAAAATCAAGCTGTAGCAGATGCTTCTCAGCCAAAGACATTGAAATAAAAAGAACTAAGAACAGACATAGTGACCCTTGCCCACGTGACAGGCATTGTGCTAATGTTTTACATACCTTATCTCGTTGAATTCCCACTCCCTAGGGGAAAGGTATTACAGTGATCTACATTTTACAAATGAGCAACTACAGAGTTTAAGTAACTTGCCAAAGAACCCACAGCTAAAACAGATGACTTAGACATTGGCCTACCTGTTCTCTTTCATCTCTTCCTATTCCTGAAGAGTAGCAATACCCAATTCAACACATCAGCTGCATTTCCCTTTTTTCTCTCACAACTCCAATCTGGTCTCTCCAGTCCTGAGGTCTGAACCTACATCCTATGTTCTTCCAAGTTCTCAGCCTTCAGAATGCCTTCCTTCTTCCCGCCAAGGGTGCTGACTGCCCCTGAGGGTATTTAGGCTCAGAGGGAAAGGCTCCTACGCCTTCCCACGTGATAGTGGTGTGTTAGTCCATATCCAGTTCTAGTTTTGTCTCTTTTGAGTTTGCCCTTTACAATACTTGTTCAGAAATATTGGTAATCACTTGCTCTAGACCTTGTCTACCTACAATCTCTCCCTGTTGCATACCTTTAAATTCTATTTTATGCTATACATTTCCCAAATTTAGATTTCTGGTGTAGACGTCTCTGAGCTCTGAATTCATAGTCCAGCTGCCTACTTTAAGTCTCCAACTGGATGTAGTGATTTCTAGCATGCATTAAACCCATATTCTCCTAAAAACTAGAACATAGTTCTCAGTCAAGTGTAGCCATGTGGCTCTGTTTTATTTGACGGAATGCAAACGGTATTGATATGTGTCCCTTTTCTAGTTCTGGCCCATGAACACCTCTCATGCCTACTGCTTCATATTCTTTTCCTTCTTCCTCCTGGTGGAATGGAACTAATCTCAGGGTGACAGTTAAAACCACATGTGGAAGGTGACAGAGTTTCTGTCAACTTGGATCTCTGCACAACTGTACAGAAGAGAGGTGCCCTGCTAATCTATTTACCCCTATGTTACAGGAGTAAAAAAATTATCTTTAAGCTAATACGCATTTTTATCTATTTGCTAATTAGAAAGGCAGTTAACCTTCCAAACTAACCTACCTGTATTATAGGCATCTCAAATTTAACAAGATTTCAATCCAAACTTGTCCTCATCAACTTTCTTAATTTAGAAAATGGCGCTTTCTATCTAGTCTTGAAGATCAGAAACCTGGGAGTTATTCTTAACTCCCCCTTTTTCCTTACCCTCCACATGCAATCCATTAGCAAACCATATAAACTGTACCTCCAAAATGCATCACGAATCTAGCTACTCTCTCCCTCTCCTACCAACTCCCTAACCCAAATTACCATACTATTTCCCTGGAGTGTGACAATAACTTTCTAATTTTTTCCTATCTTCTTCAATTCATGACTTTAAGGGAAATGTTTTAGGGATGTAAAGTAAAGGTAGTATATATTACAACCAGTTGTGAAGGTCCAGGAAAACTTCATAAAGAATATTTGAATGATGGATAAAGTAGTAATATAATAGTGGCAACATGGAGAAAAGTTGCAAGAGAAGGCGATACACATGCAAAGAACAGCAAGAAACAGCATGAAGCAGGCACTGCTGGGTGTCCCTGAAGACCAGGATACTGCATCCTTCCCCTCTGTGCAAAGAGTTAGACTGATATAACTGGCAGTTACTAAAAACAATTTGAGTTAACATGTTTATATACATGAGTTACCTTGTCTTAAAATTATCAATGTTCAACTTCAAACCAATAAATCTATAAGAATAACTTTATTTAGCTCAGTTATTGTATAGATAAGTTTCTGCTCATGGCACTTGGTAATTGCTACTCTTGCTATTAGCAATATATTTAGTGATGAGAAAGAAGTAATCCTATCAGTTTAATGCTTGGTTTGAGACAACAGAGGACTTATTAATAGAGTATGTTTTAGCAGAAGAAAAAAGTGTGCTTTTCTCGTATCATGGTTTACAAGTAAATTGTGTTGTCTATCACGAATTTATAAACGGTTCAGATTTTTTTAATTGAAAGTTAAGTGATACAAAACAAAGTAGGTTTGCTTGCAGTTCAAATTTTAAAACTGATTACTATAACATAAGATAAAAATAATGTTCCTTCTTCCTCCTCATCACCAAAGACAATTCCCTATTGTCCTAGCTTTCTGAAAATGAAATAGAATGTCCAAGGAAAATCACAATACTAATCATTTTAAACTCTACATTCCCGTAAAGCCTATGGATGAAAAGAAGAAAGAGAAACTCTTTTATAAGTCTTTCCTGATCAGACTCAGGCAAAAGTGCTAGTTTTCTCTCTACTGAATACTTAATGCCCCTCTTTACTGAGGTGCTTTAAGTGGGAAGGAACCTTGTAGAGAAGAATATAGTTGTCAATATATTAAACATGAAGGGGTGGTGGTAGAGTTTGTCCATAAATTACAAGGGTGTAGAGTAATTAAATATATCTAATACATATGCACCCCTACACATATTTCCTAGATAAAGACATCCAGGAAAGCAAGTATTTTCTAGGGTATGGATAACTCCACAAAGCCAGGTAGCAAATATGTTCAAATAAACAATAAGTGAGCAGCAAAGGACATGGTTTCTATCCAGGCTGGGAAATGAGTCTTCTGAGTTTTCCCTGTGAAGAAATCCATAAGCCAAGTGCTTGACCCCTGGGCTGCAAACAGTGTTGTGGAGATTAGAAAAATAGAGTGTAGGATATATTTTAAGCTCCTGGAAAGAAAGGATATGTAAATATATTGTTGTAGAATTGTTTATATTGGTCGAGTAAAACCGAGACCACTTTCAGCAAATGTTAAGGGAAACTCTGAGTATTTCAGGCCAAAATACTGTTTTCTTGAATTATGTGAATTATGTGAATGTCAACTCTCCACTTTAATGGCTTTGAGTACTTGATTAGATTTTTAATTATAAGAGTTCCACTTCCTAATTCATAGACCGGAGACTCAAGCAAGACATTGTAAATTTGTTAAAACAGCTGAAACAGCTTTTCTGTTGGTGCATATAGAAGCAGCAAAACTCAGTTCCCCTGGTAATAGTACACTCAACGGTATGACTCATGCATGTGGCTTTTGAGGAAATACCTTGCAAAGCTGAGAAAAGTGAACCTAAACTTCAGCATTAGCAATTTTATTAGTGAAAATAGCAATATTGTAAAAATCTATTATACCATCTGTGTTTAATACACTAGCAGGTCACTAATAATTCAATCATAAATAAACTTGCTAACATAAACTATGCAAATGACTTGGCAATTTTCATAAATTTATTGAGGTATGCAGTTCCAACTGGACTGTTTTCTTATGGAACTTTAAGCAGCTGCAGAATACTTGGTTCTAATCTAGAATGCCAAGAGATAAAGCTGAATTTAGTGAAATCTAAAAATTTCTACTTCCTTTTTTATTATAAATGTTATATTTGAAGGACTCTGGGGGTATATGTATTATTTGATCATATTTCAGCTGAGATTTTAAGACTCTGTTATGGTGACGAGAACACAAGACAGTCGGATAACCTGATTCTACAACTGGCTTAAGAGCTGACAAGCCACATGCCCTTGTTAGTTAACCCCTCTATAAAGTAAGGGGAATAGATTAGTGAAGCCTCCATACCATGATGCAAAGAGGATAGATTTTGGAAGCAAATAAAACTGAATTTGTTTCTAGCACCATTACCTACTGTGAGACCCTGCACAATTTACTTGATGTTAGTGGGACTTACTTTCCTCGTCAGCAAAATGTTTGTAGTTCCCTAATTATTTGCATAGTGTATAAGCCCCTTAGTTGCCTCTATTTTCCTCCCAAACCAGCCTGGACTTATCAGCTATTTCACTGGAAGCCTTGCCAGTACCCTGGGTACCCCACTTCCTTGACCCTCTTCTCTCGTCTTCCCCTTGGTGAGTTTATCACCGACACGTCTTCAATTCTCACTTCTCACCTTACTTCTCTCCCAAGCTCCAGGTCTATATGCTCACCACCATGTGTAGATATCTCCAACTACATGTCCAAATTCGAGTGTCCCAAACCAAACTCACCACATTCCCTTCTGGGTTGTCTATTTTGTTGAGACACCAACATTTTCTGTGTCTACTGAACTCAACCCTTGCCATTAACTCTCGTCCTTTTCTCTTTATCTACTTGCACTCACTTGTGTTCCATTTGTCCAGGTCGATGGCTATGAAATACCATCTTAATTCCAAAGACTTAAAACTGCATATCTCCAGTCTAGATTTTCCTCCCCAACTTCACATTTAGATAGCCAAATGCCCTATTCACATCTCTGCTTGGATATCTAACAGACATCTCAAATGCAATGGATCCAGAACTGAAGTCTGGATCTCCACCCCTAAAACTCACTCCCCTGGAGACTCCTCCATCTCTCTTTCCAATCACTCAGGCCAAAACCCTTGGCATCATCTTTGCCCTTTTCCTTTCTCTCTCTCCCCACAGCAAATACTCTGATAAACCCCACCCTGTCAGCACTGCCATCCAAACACATGCAATACATGAACAACTCTTACCAGCATGGATTTCTGTCTGTCTTGTTCAGTAGCTCCTCATGCCACTTTGTGCCTTTGTTCTTGCTTCTTCCTTCACCTGAAAAACAGTTTCCAGCCATATTCATGTTTGACTCATCCTGCAAAACCTAGATACAGTGGCATTTTGTCCACCAAGTGGCCTTTCTAGCCCTTGACCGGAAGAAATAGCTCCTTCTTTTTACATCTCCAATGTCTTGCCTCCACCTCTCATTTTTACTTGTTGTCTTCTAATTGGTGTGACAGCAATCTGTGAGCATGTCTCACTCTGCATGAGTGGCAGCTCC
Organism: Indri indri; assembly: GCA_004363605.1. NCBI lineage: Eukaryota > Metazoa > Chordata > Mammalia > Primates > Indriidae > Indri > Indri indri. Next base: position 8,396 of record RJWJ010000361.1, on the reverse strand, counting down.
TTGGAGGCAAGATTCCATTCAGTTCACTGTAGATTCCCCACCATACTGAAGGTGAACAAAAATGATTCTAAATAAGCTCTAAAGAAAGATGCAAGATATGACGTGAAGAGATGGAGAAGGGTGATTGTGCACGTATCTTGGGGAAAGGTTGTGGAATTTCCGTGGAGTCAGAAAAGCAATCTGAAAGGAAGGGTTGGAGCCAGGAGCGTGAGGTGCAGGAACGAAAGGGCCACTGCTGCAGAGTGGTGAGGATGGGCCTCACTGGGGATCCACCAAATGTCACAACATGTTTGACAAAGTCATAGGCACCAGTTGTGAAAGATGCACTTATTTATTTCTAATCTCATAAATAGATTGTAATGTTCACATTCATACATCCAAAATGAGTAGACCCGGAGCCGTGGAATCAATTATTTTTATTCTTTCTGTAGTTAGAAATAATCCCCTCTTGGACATCACTACTGACTCTACAGAATGCTTTTTAATTACACAGAATATTATGAGCAACTTTATGCCAACAAATTGGGCAACTTTGACCCAGTCTCATCTTAGCTGACGACAGGGAGAAAGGACTTTCGTCAGGTCTTCACTCTGTGTGTTGACTTCCTCCTCTGTGAACATCCTTCTCTCTAAAATCCAAGGAAACCTTATCTGGTACTGAGGGGTGAGAAAAACTGGCTCTGAATTATCTTACCCTTCCAAATTTCCTTTTTTCTTATACCATTCAGATTTTCAATCTCAAATGTCACGAACTAAACTCTTATGTTCTCCAATAAACTGTCTCCACTGAAGTACTGAGTGCCGATGACTGAAGGAGGAGAGGACCAGGTAGCAAAAGGAAGTGCCAGGAAAGACAAAACATCTGAAAAGAAGAAACATGTATGTTTTCCTGTTTCACGTGTTTATCCTGACAGTGGGTCCTCAGGCCTCTGATCTGCTGTTGCTACTTCACAGACCCTTACTCTGGCTACTTCATGATGTCGTAATGTACTTGTCTTGGTTTCTTCTCTGATGAGAAGAGGCTTCATCTTTTCTACAATCTTTGCTAGAGCAGCTGTGTGTCCTTGGTCCGTCTATACTGACCCCCCCAACCTGTCTATGAGCTCTGGTGACCGTGGCAGACACATTCCTGCTAAGGAAACAGAAATGAATAGATAGAACTTGAAACGATCTATTAAAATAACAGTTTCATAGATGAAATATTGCTCAAATTACTCAAAGACAAACCAGCTCCTTTATTCCCAGCCTTCTTATCATGGCATCTGCCATGACCACGTCTGACACAATACACATGAAAAAGAGAGAGTAGTATTTCTCAAGACCAAAATCACCATGCTCAGTGTGTGATCTTCAACAGCTACAAAAGTTTCCTTTTGTTTTAGGCAGCACATGTCCTTTCGTTTTCATGAGCAGATCGGCGCCCACATCTCTCACATCAGTCTGACACCCTCCATCAGGGGTGACCAGTGCAACACACAGAAGATCCAGCATATTTCTGATTAAATACTGGAATCGGATCTGAAAACAGCATGTCATAAGCGATGGCATCTAGAAAAAAGCTCCCCCACAAGACCAAGACTGCCACCTAAACAAGACAAAACAAAACCCAAACAAAAAGCCATTAAAGGGAATCCGTCTACTCTCCTTATTCCATGAGGAGAGAGAGGCGCGGTGACTGAGTTATTTGTGCACGTCACTGCCCCAATTCAGTTGCAGACAGGACCAGACCCCAGACTCCCGCTACCTGATCCCCTTTCCTTCCACGGAACTTTTCCAAAGTAGACAACCTCCTCGGGATGGCTGGGTCTACAGAAGACCGTGCGGGCAAAAACGACCCAGCACCATACTGCTTCCTTCGTCTGTTTTTATTTTATAACAGTTTTTATGTTTTATATATCGGATAAGAAGAACCTCTAAAAGGAATGTGGAAAATTAGATTTAGACGAATCATCCACAGGCTGTGTTTTATATATATAATTTGCCTGGCCTAAATTAACTCTTTTCTTCAAAACAGTTACTTTTCAAAATAGCCAAAGGTTTTGTTGAATCCGATGTCACTTTACAAACATTTAGAGAATAAGAACTGAACAAAAATGACACTGGGTATTCTATTCTACTTTCACACAGCCAAGAAAGCCCAGTTCTACACCCAAACCATCCCCACACAGCTCCAGGTCTCCAAGGAAGGGTACTCTACAACCTCCCTCAGCATATTTCATCCATGTTTGCTGTTAACTCATTTTTTTCATGTGCCTAGTTTGTGTCTCTCCACAGCTTTGATATTTATTTCTTTTGATCATTCAAAACTGCAAACTTAATATATTCAATTTATGTTATTGCAAGATGTACTTAAAATTAGGGGCTAATAAATAAATTGCTAAGATTCCTTAATTATAGCTGTATATATGTGCATATATGGGTGTTTACATATGTGTGTGTACATAACATATGTACACTTTTTATTAATAAATATTTATGACCTGTGATTTAGGGAAGAGCTCACTTTTTTTTTTCAGAAATTAAGTTTAGTAGTCTTTTGATTCCTTGTATACAAAACCAAAATAAGTATATAGTGTTCTCTACAGATTTTGATCTTTTTTTCCCTAAGAATTCTGCATTCCATTTTCTGATAACAGTTGTTATCAGACATACACTTTTTCTAAGGATATACAATAGTCTGACTTAAAAAGAGATTGAAACAAAATAACCAATTTTTAAATCATTCACTAGTCTCATCACTTACATCTAGAGTTCCTAGTTTCTTTGATTTTATAACATGCTTCCCAAAAGGTTTCTCCATTAATATTAACAGCCTTATGAATCTCATTACTCTGATTTATGCCTTTTCAATTTATTTAAGGTTGTGTCAATATTAAATTATCTGTCCCTTGTGAGCAACTTCAATAATGTTTAGATACGAAATAGTCTTAAGCATTACCTAGCAAGCAAAAATCCATGTTATTACTTATAATGCTATCCTCTGTAACAGAAACTAATAATTAGTAAGTATTATTTTGAAGAATTCATCACCAATCTAAAATACTGCAATAAAAATACCATAAGCTGTACTGCAACTTTTGCCCTTACTTAACTTCAAATATAATTGTTCTTGGGGGAATAAAAAAGGAGGGACCAAATGATGAATTGCAATGTTTGGAACTACTGCCTAGACATCTAGAGGAAGCTGTAAACCAAATTAAGTGAATATTTGGACTAAAATTTCCATTTTAGGAGACTTTCACTTCTAGGAAGATGGAGCAGACACTATACATAAAACAAACAGAAGACTAAAAGGCACAGAGAAGAGTCAGGCAAACCAGCAAGAAAACTCAGGGCCCAAAAACAACACAGTAGCATGTTTCCTGGGTTGTCTTTTTGCCTCATATATCTTGACTTGCCAAAGAAGCCAGCAACCTGGAAATGCCACTGCAGACCCCCCAAAAAAGCCCCAAGAAAAGAAAAGCCCTCTTACAAAGTCCCAAGATTTTGGCTCCCTTTAGACAAAGGAACAGGAGAGGGTCAGCCTAGCAAGACAGAAAGCTTTCAGAAACTTTTAGTAATTGCTCTACTGCAGTCAAAAGCCACAGAAAAAAATTGTGATCCCATCCCCACTCACACCAGCAAAGGCCAAGTGGGGAGCCGAAAGTCCGCACTCACCAGGCTGTGACGAGGCTGTGATGAGGCATTCCAGCATACACTCAAGAGTGGTGTTAGAGAAGACCAAGTAGAGAACTGGGACTTTCAGCCCCCCTTGCCAAACACACGCTCCCCTCCCACAAAGTCAGTGGAGACCATGTGGGAAGCCTGGACTTCCACCTGCACCTGGCAGTAATGAAGCATTCCTACCCTTTCCCACTGGGATGGTATTAGAGGAGGCCTAGTGAAGAATGAGGAATTTTATCACTGTCCAGGAGTAACAAAGTCAAATGGCCTCCTGCTGCCCCTTCACCATCAGTGGTGTCAATGGAGGCCAAGTGGGGAGCAGTGATGAGGCACTCTTACCCTTCCCAGCTAGGGAGGTAGCAGTGAAGGCCTAGAGGGGAGCCAGAACTCCTGCCCCCTACCCAGCCATAACAAGGGCCGCCTCCCCCTGACCTCTATGGGGAAACTGGATTTCCACCTCAACCTAGCAGTAAGGAGGCGGTGCCCCCCCTTGCCTAGGTGGTATCAGAGAAATCCAATTAAAACAGAAAGTTTAAATAAGACCTAGACTCTAATAACCAAATATGCAAAATGTTCAGGTTTTAATCAAAAAAGCACTTATCATACCAAGAACTGGAAAGCCTAAGACCAAATGAAAGAAATCAATAGATGCCAATGCCAAGATGACAGAGATGTTAGTATTATCTGATACACTTAAATGAAAAAATAGAAAGTTTCAGCAAAGAAATATAAAACATATAGAAGAACCAAATGAAAATTTATAACAACCAAAATAAAAATGTAAATGCATGGGCTCAATAGCCAAATGGGGGCATAGAGGAAAGAATCAATGTACTAATAGATAGAACAGTAAAAATTACTCACTCTGAAAAACAGAGGGGTTAAAAAAGTGAAAAGAGCCTCAAAGATTTGTGGGACTATGACAAAAGCTATAATATGATTTTCATCAGAGCCCCGGGAAGAGAAGAGAAAGAAGACAGGGGTTGCCGGACGCAGTGGCATATGCATCTGTAGTCCCAGCTACTTGGGAGGCTGAGGCAGGAGGATCCCTTGAGCCCAGGAGTTCTGGGCTGTAGTGCACTATGCCGACTGGGTGTCTGCACTAAGTTCAACATCAATATGGTGACCTCCCAGGAGTCAGGGACCACCAGGTTGCCTAAGGAGGGGTGGACCAGCCCAGGTCAGAAGACAGAGATAAAAAAAAATACTCAAAGAATAATGACTGAAAACTTTACAAATTTGTAAAAGGTATATAACTTTAAATTCAAGAAACTGAGCTTAAAAAGACAGACTCAAGGAAACCTACACCAAGACATTATAGTCGAACTTCTGAAAACTAAAGACAAAGTCTTGAAAGCAGAAAGAGAAAAATAGAACCTAACTATAAGGGGAAAACAATTCAATAACAGCAGATTTCTCATTAGAAATTATAGAGGGCAAAAGAAAATGACACAACATATCTCAAATGCTGAAAGAAAATAACTGTCAAACCAGAATCCTATTTCCAGCAAACATATCTTTCAAGAATGAAGGGGAAAGCAAAACATTTTCAGATGAAGGAAAACTAAGAAAATTGTTTGCCAACAGACCTACCCTTGAAAGAATGGCTAAAGGAAGTTGTCTAAACAGACAGAAAATGTTAAAAGAAGGAAACTTGGAACACCAGGAAAGAAGAAAGACTACAATGAACAAAAAATACGAGCAAATAAAGTAGACTTTTATTCTCTTCTCAAGTTTTCTAAATTCTGTTTGAAGGTAGAAGTAAAATTTATAACATTGTCTGATGGGATTCTAAATGTATATAAAGGAAATATTTAAGACTATTATGAACAGGATAGGGTAAAGGAATATAAAGTGAGTATGTTTTCTACACTTCACTCAAGCTGATAAATGATATTAGTAGACTGTGATAAGTTTTATATATAATCACTTAAAAAGCTACACAAAGAGCTACACTAAAATATACTATAGGTAAACTACAATGGAGTTCTATAAATGTTCAAATAATCCCTAGGCAAGCAGGAAAAAGAAAATAGAGTTTGTGACCAGCCTGAGCAAGAGCGAGACCCCATCTCTACTAAAAAATAGAAAGAAATTAATCGGACAACTAAAAATATATAGAAAAAATTAGCCGGGCATGGTGGCACATGCCTGTAGTCCCAGCTACTCGGGAGGCTGAGGCAGAAGGATTGCTTGAGCCCAGGAGTTTGAGGTTGCTGTGAGCTAGGCTGACGCCACGGCACTCTAGCCCGGGCAACACAGTGAGACTCTGTCTCAAAAAAAAAAAAAAGAAAGAAAGAAAAGAAAATAGAAAAAAACAGAAACACAGAGAACAAACAGAAAACAAAAAATAAAATGACAGACTTAAGTCCTAACATAACAACTAAATTAAATATAAATAGTCTAAATACACCAATTAAAAGACAGACATTGGTGGAGTGGATTAAAAAAATGTGACCCAAATATATGCTGTTTACAAGAAATACACCAGAATATAGCAATATAGACAGGTTAAAAGTAAAAGAATGGGAAAAATGTATCATGCAAGCAATATCAAAGGAAAGAGGAATGGCCATGTTAATATGAGATAACAGAGAGTTCAGAGAAAAGAAAATTACCAGAAACAGGAAGAGACGTAATATAATGATAAAAGGGTCAATCCACCAAGAAGACAGCAATCCTAAATATGTATGCATCAAAAAACAGAGCTGCAAAACATGTGAAGCAAAAACTGCAATAACTGAAAGGAGAAATAGACATCTCCACAACTATAGTTGCAGATCTTAACACCCGTGTCTCAACAACAGATTCAACAACTAAACAGATGATCAGCAAGGATATGGAAAACCTCAACAACACCATCAGGATTTACCCAACATTAATAGAACTCTCTACCCAGTGGCAGTAGAATACACATTATTTTTAAGTGCCTGTAGAATATATGCCAAGATAGACCATACAGCACTAAGCGGGGGGGGGGGCATGCCTTTAACCCGCACTTGGGTGAGGCAAAGACATGAAGTGTAACTGTAATGTTCGTACCCTCACAATACCCTGGAATAAAAAAATAAAAAAAAAGATAGACCATACTCTGTGCCATAAAACAAACCTTACCAAATTTCAAAGAATTAAAATCATACAGCATATATTCTCTAAGCACAATAAATTCAAACTAGAAATCAGTAACAGAAAGGTAACAGAAAAAAACACCAAACACTTCAAAACTAAACAATATACTTCTAATAATTCATGAATTAGAAAGTCTCAAGGGAAATATTAAAAATACATGGAACTGAAAGAAAATGAAAATACATCATATCAAAATTTATGTTATGCAGCTAAAGTAGTGCTGAGAAGGAAATTTATAGCATTAACACATTGACTGCCACACTAGAAAAAAAAATTATTTTCCATGGGGCCATGATGTTTTATTATAAAAATAGAATAAAAACTTCAAAAACAAAACAATCCTTTCTAATTTAATGAAAAATTTGTTATTTTTTATTGTTTTCTGTGCATGAGTTACGTGCAACTTGAAAAATAGTTCTCGGGGCTCCGAAGGTGAAGAGACATGTAAGTTACATATGCTTCACAAGGCCCCATGCTCAAAACTAGCTCAGCAGTCCCCAACATTTTTGGCAATACGGACCAGTTTCATGGAAGACAATTTTTCCATGGACCGGGGATAGGGGATGGGATGTTGTGGGTAGGGGTAGGATGATGCAGAACTCAGGCGGTGATGTGCGGCCTGTTTTCTAACAGGCCACAGACCGGTACCAGGCCATGGCTGTGGGTTGGGGACCACAGTGTTAAAGCATACATTAGAAAAAAGAAAAAGTATCAAATCAATAATCTAAGCCTCCATCTCAAGAACCTAGAAAAAGAACAGCAAAGTAAACGCAAAGCAAGTAGACAGAAGAAAATAATAAAGAGTAGAAATCAATGAAATTGAAAGCAGAAAACAAATAGAGAAAACCAATGAAACAAAGATCTAGGGTTTTTTGTAACAGTAATAAAATTGACAAAACTCTAGTAAGACTGATAAAGACAAAAGAGAGAACAATATCAGGAATGAAACTGGGGATATCACTGCACACCATGAAACATCAAAAGGATAATAAGAGAATACTACAAGCAACCCTGCATACATAAATGTACAACTCAGATGAAATGGAACAATTTTCAAAAAACACAAACCACAACAACTCAAAAAACACAAATGAGATAGACTATTTGAATAGTTCCACAACTGTTAGAGAGATTTAATTTATAATTTAAAAACTCTCAAAAATATCCAGGCCCAGGGAACTTCACTGAAAAATTCTAACAAATATTTAAAGAAGAATTAACACCAATTCTACACAATCCCTTCGAAAAATAAAAGAGGAGAGAATACTTCTCAAATCATTTTACAAAACTAACATCCTGATACTGGAACTAGACAAAGATAATACAATATAGATGTAAAATTCCTTAATAAAATATTAGCAAATATAATTCAACAATATGTAAAAAGAATTATACATCATGACCAAGTAGGATTTATTCCAGGGATGCAAGGCTGGCTCAGTATTCAAAGGTTAACATTATCCACATTAATGAGCTAAAGAACAAAAATCACATGGTCATATCAATCAATGAAGAAAAAGCATTTGACACAATTCCATACTCATGATAAGAATTCTCAGAAAAATAAAATGAGAATGGAATTTCCTCAACTTGATAAAGAGCAT
>RJWJ010000360.1:187349-261259 GCA_004363605.1 Indri indri | reverse complement strand
CAGGGGTGGGGGCGGGGGCGGGGGCGGGGGCGGGGGTGGGGGCGGGGGTCGGGGGCAGGCAGCTTAGTTGATACGAGGGGGAAGGGCATGGACATTGGAGTCAGAATAGCTTGGATCCGTTGCTGACTCACTGGGACCCTGGGCGAGTCTGTTTGTGTTTCTGAGCCTCAGTTTCACAGGGCAAAGTTTCCCTTCCTTGAGGAGTTGTGGTGAAGATTAAATAACCTTATGCGTGGAGTGCCCGGCCCCGGCCCGCAGATGTGGTTACCCAGGTGCAGCGTGAAGGCTGCCCACTGTCTCGCGCTGGCCACAAAGGCCCCGTCCTCCACAGAGAGGTAGCGCGTGGAGACCGTCTGGGAGCGCAGGCGGTTGAAGAGGGAGACTTTTGAGCCCGAGGATATGCACACTGTGGGGGGAGGTGGAATCAGTACCCTGGCCTAGTGGTTCCTTGGACTTGCCAGACGATTTCCAATCCTCTGTCCCCTGTGCCAGCCTGGCTAACATGCCCACTGGCCTAGCCACACTGGGCATTCATATTTCACAGATATTTATCTAGTACCTGCTGCAGTCCTGATTTCTTACCTTTGCCAGCTCCTTTTTTGCTGCCTGGGCATCCTTCGGTTAACAAACAGAAATTTTAAAACACTTTCATAAATTAAAAATATTTTTTATTTAAAAAAAAATTTTTTGTTTTTAAAGAGACAGGGGTCTCTCTATGTTGCCCAGGCTGGCCTCAAAGTCCTGGACTTAAGTGATCCTCCTGTCTCAGCCTCCCAAGTAGCTTGGACTATAGGCACGCACCACCATGCTTGGCAGAATTTTATCAGCTAGTCACTGTGTGCCTTCTTTGTGGCAGGCACTGTGCAGGGTGCTGGGCACCAAAGGGTGAATTAAACTCAGATTTTCTCTGGAACAGTTCACAGTCTCGAAAGGAAGACAAGGACACAAATACAAAATTTCAGTATGAAGTGGTAAGGGCTGAGTTAAGGAGGCCTTCCTGGAGGAGGTTATACTCCCTGCTGAGGAGCAGGCATGAGGTAGGGATTACACAGGGGGTGCATAAGCAAAGGTTGCAGTACCATATTCCTAGAGGCTGACATTTATCTTTTCCGGCCTATTGCACATAATCAGAGCCATGGTTTCATTTTCTCACTTGACTTTGACCACTGGGGAGAAAGCACTGGGTGGGTCACCTTCCTCTCTCCTCTCACAGTGCTAGGCTTACTGTAGGTGCTCAATTTATACCTAGTCCAAGTTCCTGTCCCTTGAATTATACCTAGAATTTATTGCGCACCAGGTGCTTTTCTAAATGCTTTACATGCATTGGCCCCTCTGAGTTTCTCAACAACCCTCCAAGGCAGATAATATTATCTCCACTTAGGAGAGCAACTTGCACCAGATCATGCAGCTAGCAAATGGCAGAGCCAGCATTCAAACCCAGGCCACTGGGCTCCAGAATCTGAGCTCTTAACCATCACACTATACAACTCACCCCTCTCTGGCCCTTTCCTGATACTGAGACCCAGCCAGAACACTGCCTGGATCTGAGACATTCTACAAGGGTATTTAACAGACAGAAAGTAAGTGTGGTCGAGGGGTAGGGGCTGGGTTCTGGAGTCACATCGACTCATGTTTTCATCCTGGCTTGGCCACTTCTGAGTTGGGCAATCTTAGGAAAGTCACCTGGAATGTGATAGGCCTAAATATTTCTTAAGCAACATAGGAACAATGATAGTACCTATGTCACAGGGACACAAGGACAAGCATCAGATAGGGTAATGCAAGTAAATGCCCTCCAGGAAAGCCGCCTCCTACCCAACCCGCTCACCTTTCAGTGATGGTCATCTGATGTTGCCATTGTTAATTAGGCTTTTTTCCCCCTCCGTATTCTTAGAGCCCCCAGCCCTGGGATTTGCCGCTTAACATCCAGGACAGTGCTAATCTCACATTTTTCTTTGATTCGCTCTGTGTGTTCCCTGCTAGGTTGTGCTTTCCACTAGAATAGACATCTGCCTTTATTTTATAGGGATCCAGCACCCAGCACAGAGCCGGGCATAGGTATATACTTTTAACTGAATTTCCTCTGTCCCTTTATCATCACTTTTAATCTGTCCCTAGTTCAGCACCTGTCCGCCATTTGTCTGCTCTGGGCCCCCAACGCCCACCCCCGGAGTCTAGTGTCATCCCCTTTCCCCTCTGTTTTTGATCCTTCCCTCTTCTCATCCCCAGGCCTAAGCCGCACCCACTCACGCACACTTCCCCCTCTCCCGGCTCACACTGCACCTTTTTCACTCTGACCCCACCCCTATAATCCAGGCCCCCCTACCCCCACCCGTCCCAATTTAGCAGCTCTTAACTTGGTTGCACCTCCCCACCCTGCCCTGCGCTCAGGTCCCTCCGCGCTCACGGTCGGTGTTTTTCAGCGACTGCTTCTTCTGCGAGGGCTTCGAGATGACCTTGATGAGGCGGCTGTGGAAGGTGCCCAGCTCCCGGCCCCCGCGCAGCACTAGCCGCAGCACCAGCCGAAAGTGCTTCCTCTTGTCTGCGTCCGAGATGTACAGGGTCTTGGCGCAACCGAATTCCTGCGGGGCTCGTGGGGACGGGGCCTTCTCATTCCAGCCCTCCACCACCGGATGAACCAACCTCCCCCAGATACCTGACGTCCGCCCCATCGGAGGTGACAAGAAGCTCCTCGATCCAGGCTTTCGGGCTCAGCCTTAAGGCCGCACCCTGACCTCCCAGCCTCCTTCCCCATGTCTTGGCTTCCGGAGGGGAGTGAAGAAGCCCACTTTTCCAAGGGAGAGGCAGGGAGGGGAGCAGGAATCAAACCCCTTCTCTTGCGCGCTCACCCTGGAGTCCGGCTGCTCCTCGAAATTCAACTTCTGCGTTTCCGCGGCGCTACCGGCCGCGCCGTCCAGTCCCATGTAACCGCAGACCGTGGGCCCAGTCTCCCCTGCCTGGTGAACTGGAAAGGGACACGGGCTAGCCCTGGAGGGACTCAGGAAGCATTCAGGTGCCAGGCAAGCTTAGTTCTGCCCGCCAGAGGGCGCGGCGAGACCGCAAGTGCGAACCACGCGGCGCCCACGCCCTATGCGTGGTCCTCCCGCCAGAGTAGACGGCGGCAGCCCTGGAGCCCGCCCTCACCTTGGCCCTGCACTGGCTTCACCCTCCAGCCGGGACCGGAGAGGTAGACGCAGGGTGGAGGGCAGAAGAACCTGCGGAGATAAGAGAGTGTTGGATTCCTGTATCTGTCTCCACCCGACTGTCCTGCAAGCATCGCAAAGTAGCATAAACCCAACAGAACCCTGGGTTGTGTATACCCGCACACCCCGCAGGCTTCCCCGTGACTGCGAACCCCGTTAACACCCATTAGCCTTCTTCTTTCACACCCCTCATTCAACTCACCGGTAAGTCCTGTCCTCTCCACCTTCACAACATACCCAGAATCCACTGGCTTCCTACTACCTCAGCCATCGTCCCTCCGGCATTACTTTTTGCCAGGACCACTGAGTCACCTTCCAAATTGCCTCTGTTTCCACTGCTCCCCCCTTCAACTTGTTTCTCACACAGAGAGCTTTTTTAAAAACACGAGTCAAATCATGTTACTCCTCTTCTTAAAGCCCTCCACTGCTTTGAAATTTAAAGCCCTCCCATGATCGGGCCGTGCCTACCTTTCAACCTATTTCCTGCAACTCCTCCCCTGTCTCCAGCCACTCGGACTACTTTGGAACCTCAAACAGGCCTCGCTGGTGCAGCCTCAAGTTCTTTGCATTTGCTCTTCCTTCTAATTGTAACATGCTTTCCCCAGATTTCCCGATGTCTGGCTGCGTCTTAGCATTCAAGTCGCAGTTCAGATGTCACCTCCTAAAAGGCCTTTAGTTAACGTAACCCCACCTTGAGTTTCTAGCACAGTGCCCTGTTCTAGTCTCCTTCTAGCGCTCATTATCACCCAAAGTATCTTGTTTACGGATTTATAAGGAGTTTACTGTCTGTCTCTTCCACACCAGAGTGAAAATGCCACGACAGCAGGGATTGCACCTGTCTTGTTCGGCTCTATGTCCAGTGCCCAGCAGTGCCACAGAGCCTGGCACATAATAACCACTCAGTAAGTAGTTGCTGAATGAATGAATGAATGAATGAATAAGTGGGTGAATGAATGAGGTCGGGAGATTCACAGGGAGGGTCTGCTATAGAGCAAAGTGGGAGCTAAGGTCCCTGGTCAGCCAAAAGCTGGGGTCTCTGCCCTGAGGCCTCCCCTGGCTCTAAAAGAGGCCAAACGGATGGAGGGCACGTAGGGCTGAAGGCTGCAGAGACTGGGAGGGGACCCCTGGGACACCTACCGCTTCTCGTTTCCGTATGACTTCTGGGCCACCTTGGCATGCAGGATCCGCACCGTCTGCTCACACTGCTGCTGCAGGCACCCGCGCACCCCTTCCCTCAGGATGGTGGCATGCTCTGGGGATGACCTGGGAGTGGGGGGAGGGCAGGGCAACCAGCCCGCACCAGGGAGAGTCAAGGGGCAAGGTGGCACAGAGCCCAAGCACTCAGGTTGAGTGAAACGAAGTGGGGGTGGGGCGGGTCTACATTGCACAGGGTCAGGGAGAGGAAGGTAAGGAGGGGGCTTGGCTGCAAGTCGTGGGCTAAATATTTGGTCTGCTCAGTGAGGCCTGCATGGAGCCCACCGGGACCACCCAGGTGCCACTGTGATGGTCTGGCAGCACGCCCATAGCAGCCCAGGGCCTTAGGGACACGTGGCTGTGATACAAAGGCCCTCTCTTATGCTGGCCCTGGGGTGGAGAGAGGTGGGTTAGGGCCCTCGGAGTTGGTAGAGGTTAAGCTTCCCCACTCCAGGGGAATGCCTGAGGGGTACAGCCTTTGCTGGACGCTCAGCCCAGTCTGCTGTGTCGCCTCCTGCCGGCAGACGCCTGCAAACACGAAAGGGCCCCCAAACGCTTTTCCAGGACTGGGGTCCGGGGTGGGTCGGGGGAATCTGAGTCTTTCTGGAGCCAACGCAGTACTCCTCTCCTCCCGTGAGATGGGTCCTGTTGCGGCGTCGGCTTTCCTTCCCTTGATTACAGGGAATCGAGGCCGATCCCATTGGTCCTGCGGCGAGCCGGGCAGAGCCTAGGGCCCGGCGCTTCTCGGCCTGGGTTTGAGTGGGTGAGGGCGGGTGGGCCAAGGCCTAGGCAATTGCAGGGAGCATATAAAGGAGTCTGCGATGGGAGAGATTCGGAGGACAGCAGGTTGGGGCCGGAGGAGAGCCATGAACAACTGAGGCTGTCCTTCTGAGCCCTTTACCCTGCTGGCAGGACGGGAGTCCGCGGCCTCTCCTCACTCCTGGAGGGGACAGCGGAGGGCAAGAGTAGGGCCGCACCCTCGGAAGCGGGGCCAGGCAGTCGGCGGCCAGAGCCAGGGCCGCTCCGCCCCTTGGGGCTCCTCAGGGAAGTGCCTCGTAGGCTTCCAACGCATTCCGGCTGCGGAGTGTCGCCGCCCCAGTCTCCCGCCGCAGCCTGATTCCGGCCCGCAGCTAGCGCCTGCGGCTCCTAGGTGGCAGGAACAGGGGGCGCCGGGCTTGCCCCGCCCCAGCCCTCAGAGGAAGGGGGGTCGCTCCCTGCCAGTGGGAGCGGTCGCAGCCCGCACTCCCCCTCCTAACCCGCCAGCCCCGGGTTAAATGCGGCCGCCGCCTCCGCGCGCTCCAGCTGCCTGGCAGTCCCCACCTAGGGCACGCTGCCCACGCCGTTACCTGGTCCAACTGCCTGGGAGGCTCCGCCCGTCGGCTCCGCTCTGCAGCCGCGCCTCTGATCTGTCCGGCAGACTCAGGTGAGTCAAAAAGTCCGGGGGCGCTGAGGGGTCTGCAGGGGAACAGGCGTCCGGTCAGACCAGGCGACCGTCTGCAGCGGCGATGCACCGCCTACGATGCCCCCATCTGACCTGCGGTGCCTTTCCCTGCTTCTGTCGGGTCCTTTCCAAATTAAGCTCCCACCAACAAGGCGGCCAAAATGGGGTCACCCCTGCCCTAATCTTGTCCCTCCAGGAACCGGCAGGAATGTCCTCAAGGTGTTCATTTCTTGGACAACTCTTGAGGAATTATTTACAGACCTCCCCTCTCTTGCCAGTCCACTCCTCCTCTCTCCCCAGAGCATTTCTCAGTCTTTCTAACTCAAGGATTAAGGAGGAGTCCCAGGTTCTACCGTCCACTCTGCCAGGATGTCGCTGTGTGACCTTTTGAGACATTACCGTCTCTGGACCACGTTCCTTTCTCTATAGAAGGAGGGGGTTGGAAAGGTGATGAACGTTGAGGCAGGGGCTATTGTGACTTTCTCGGATTCCTGGGATGGAGGTGGGGAACCAGGTGAGCTGTCGGCTCAGACCAAGAGCAGGATAAGGGGGACCGTAATCAAGATTTTGAGGCCCAGAGGCTTCTCACGTGGGAAAGGATGGGGAGTGGCAAAGGCCCCTTGTCACTTTACCCTCATGCTGCCCAGGGATGCTGGCCTCCGCTATGGCCGGAGCTAAAGAAGGCATTCCCCACCCTCCCACCTCCTCCAGCCGCTGGCACATCTAGCTTAGTCACCCTCCCACGATGGGCCCTGCCAGAGGGATTTCTGTTCTTCTACCAGGCCTGGAAGGCGAAGGGGGTAAAGAATCCGGGACCGGAAGGAAGCCGCCTGGAGTGAGCCACAGGCACCCGACCTTGCTCAGAATAGGCCCATTCACGGAATTAGGGTGGGGGGCAGGGGCGGGGCTGCGGTTGGGTTAGGGGCGGCTGGCCTTCTCTGCCAAGAAATAGCAACAGAAAAATGGCTAGCACAGCTTCAGCATGGGGCTGGGGGGTGGGGGGGTGGGGTAGGGAATGGAAAGAACAGAAGTTTAGTGACTCCTAGGCGCCAGGGGGGAGGAGGCGGGGCTCAGGAGGGAGAAAGGGAGCCGCCAGGAGTCCCAGGTTCTAATCCTGCTTTTGCATCTCCGTAGGCTGCTTTCTTGGGCCTCTATTTGCCCATCTGTACAATGGGGGTCCTTCGTAATTCTCAAGGGGTGTCGACGGGGCAGCGGGAAGGTGAGGGCTCACCTGCTGCCTGCACAGGATCCATGGCTGCTGTCCGAGGGCGCCCTCCGGGCGCGTGCAGTGACGCCGTCCCTGGAACCTGCTCACCCCAGCACCCCGACCCTCGCGCGGGATATATCCTGTCCAGGTCTTATCTCCAAGGACCCGGGGCTCCCTGCCCCCTGTTTGCTCTAGGCTGGGGCACCTGCTGGGCAGATGTGGGCTTCCCACGCCACCTAGCCGTCGCAGCCAGACCTGGGCAGGCGCCCTCTGGCGGCCTTTCCTGAGAGCGCGGGAAATGAAGGCTCTTAAGCCGAGAATTCTTGTGCGTGGTGGGTTTTGGCCCACTCTCTGCCCACCCCACCACACTCAACCCCGCGGACTCGCACGGCCCTGCCCCGCCGCCTACGGTTGGGTGGTGCGTGTCCGTTCGTGTGTGTGGAAGGGTTAGGGGAAGGGGAGTCGCAACGACAGCACACAGCTGCTTGTGTGCGGAGGGGAGGGGGCCGAGGTGGGAAATGACTCCTGTCTGCAGAGGGTGGCCTGACGGGAGAAGAGGGCACCGAACATTCCCTGCTGGCTCCCAGAACTGAATAGGCGTAGGAGTCTACCCTGGCGCGGCTACTTCCTTGCAGCATGACTTTGGGTACCAGCGCTTAACTTCTTTCTCTAAGCCTCGGTTTCCTTACCTGTACAATGGGGAAAATAACAGCCCTGATCTCAGACCTGTAGAGGGGATTAAATGCCACAACGCATGAAAAACATTTTACACTATGTCCCGTGTTTAAGAAAGGCTTTTTTCTGTTTAAATTTTGTATATTTTTACCTACTTTTTATTTGCTACTCTGCAGTTCTATAAAGAATCACCCATGTTTCCCAGCAATCCCACTCTGATGAAATTTTTCTTTTTTTCTTTTTTTTCCTTCTCTTTTATTATTTTCTTTTCTCTTTTTTTCTTTTGAGCCACGGTCTTGTTCTGTTGCCTGGGCTAGAGTGCAGTGGCCTCATCATAGCTCACAGCAACCTCGAACTCCTGGGCTCAAGGGATCCCTCCTGCCTCAGCCTCCTGAGTAGCTGGGACTACTGGCCTGCACCACCACGCCTGGGTGATTTTTCTTTCTTTTTCTTCTTTTCTCGAACTACTGAGCTCAAGTGATTCTCCCACCTCTGCTCCCAGAGTGCTAGGACTACAGGAATGAGCCACTGCGCCCAGCCATAAATTTTAAAATTAAGAAACATTTCAAACATACACAAAAATAGAGAGATTAGCAAAATAAACCCATGACCCTCCTCTCCCTCCAAGTGTCCATCACTCAGAATTAAGAGCTCTGTAAATACTATTGCTTTATGATTTTTCCTTCCCCCCTCCAGGCTCTGACACCTCCTATTCTCTGTCCCCAGAGAACCATGAGGGGCCTTCTTTGCTGGCCACTGCTAGCATGGCTGCTTCTTCTTCAGCCCTGGGAAATCCAGCTCCAGGTGGCAGGTGAGCTGGGACCCAACCCCCACCAGGGGGAAGAGGGGAGCAGAAGCTGGTTCTCCATCTGCAGCCACCTGGGCCTGCTTGGGTGAGGAAAGCAAGGACCTTGAAACATACTGGGATGGGATCAAGTTCCCCACTTCACTTCTGTGGGCCTCAGTTTCTTCATCATAGTTTTGGGCTCATGCAAAACTGCCCATTTGGTGTTTAATTTTGAAAAATTAATTGAAAACATAGGAAACTCAGGAGATTTTACATAATAATCCCTATTTGAGACTTCTCTTGAAAAATCCAAGAATCTGCTAACGTCCAGTGTGCATGGCCACAGGGCAGCATTTGGCTGGAGCTGCCCACCTTAGGAGGGATACAGGCTCTCTGGGTGTCCACCATCCTAACCCACCCCATTCACTCGTTTATGTTGCCTCTACAGGCATTGGAGTTGCAGTATCTCCTCATCCCCTCCTCAATGGATAACACCTCCTCAGAATAGGTCTCAGAGCTGTAGGCTGGGAAATTTGTGAAGTCTGCTAGCTTGGGTCCTAAATAAATACTGGACGGATGGATGCATGTAACCTGCGTTTGCTGTGTTAGTTACGTGCTGGGTGCTGTTACACCGAGATAACAGCATTTCCCCTGGGTTTCCCCGGGAGTCTCCTCAGAGGCGAGGCAAGGCTTTCCTGCTGACCCAGGAAAGACCTTTCTGATCTGACCCGCAGGTCCCAGGTGCCACACTGGGCCCCTGGATTTGGTGTTCGTGATTGACAGTTCACGCAGCGTACGCCCCTTCGAGTTCGAGACAGTGAGGCAGTTCTTGATGGGCCTCGTCCATGGCCTGAACGTGGGGCCCAATGCCACGCGTGTCGGCGTGATACAGTATTCGAGTCAAGTGCAAAGCGTCTTCCCGCTCGGCGCCTTTTCGCGCGCAGAGGACATGGAGCGCGCCATTCGCGCCCTGGTGCCGCTGGCTCAAGGCACCATGACCGGGCTGGCAATCCAGTACGCCATGAACGTGGCCTTCAGCGTGGCCGAGGGCGCGCGTCCTCCAGAGGAGCGTGTGCCGCGCGTCGCCGTCATCGTGACAGACGGGCGGCCCCAGGACCGCGTGGCAGAGGTGGCGGCGCAGGCCCGCGCCCGCGGCATTGAAATTTACGCCGTGGGGGTGCAGCGCGCAGATGTGGGCTCCCTGCGCGCCATGGCGTCGCACCCGCTAGACGAGCACGTCTTCCTCGTTGAGTCCTTCGACCTTATCCAGGAGTTTGGCCTGCAGTTCCAGGGCCGGCTGTGCGGTGAGTTAGGGGAGTGCTGAGTGAGGCTCGAATTCTCGGTCCAGCTGCTTGGAGTCCTGCTCCCAGCACAGTAGATTCCATTCTATTGGGGTGGCCCCGCGCATTCCCGGTAGAGTTGAGTTGCTCTGGCCAACCGCGGGCTGTGTCAGATTTCACCTCTGGCCACTTTTGCTTGGGCTCTGTTCACAAGGAGCAACGTTTAGCTTACCCTGCCCACCAGGATGAGCGTTTGTGGTTTACCAGAGGCTTAATGCCAAACTCCAACACCAAACCCCTGGACACAAAGAAGCACTGCCCCTCAAAGCCGAGAGCAATCACCCACTCCAAAGAGTCATGCCCCACTGTTCACGTGGGCATGGCTCCTCCCACTTTCCTTTTAGCTCCTCCCACAAGTGCCGCAGGATCTGTTCTAGTCTGGTCTTGAGTTATTCTGCCTTCCTTGATTTAGCACCTCTCTACCTCCCTACCCCACCACTACCTCTGTATAGTCCTATCCTACTGACACGTCTAGTCCGGTGCCCCTCTTCTGAGCCTATTCACAGGGGCTACTCAAGCCCTGTTAGTTCCCTAAGCCTCCCACCTGGTCCTGTCTCAAATGCGTCCAGACCCTCCTAAGGCCATACTTGAGGGTGGTGCCTGCCTCTGACCCCCAGATTTCTCTCGTTGGAGGCTTCTGCCTGTCTGTCCCCTGCTGATTCTAGTCCTGTGTGTCCTCAGGGAAGGACCTGTGTGCTGAGGGGGAACACGGCTGCCAGCACCAATGTGTCAATGCCCCAGGCACATTCCACTGCGCCTGCAACCCTGGCTACAAGCTAGCACCAGATAGCAAGAGCTGTTTGGGTGAGAGTTACTCCTGCCCTGCAATCTCACTGCTCCTGAACCTTCTTTGGTTCCCCATTGCCCCAGCATCAGACCAATGAGTCTGGAAGAGCCTTTGGAAGTAAAAGCCCACTTCCTTTACTTTACAGGCCTAAGAAAAAGAGATATTGCCGGGGGTCGCACAGCCCTTGGTGGGACCCTGCAGTTAAGTTTGCTAGTTTCTACCTCCTTTTCTGCCCATTTTCAGGCCAGTCTCCTACCTGGCTCTAATCCACCTCCCAAACTTGTTTCTGTCTTCTCACAGGCACATCCTTACAGTTTCTCTTCTTAGACACTGTTGGGGGGTCTTCGGTTAGGTGGGTCTCCCCCCACATGCCACCCATTCCTGCCTTTGCACCTCAGCTCTGTGTGCGCTGTCCACCCGGGCTCACCTGCCTGACCCCTCGGCCTCCACGAATATTTCAAAACGTGGTTCTTCATTTTTGTCTTCTGAAAAGCAATGCCATGCAATACCTTGCTCACATTATACAATTGGGTTTTTCTTTTTGGTGTGTATGTGTGTCTACTCTGTGATCCTAATTGCAGCCACCATTTATCGAGTGCCAAGCTAGTATCAGACATTGTGCTGGCTGCATTTCATACAGTACCTCTCAGCCTCGCTACAAGCTGGAAAAAGATCATGTGATCCCAATCCAGATGTCAGCTGGGTCTTCTTTCTAGAAACTTCAAAAGGTTGGCTTGAAAAACCCCCATTTGATGACCATCAACCTTCAAATCCCTCTCCAAGTTCTCCGGGAATTCCCAAGGGCTTAGATTTGGATGATCACCTCTTGCTGTGAGCTCCTGCTGCATTTGTTTGATTCTACGGATCTTCTCGCAATTTCTCAACCCCACACATGCCATTCTTGCTCTATGCATATAAATCAGCCTCTTCTTTGGTTTACACACTTGTGCACACAAGGGTGTGTGTGTGTATGTAAGTGTGCATGTTTGTTTTACTAAAGATAGGAGTGACAGAGGTGTGAGTTAAATCTATGTAAAGTCAAACACACACACACACACATACACACACACACGCGCGCAGAAGAAAAACCCATCATTTGTAATTGAATATTAGATACCCTCATTCATAGAAGTCCTCAGTGAGCCCACTACAGGGGCTTTTTCACCAGCAGCCTCAACCCACAGAGTTACTCATCTTTGCTCCGTCTCCCCTGTTCTCTTTTTTCCTCTTTCCATCCCCATCTATTTTCCAGGAAACCCAAATTCTCACTTTTTTTTAGAAGGGCAATGCTCCTCTCTGCAGTCCCTATTCCCGAGCTCAGCTCTAGGCCACCTTTACACATCCAAGCCATCAAGAGGGTCAATAGGGCGATAGGTCTCCATCCTCCTCAGAAGGAAGTTGTAAATAACAATTGCTCGCTCCCATTATATTCCCATTTTGCAGATGGGGACATGGAAGCTCACATAGCTAGAGTGGCTGAACCTGGTCCTTCCCTGTGAGTCAGGGAGTATCTGGAAGACGGGAACAGCAGATTCTCGTTCTCACGCCTGGCTCAGCCATGGGCCCGCTGTCTCTAGGTTGTTTCCATGGTTTGGGTGGGAGGATCACCTGGCCCTGGAGGAAGGAGGCTTATACTTATAGAAATTACAGATGCCTGGGTACCACCCCATACTAATTAAGTCAAGATTGTGGGAATTGGGGCCTGGGCATAGGTATTTAAAAAAATTTTCTCAGGTGGTTGTGCTGCCAGGGCTCAGAGGGGCAGCCCTGGGCACAGGCTGACGTCATCTCTTTCCCAGCTATTGACCTGTGCGCTGAAAGGACCCATGGATGTGAGCACCACTGTGTCAATTCCCCGGGCTCCTATTTCTGTCGCTGCCAAGCTGGCTTTGTACTCCAGCAGGACCAGAGGAGCTGCAGGGGTAAGCACCCCACCCACCCACCGGCACCCAGGACCTGAGGCCTCTGATGGCTCCAATCAGAGGTGACATCTTGCTGTTTCTTCCTTCCCACCAGCCATTGACCACTGCAGCTTCGGGAACCATAGCTGTCAGCACGAATGTGTTAGCACCCTTGCTGGGCCACGGTGCCACTGCAGAGAGGGCCATGACTTGCTGCCTGATGGAAGGAGCTGTCGGGGTGAGGAGGGGTCTCCTACATTTGTGGGGAGTCACAGCAGACCTTAGCTTGGTGGGGTCCACCCTGACTCATCCTGATCCGTCTTTCCTTTAAGTCCGGGACCTTTGCAATGGTGTGGACCATGGCTGTGAGTTCCAGTGTGTAAGCGAGGGCCTCTCCTACCGCTGCCTGTGCCCTGAGGGGAGGCAGCTTCAGGCAGACGGCAAGAGCTGCAACCGTGAGTGATGGGTGGGAGGGCGTTCTGTCTGCTGCTGCCCCATTGCCCACATTCTGAATGTCCTTGACTTTGCCCTGGCTGGGGCCCCAGGCTGTGGTGTGAATGTGTGTGTGCTGAGGGGTGGTGTTGGACGGTGTGCCGTGCCCAGCCTCCATCTCTTTCCCCTCAATCCTCTCCACTGCTGCCAACGTTAATTTAAAAAATACATATTTGGTGATCACATTCCTGCTTTGCTCAAAAGCCCTCTGTGGTTCACCAATGCCTACAGAATAAAGATCGAATGCCTTACCTCTAAGGTTTTTAAATAGTGGGCACAATCACATTAGTGGATAATGAAATCAAATTAGTGGGTTACAACCAGCATTTAAGAAAAATAAAGAATGGAAGACAAAATAGAGTTGACCGCATATAGAAAGAATATTATTTTTGGACCGGATGCAGTGGCTCATGCCTACAATCCGATCACTCTGGGAAGTCAAGGCAGGAGGACTGCTTGAGCTCAAGAGTTCGAGACCAGCCTGAGCAAGAGTGAGATTCTGTCTCTACTAAAAATAGAAAAATTAGCCTGTAGTCCCAGCTACTTTGGAGACTGAGGCAGGAGGATCGCTTGAGCCCAGGAGTTTGGGGTTGCGGTGAGCTGCGATGACACCACTGCATGCTATGTGGGGTGACAGAGTGAGCCTTTGTTTCAAAAAATATATATTATTTTCAAAACTTGTTTAGTTATATGTGAGCATATGAAGTATGTCATGATGTATTATTATTATTTTTACAGTGGGTTGTGGTCAAAATTTTGAAACCGCTGCCTTAGCTCATGACAATCTGGCTTCAGCCCACTCCTCTAGCCTGTCTCCTGCCACACTGGAACATTCGCTCAGTCATGCTGGCCTGCCCCCTGCTGAGCGTGTCAAGAGCTTCCCAGCTCCCATATCTGCACCTGGGGCTCTCCACTTTCCAGCCTGTCCCTCCCTGCCTTGGAAAACTCCTACTCATCCTTCAAGACTGTCTTAGTACATTCGGGGTGCTATAACAAAGTACTGTAGACTGAGTGGCTTAAACAATATTTATTTTCCACAGTTCTGGAGGCTGGGGAGTCCAAGACCAAGGTGCCAGCAGATACAGTGTCTGGTGAGGGCCTGCTTTCTGGTTCATAGATGGCAGTCTTCTCACTGTATCCTCACATGGTGGGGAGAGGAAGCAAGCTCTCTTTGAAATCTTATGATGACATTAATTCCATTCATAAGGGCTCTGCCCTCATGACCTCATCTAATTCTAATTACCTCCTAAAGAGCCCACTTCCTAAGACCATCACGTTAGGGGTTAAGGTTTCAACAAATGAATTTTGGGAGACACAATGATTCAGTCCACAACAAAGATCAAATCAATTGTCATCACTTCTATGCAGCCTTCCTTACCAATTCCAGGAAGAATACATTATCCCCCCCTTGGGCTCCCCGATGCCCCTCTGTTCTAACACTTTCCTTGACTGCAGCATATGGCATGTTTGACTTGCTCGGCTCTATCCTGATTTCCTCATGGATCAGGATTATGTTTTATTTGTTGCTGAACCCCCTTCAGGGCCTAGCAAAGTCCCTGACTTAGAATAGGGCAGGTGACATTGTAGAGTGATCAGTGTAGAGCATGAGTTTTGGGGTCAGACAGACCTGGCTTCGAGTCCTGGCTCAGTTACTTCTAGCTATGAAATCTGGGGTGATCACTTTATCCTTCAGAACCTCAGATTATAGAAAATAGGGATAATACTCAAGGTCATTGGGAGAATTGAGAATATATATAAAGTACCTAGCTCAGTGCCTGGCACATGGTAAGCTATCAGTTAATGTTTTTGCTATTATTATTATTATTAATACTGGTACAGGGCTTAGAATTGTGCCTGATACATAGTGGATGATCAATAAATGATAGTTATGCTTGTTGTCATTATCGTTAAAAAAGGTGCTTTTAGTAGAGTGCCTGCTAATTGTGCTCAGCACTGAATAAATTTTATCATGGGCTGTAATGAGGATGATGATGGTGGTGATAATTATTTAGCATACTGCCTGGCACAGCAAGGACTCTGTTATCTGTTATATAATTGATGTTTGCAAGTGAATGACTAGATGGATAGAGACTGCTGCCAGTCAAGGTTCTGGCCCCTCCTTCCAAGCTCTTCTCTTTGAGCAGGATGCCGAGAAGGCCACGTGGACCTAGTTCTGCTGGTGGATGGCTCCAAGAGCGTGCGCCCGCAGAACTTCGAGCTGGTGAAGCGCTTCGTGAACCAGATCGTAGACTTCCTGGATGTGTCTCCTGATGGCACTCGCGTGGGGCTGGTGCAGTTCTCAAGCCGCGTGCGCACCGAGTTCCCGCTGGGCCGCTACGGCACCGCAGCGGAGGTGAAGCAGGCGGTCCTCGCCGTGGAGTACATGGAGCGCGGTACCATGACAGGGCTGGCGCTGCGGCACATGGTGGAGCACAGCTTCTCCGAGGCGCAGGGCGCACGGCCTCGCGCCCTCAACGTGCCTCGCGTTGGCCTGGTCTTCACCGACGGCCGCTCCCAAGATGACATCTCGGTGTGGGCAGCGCGCGCCAAGGAGGAAGGTGGGTTGGGCACTGGGCACATTGGACTGGGATTTGGTCGGACCCTGAGAGGCAGCTTTCCCGAGGCCTGGGGCACCCTCTGAGTCTCCTGGCCATGTAGGCATCGTCATGTACGCCGTGGGCGTGGGCAAGGCCGTGGAGGAGGAGCTGCGTGAGATCGCCTCGGAGCCGCCCGAGCTGCACGTGTCCTACTCCCCGGACTTCAGCACCATGACGCACCTGCTAGAGAACCTCAGAGGCAGCATCTGCCCAGGTAAGCGCATCTCTCCGGGGACTCCTCGGCTTCTCTCTCTGCCCACCCTGTGATGTCTCCTCTTTGTATTCACTCCCCACCCCCTTCATACAGTTACAGCCAGGGGACGGGCTCACTAGACAGAGTCTTGTTAGGGAAAGTGTGGTCCATTGAACCAAGGGCATGGTGGCCACCTGGTAACTTGTGAGAACTGAAGCATTTCTGGTGCTCTCCAGACTAAATGAATCCGAATTTGCACTTTAACAAGACCCTCAGGTAATTCGTAAACATTAAAGTCTAAGAAGCACTAGACTAGACTACCTGTCCCTGAGATTAGTGGGTATTTAGAATAATTTTGGGAAAGTTTTTCAAAGGCACACCAAACTTAGCATTTCTAAGTGGAGTCACAGCATATATCCCTCAAACTTGCTGGAATTCAACTTTATGGACCTGGCAAAGTGGCAGGACCGAGTGTGTTTAGGTACACAAAGACATGTATTTTTTTGGGGGTGGAGGGGCAACAGCTCATAAATGCAACCCATCCACTTCATCTGGTGCTCAGCCGAGGGAAAGGGCATCAGCTCTACCAGTGGAGAAGAAGGGGCTGTTGAGCTCGTGTACTGTGCTTTATAGGTGACAGAGGAAATGTCTCCAGGGTAATTTTACCAGAGTCTTTACACTATAACCCAGGCTAAAGATGCTACTCTTCCTTCAGATCACCAGGCTCCACCCTTGGAGACAAGTTCAGTAGGGCTGGCAGGGCCTGGAGCATGTGTGAGTGCGCGCATGTGTATACATAAGCACATATACACATATGTCCCCTCCCACCCCAAACTAATTCCAATAGTTAGCCAGGGTATCCCGGAGGTACTGGATTAACTTCTCTTTCAGGGCCGTTTCTGTCTCGACTCTTAACATCCCCTGCAGTGTGACTTTGGACAAGTCACTTAACCCCCGCCCCTACCTTAACTTTCCTTTTCTGTAACAGGGGAGGGGTGTTGGCTGCCAAGGTTGCCTGCCACTCTAGAATTCTAAGAGAAGTCTGGGCTCTGTGGTCAAGGCTCTTCACCAGTTGTCTGTGCGACCCTGGGCAGACCTTCCCCCTCTCTGACCCTTGTTTCTCCATCTGTGAAGTTAGGGGTCTTTGCGGGACTGTTATCATTTCTATCAATAATGCAATATACAGCAGTTTCTTAAAGGCACATACAAGACTAAGAGATAACTTTTAAATCATTACAGCAACTTTGCCAAAGGCTAAGTACCAGGCATTGTGCTTACTATTTCGCTACCTGTAATCTTAACAATGGCACACATTTACAGAATTCTGGTGAACCTAAGATACTATCCATTTTAAAATTCACCATTATTTCGTGTGCTGCTAAGAAAAAATCAGGTGCCAAATTTAATTGTAAGGCTACCCTCTCTTCGCCCGCCAACCCGGGATGTTGAAATGTGTGGGGCAATAGACTTGGGTCAGTCATTTTTTTTTTTTTTTTTTTTTGAGACAGAGTCTCACTCTATTGCTCTGGCTAGAGTGCCATGGCATCAGCCTAGCTCACAGCAGCCTCAGACTCCTGGGCTCAAGCAATCCTCCTGCCTCAGCTTCCTGAGTAGGTGGGACTACAGGCATGTGCCACCATGCCTGGCTAATTTTTTCTATGTATTTTTAGTTGTCCAGCTAATTTCTTTCTATTTTTAGCAGAGACGGGATCTTGCTCTTGCTCAGGCTGGTCTTGAACTCCTGAGCTCAAACAATCCGCCCGCCTCAGCCTCCAGAGTGCTAGGATTACAGGCATGAGCCACCGCGCCCGGCCGGACCAGTCATTCTTAAACATCAGATTGCACCACAGCCACCTGGAGGGTTTTCTAAAACACAAATTGCTGGGCTCTAACTTCAGATTTTCTGATTCAGTAGGTCTGGAGGGAGGTCTGACAATCTGCATTTCTGATAAATTCCTAGGTGATACTGATGCAGCTAGTCCAAGGACCACACTCGAGAACTGCTGGCATAGTTGAAATACACTATATTTACTTGTGGCAGGCAGTGTTCTAGATCTGTGTTTTTCGATAAGGTAGGCAGTAGCTGCTACATGTGCCTATTTCATTAAAATTAATTAAAATCAAATAAATTTTAGGTCTTCAGTTGCACCAGCTACATTTCAAGTGTTAAATAGCTACATGCAGCTTGTGGTTACTACATTGAATGAGGCAGATGTAGAATACGTCCATCATTGCATAAAGTCGCATATGGAGAGTGCTATGCTGGACTATTGGTACTTAAAGTGTGGCGCATGGACCAGCATCGTCCTCATCACTTGGGAGCTTATTAGAAATGTAGGTTCTCAGTTCCGACTCCATTCCAAATCAGTCTGTATTTTAACAAGCTCTCCTGATGATTCCAGTGGGCACTGAGTTTTCAAAATCATTCTTGTTAAGTTGTACATGTAAACACACACACACACACACACACACACACACACACAGATCAATGAGTCCTCGAAAGCACTAATGAATAAGTTCTCTTATATGTGCATTTTGCAAAGAGAACACTGAGGCTTAGAAAGGTTGAGTTTCCCAGTATTTCACAGCTTCTTGGCTGGGACTCAGCCCAGGTCTGTCTGAATCCAAAGCCGATATACTCAACCATAGGCCGGGTGTAGATAAATCAGAGGGCTGAAGCCCGGGCCAGCTCGGCGTCCTGCAGTTTCTCATTCCGCTGACCTGTGCCCCGCTTGCAGAGGAGGGCATCAGCGCCGGGACAGAGCTCCGGAGCCCGTGCGAATGCGAAAGCCTCGTGGAGTTCCAGGGCCGCACGCTGGGGGCGCTCGAGAGCCTGACGCAGAACCATATCCTTTGGGGCTTGGGGCGCGGGCTGGAAGGAGAGGGAAGGGACCCGGGAGAACCCCAAGGGCTTCCTTAACGGTTCACTGGCCCAACTGACGGCGCGCCTGGAGGATCTGGAGGACCAGCTGGCCAACCAGCAGTGAGGGCCACTGATGACCCAGACCCGGCTGGGGCTCTGCCCCACGGACTGTGACCCTGGCGAGCCGTCCGGGCGCCGGGGTCTCCGGGCTTGGGCTGTCGCGGTGGAGGCGCTGGCGGGCTCCCAGCGCTGCGCTCGAGCTGGCCTCGCCTAGACCACAAGCCGGACTGCGCTGGGCAGGGGGGATGGCGAGGGTGGGGGCGGGGGACGCGTGCTACACTCGCACGCCCTCGCCGCGTGCTGTGCTCGGCTCTTTGTTGGATTTCTTTTTTGTTTTCTTTTTCTTAAAAAAAAATCTGATTTCCACGGGGTCGGTTTGTGGGGTCTTCCTGCGCCGCCAGTGGGAGGGGAGGCCAGACGGTACGCGCGCTCCAGCGGCGCCCGGGCGGAGAAAGGCGCATTGTGCTGGAGTCGGGCTGAGGGGCAGGAGACCCGGCTGCTTCCCCGTCCTTGTTCATTCAGCCAAGAACAGACGGCTCCTTATGCAGGCCGGGGAAGGGAGGGGGCTCAGCGGGAACCCTTGGGATCTGAGCAAGTCTGCGCCCCCCGCAATTCCCCTGCGGACTGAACACTTCACTCTCTGATCATGCCCACCTCATGGTGCCTCCAAACCCGGCTCAAAAGCTGCTGGGCGGAGGGGTGTTGGTGAGAAAGTGAGAGGCAGTAATAGAACCTCTAAATTGCTGGGATGGGAGTGGATAGATGAGTTTCTCCCGGATTTTATCTCCTTCCTGCACTGGGTAGTAAGAGAAGGTGCTAGGACCCCTGGCTGCCCAGCCTGTGGCCCTCCTGCCACCCTACCGCCTTCCCCCAACACCTCTATCAGGAAAGAACACAAACCAGTACAGTTTCCCAGGTGCGTGCAAGAAACTGCAAAGTTTACAGTGCTTCCAGCCCTAGAGTGAGTTGGGGCAAATTACTCTGGGTTTGTTTCCTCATCCGTAAAGTGGAGGTTGAAATTGTCACCCCCAAGAGGCCAGAATTGAGGAAATTCTTCTAAAGCATCTGACACTGTGCCTGGTACGTATTAGGCCCTCAATTAATGGTGGCTATTAACCATTCTTATAGTAATAGCTAATATATTTACTCTTGGCATTATTCTAAGTGATTTGCAGGTATTTTCATTTTATCCTCACAACTTTGTGAGATGAGAATTGTTGCTTTTATCCCCATTTTACAGATAAGGAAACTAAGGCATAGAGGTTAAGTTCCCCCAAGTCACCTAACTAGTAAGAAGCTGAACCAGGGTGTCTCCTATGGCTGCTATAACAAATTGAGTAGCTAACAGCACAAATTTATTACCTTACGGTTCTTAGGTCAGACGTCCAAGATGGGTTGGCAGGGTTGTATTCCTTATGGAGGCTTTTGTTTCCTTGCCTTGTCCAGCTTCTAGAGGCTACTGGAATTCCTTGGGTCATGGCCCTGCATCTTGTCAGCCTCCGCTTTGATCATCACATCTTTCTCTGACTTTGACCCTCCTGTCTCTGTCTTGTAAGGACCATTGTGATTATATTGGGATGACCGCGATAATCAAGGATAATCTCTCCATCTCAAGCTATTTGTCTTTTTTTTTTTTTTTGAGACAGGGTCTCTCCTTCTGTTACCCAGGCTAGAGTACAGTGGCACGATCATAGCTCACTGTAGCCTCAAACTCCTGGGCTGAAGCGATCCTTCTGCCTCAGGCTCCCAAGTAGCTGGGAATACAGGCACATGTTACCATGCTCAGCTAATTTTTAAAATTTTTGGTAGAGATGGGGCTCTTGCTATGTTATGTAGGCTGGTCTCAAACTTCTGGCCTCAAGGGATCCTTCCGCCCGGGCCTCCCAGAGTGCTGGGGTTGTAGGCATGAGCCACGACACGTGGCCTTAATTAAGTTATCTTAATCACATCTGCACGTCACTTTTGTCATGTAAGGTAAAATAGTCTCAGGTTCCAGAGATTAGAATGCGGATGTCTTTGAGGGGGGCATCCTGCCTGCCACACAGGGCTGGAAGCAAGGTTGACTGATGTCCAAGCAGGTGCGTGGCGCCTTGCTATGCTTGGTTAAGAGGGAGAACTTTAGGACTGAGAAAAGCCCCTGAGGTGACGGCTGGAGGGGATGAGGTCCACTTGACTATAACTTTAGCAGAAAGAGGCAACTTCAAATGACAGGTAAGGAGGGAGAAATACTGGGGCAGGTGATCTTTGAGCCAAGCCTTAGCTCAAATTTCTGCAGGTGGCCGTGGGGGACTTTACAGGTAAATGAATGTGCGGTGTGGTCGGGAGTGACTGGAGTATGGGGGGATGGGAATGATCATCTTACCTGGACATGAGCATCAGACAAGCTAAAGTGATACGCACAGCACCTGGCATGTGACCTCACTTTGCCCAACTCTTCATTTTGTGGTTGGGGAAACTGAGGCCTAGAGGACAGATTTGCCTGCCCAAGATCACACAGTGAGAAAACACCAGCTGGACCAGGAAGAAGCCTGGAGAGGGTAAAACCAGAACAGGGTGCTCAACTGCTAGGGGGAACAGAGGACAAAGGCCAGGCTCCTTTCCCTCCTCCCTGGTGCTGGTCCCGGCTGCCCTCTCTCCGGTTTCTGTTCTCACCTGCTCTTCCCTCCTGCAATCTCCCTGATGGCCACAGGATGGCGCTTGGAGCTCTGATTTAGAGCTGGGTCTTTGTGACCTTGCAGGAACTTGGCATCTGCCACTGGGACTGATGAGGCTGTCCTTTTCCCTTAACACTCCTCCCCCTACTGTGGCAGTCC
This sequence comes from Indri indri, assembly GCA_004363605.1. Taxonomy (NCBI): domain Eukaryota; kingdom Metazoa; phylum Chordata; class Mammalia; order Primates; family Indriidae; genus Indri; species Indri indri. The sequence goes on along the minus strand of RJWJ010000360.1, from coordinate 239,706 downwards.
CCACCCTCCAGTGGAGAAGCTGCTTCTGTTCCTAGGCATTGGCCACACACTCCTGGATTTGAAAACCAGCCCTGCTATGTACCTGGTGTGTGTTGGTGTTGCCGGGTACCGGCTCCCTTCTCACCTCCTGGCTCCTCTCTCTCATGTCCCTTTCCTCTTATCCCTTTTATCCTGTTGGCTAGAACAGAAATCCTGATCACTAAACATGCCCCACATAAGGGTAGCCAGCCCTTGCTTTTTTGTTTATAGTCCTCTCTTACTTCAAAGGATAGGGGAAGACTTACAAAGGACTTGTCGCTTACATAAAACAAACATCCATTAACCCAAGAGCAGAGAACCTAAGTGACAGAGTGGGGAGACTAGCATTGCCAAGAAAGCTTACACCAAGAAGGCACAGAGCCTGGGCCGGAGTCTCTGGGCGTCCAGGAAAGCAGGAGTTGAGGTGGCTTTCAGAGCCTGAGACCCGGCACAGAGCACTTCCATACTGGGTGAGTCTTGAGCCCAGGTCCCCAGGAGGGAACTCAGTGACCTTAGTCCTCTTGGTTTCCTGGAGATTTTGAATAATTAAGAAAGGACAATATCGGCCGGGCGCGGTGGCTCACGGCTGTAATCCTAACACTCTGGGAGGGGGAGGCGGATCGTTTGAGCTCAGGAGTTCGAGACCAGCCTGAGCAAGAGCGAGACCCCGTCTCTACTAAAAATAGAAAAAAAAAATTGACCAAACAACTAAAAATAGAAAAAAATTAGCCGGGCATGGTGGTGCGTGCCTGTAGTCCCAGCTACCTGGGAGGCTGAGGCAAGAGGATCGCTTGAGCCCAGGAGTTTGAGGTTGCTGTGAGCTAGGCTGACGCCACGGCACTCTAGCCCAGGCAACAGAGCGAAACTTTGTCTCAAAAAAAAAAAATAAAAATAAAAACTCAAAAAATAAAAAAGGACAATATCATATCTCCCCCAGTGGTTGGCAGAGATGTCACTCATGGAGCTGTTTCTTACACTCAGTAACAGGCAGTAGACGTGGCCTTGGATGGGAAAGCAAAGGGCGGAAGGGCCTGCAACCTCAGCCCATGCAGACCGCCTTTCCGATTTCTCCTCTGTCTGTGTGCTCTGCCTCTCTGTTCTTCCGTGATTCTTGGCCTTCCTATCCCTCTATTCTAGCTCACAGCTCTCCCTGTTTCTCTGGTTGGTGCAGCTGCTGTCTCCAAGGGTTGTCTGCTCTTCTTTCTGTCTCTTTGGACCCAAGAACATGAGAATAGAGAGAAGAAAGCTATCAAATACAAAACACAAAACACCTACTGTGTGCTGGGCACTGCCATGCCCTGCTCCTGCGTTGTCTTCTTGAAACCCCTCAACCCACAGAAGGGAAAATCAAGGTTGAAAGAGGCCAGTTGCCCCAAGCCCAGAGCTTCCAAGTTAGGGTTTGAACCCAGATGTCCTTGATCCCAGAGTAGGCCCCTTTCGCACTTCTACCCTTCAGTAATCAGGGACAAGTTTGGACTTTTTCTAAGAAAGTTTTCCTGGGAAACTTAAGGGGCAGACGAGAGCACAGCCCAGGGCATGGCACAAACGAGGGCCAGAGGCAGAGGCCTGGCTCCGCCATTCATCAGCAGTGCGGTCTCCACATTGCGCTTTTCCCTCCGTGTCCCCCCTCGTAGAATCTGAATGACAGCAGCAACCTCACAGGTTAGGAGGAAAGATCGAAGCCACTGATGAATGGGAACCTGGGCAGTGGGTGAGCAGGAATGGCCGCCTTCATTTCAGGACATTATTTGCCCTTCTCCCCACCCTCCCACTTGATCTGAAGTAGGAGACCCTGCCTGGGGGCCTGCAGATTCCCCAGGCCCAGTGAGGAAGGTGGGCCACATCACACACAATGGAAAGCAAGTTGCTGTTAAGCACACAGAGGAGGGCATGAGCAGCTCAGCCTTGTGTAGCCCAGGAAGGCTTCCTGGAGGAGATGGCAAGTGAGATGCACCAGAGGGAAAGACAGACATTCCCCAGATGATCAAGAAGGAGATGGTTCCTGGGAAGAGGGATCAAGTGGCATTTCGAGGGCAGAAGAGGAAGGTGAGGCTGGGGAAGAAGGCTGGACTCAGTACCCAAGGTGGATCATGCTGCGTCGCATGACGAGGGCTTGTGGGTTAGTGGTTCCCAGACTTCATGGACTCCTGAATCACCTGGCGAGTTTGTTAACAATGTAGCGTCTGGGAGTGGGGCCCAGGAATCTTTGTTTCCACCAGCTCCTGGGTGACACTGTGCAGGTGATCAGAGGGAGAAGGGAGACACAGGGCTACAGGAGATGGGAGAGAGTGCAGGGCAAGGGCTCAGACAGTGTCCTCCCCCCCAAATATATTGTTATTCTCAATTTATGGACAAAGAAACTCAGTCCCAGAAAGTAATTTGCTCAATTTGCTCAACGAGTAAGCAGTGGAGCAGCGACTGAAGTCTAGGCCATGGGTCCGGAGCCTGGTTCTTCATTCTAACTCGGAAGAATTTCTGAGATGATGGAAGTGTCCTGTATCTGAGCTGTCCAATATGGTAGCCAATACGTGGTTACTGAGCATTTGCAATGTGGCTAAAGGGGCTGAGGAACTGAATTGTAATTTTTTAAAAAAATTAATTAACTAATTAATAAAATTTAAATAGCCGCATATGGTTTGTGGTTACTGCGTTGTTCAGCACAGGTGCAGAGAGGGTACCTGGAGAGGGCGAGGTGACTACTTTAAATGGGGTGATCAAGGGAGGCTCCCCGAGTGGTGGTATCTGAATTGAGGTCCAAATGCTGAGAAGGAACCGGCTTTCCAGAGTTCCAGGGGGAGACGGTGCAAATGCGGGGCCTCGGGGGTAAACAAACTCGGTGTTCTAGGGTGGAAAGAAGACCCGTGAGTCTGGAATTCAGTGACGGTGGAGGGGCGGCGGGGGCAGGTAACTGGGGCCTGGCGGGCCGGGCGAGGTGCTTGCGTCCGTCACTGGCCGTGGAGCCCGAGCAATGCGGTGGGTATGGCCTCCCCTCCCTCCCCTTCTCTCTCAGGGCTGTGGCGAGGGTCGGATGACACAAGGCGATGTGCAGATGCTTCCTAAATTGTAAGACGCTGCGCGTTAGAGCAGGGCAGAGCCGTGGTTCTGAGTGTGGTCCGGGTCCAGCAGCAGCGACCTCGTCTGGGAACGTGTCAGAAATGCGCATTCTTGGGCCCCGCCCTTGGTCTACTGCTTTCACAGCTCCGGGGACAGGGCCCAGCAACCTGTGTCTCCACAAGCCCTCTGGGTGGTGGTGACACACTGAAGCCTAAGAACCATTATCAGGCATGGTCGTCGTCACCTCCTCCTCCTCATTCTCGTTGTCAGCACTGCCCCCCCCCAACAAATTGTCCCCCAACCTCCAACTCAGACAGATTCCTCGATGGTTCGCTGTGCTCTCTAGCCCTCCTCCCCCTCAGGTGGGATTAATTTTGAGCTCCTTATACATACATTTTTAAAAATCTAGTAAATAAAACCTTTGTATTAAATTTTTTTTTTTTATACAGACCACCCAGGCTCATGGTTAAAATAAAACAAATAGCACAGAAGGCATCAAATAAAAAAAAAAAAAATCCCCTGCCGCCCCTTAATCCCATTCCCTAGAAATAACCACAGAACAATGTTTTTTTGTGTGATTCCTTCCAGACGTTTCCTGTGTGTATGGAGGCAGCTAGTGTAGCGCTCTGAAGACAGCATGCTTGGTTTCGAATCCCAGGTTTGCTTCTTATTTGTCGAATAAGTTGGACAAGTTGCCTCCATGTCATCATCCAGAAAATGAAGTTAATAGAATCTCATAGAATTGTTGGGAGGATTAAATAAATTACTTAGAATAAAGCAATCAGTGTCTGGCACATTGGAAGCACTATGTGAATATTAGCAATTTCAGTATGTATTTTTATAATTGTCTTTTTAAAAAAAAAAATGGAATCGTACTTTACACATTACCTGCAACTTGCTCTTTTTACTTACTGCTATCTCTTGGGCATATTTTCCTATGGCTGGATATGTACATCGACAGGTAGAGGATGTTTCTTGTTTTATATCTACCATGTATCTGACCATCCTTCCTTTTTTTTGAGACAGAGTCTTGCTCTGTCACCCAGGCTAGAGCGCCATGGCGTCAGCCTAGCTCACAGCAACCTCAAACTCCTGGGCTCAAGTGATCCTCCTGCCTCAGCCTCCCAAGGAACTATAGGTGTACCACCACACCAGGCTAATTTTTTCTATTTTTAGCAGAGACGGGATCTCGCTCTTGTTCAGGCTGGTCTCAAACTCCTGACCTCAAGCGATCCTCCCTCCTCGGCCTCCTAGAGTGCTAGGATTACAGGCATGAGCCACCGTGCCCCACCATGACCATCCTTCCTAATGGGGAATTCTTCATGGGTCTTTTTGGGAGGCTATGGGAGCCAGGTACTCCTTTTCTGACTCGTTGGATGCTAGAATGTGAGCACGACAGTGCAGCTGTTAAGAACGTAGATGTGGGAGTCAGCCTGCCTATTCAAACCCAGCAGTGCCACTAGCTGTGTGATCTTAGGCAAGTTTCTTAACTTCTCTGTGCCTTGGTCAAAAGGGGTCCAGTTTTCTCACCTGTAAAATGGGGATAATAACATTCCCTATGGGAAGACGAATCTTGGGAGAATAAGCCAAAGGTGCAGGAAGAGTTGGGAAGTCCTTTATGATGGCGAGAGTGCACTGGTGGAATCCTAACCAGATGATTCTTGCTGGTGACCTTGGCTGACTTTTTTTGTGTCTGATCATTATTTCTATGAACTACCTGATATCCTTGCAAAGATTCCGAATTGCATAATTTCAAAAGACATGGCAAGAGGAGGGTATTTACATGGAACACAGTGAGAATGGTGCTTCCTAGAGTTGTGAAACGGTTTCTTGGATATCACCAGGCTTGATATGTCTGTTGCTTGCATCCAAGAACTCTAACCACACCCCGCTTCATTCTTGTAAGGGCTGCATGGTATTCTACTCTAAGTCTGCATCAGATTCATGTAATCATCCCTTAGTGATGGGTATCTGGGTAACTCACAGCTATTGTACTACACAGACGAATATGATGACATGCTTCTCAGAGCCTCCTGCCAGGCCCTTGGGACCCTTTCCTCTGACTCCACCCCTCCACACAGGTACACAGTTGGGTGGGAGGTGGCCTCAGTCCACAGTGTCATACAGTGCTGGATGTGAACCTCTGCCCACTTGACCAAGGCAGGACTGGCCAGAGGTTTCAGAGTAACAGAGAGCTCAGCGGGCCAGGGTAGAAGTCGTGGGTGACTTGGGATGGGGCGGGCAGGGGCAGCCAGCCTGGTTCCCTTATGCTCAGTCCCCTCCCTGAAAGCTAGGCCTGTCCTCACAGTGTTGGGATCTTAATTCAGATAGGAGGCAATGTCTGCACGGCCTCTGATACCTTCAGGGACCAATGACTAGCTGTCCCCTCCCAGGGGTACTGGCCCTGGAAGGAGGAAAGGAAGGGTTGAACCAAAGGGGGTCCTGTTCGTGGCGGGATTCCAGGCAGCCAAGGCCGCATGTGTGTACTGAGCACTTCTTGTGTCCCAGGGACTGTGTGGGCTCTTCATCCTACAAGATCCCGTGTAATCCTCATGACAACACTGTGAGGTCAGTGTCATCACTTGCATTCTACAGATATGGCAACTGAGGTCAGAGAGGGAGGAGATGGACCCCAAACCACTCGGCGATCACCCTGATGTCCAGGGCCCTCCCCATTTGGTCAGGGTGGTCAGTCATGGGGAGACCATGTGGAGTGAAAGTGGGGCCCTCTCTTGACTCCGTGCCAACGGCCAAAAGGCCGAGGGTCTCGGAGGAAAGGAGGAGTGGCAGGGCGGGGCCGCTGGTGTGAGTGCTGGGCAACCTTCCACTCTCAACTCAGCTGCGTTCCAGAAGGGCAGGAGGAGAGAGGGCCTGGAGGACAGCTGGTGTGTGGACTGAGGAACAATAGCCATGATGATGATGATACTGACAATCACAGTGACTAATGTTTCAGGTGATTCACAAAACAATATCTCATTGTTCATAATTCCACAGAGCCACACAGCCATACCGGAAAGACAAAGCAATGCAGTTATTCCCGTTTTACAGAAGGGAAGACTCAAGGGCTGCAGAGGGAGAGTAACTTGCCCAGGTTTGCACGTTAAATCACTCACAGTGCTGGGCAGGACCTGGGATCTTGCTGGCTCACGTGGGCCACAGCTACTTGGGAGGCTGAGGCAGAAGGATCACATAAGCCCAGGAGCTCAAGGCTGCACTGAGCTACGATCATGCGACTGTACTCCAGCCTGGGTGACAGAGCAAGATCATGTCTCAAAACAGAACAAAACACCATGGATGGACCAGGAAGGGTGGGGACAGAGAAGGGAAACAAAAACCTTCTATTCTAGGTAAGTCTGCAAACTAAATTAATAAAAACAATATACATAATAACATATGCAGAAGCATACCTTGTACAACAACATATGCATAAAAACAATGTTAGAAAAGTGAGCTGTTTTAGGCAGTTGACAAAACCAAGGGAGACTCTTTTCTTAAACTAGAGCTAATTTTGGTTAATTTAATACAAGCCACAAAGCCCAAGTTTTAGAAAATCAAGATAGATTGTGACCCGTTTTCCTGTTGCCCTAAAGTCTGTTCCCAAAACATTATTCAGTCATCAGCGCACCGATTCCAGTCCTCTGTTTGATAGATTTATTTTCATTTTCTAAAAATCCAAACAAATGTGCACTTTTACGGGGGTGGGTAGTAATGGTGGGAAGGAGCATAGAGGGTTTTTATTATAACTTTATTTTTAAGAAGGAAGGTGTTCTGTTCCCTTTCCTAATCTCTCTTGATGCACAAATGATCGGTTGTGGTGAAACCTATTTTAATTCCACTATTTCCCTTGAGGCAGTTTCCCCAGGCACATCCTTCTCTGCTTTGCAACATTAAACAAACTAGCCAGCTGGCACATGTGCACAGAGAGAAATGTCTCAAGCTTTGTAATCATTTCATGTTCTTTTTGTTGCAACATGTAAAATTTATGTTTCTGAGAAATGCACACTGGTCTTGGCATAACTTGCACAATTGTTATACTCTTAATTTATTTTTATTTTTAAACCAATACCGAGAAAAGTAGTTTTATTGTTAGTGTTAGGAGATTCCAGGCTTATAAAAGGCATTTTGATTTGAGACCTCTTGAAACAACAACCGACAAACTTAAAAATAAGGAGATGGGTTCACTCCAGACAGAATGCAAATAACAGCCTCATTGCAAATATCACTTTGAAATGAGAATTTTAAGACCCTTAGTGGATAAAAGGAATAACATCCATGAACAAGAGAAGAGGTTTCATAAACATCCATCCATGTTTTTTAACATCCATAAAAGAGGTTATAAAATAAAACCAGGAAGATATGAATCAAGAACAGATGGATATGGAAAAAATAAGAGGTTATAAATACATCCAACTGGAATCCAATCCCTCATCTAGAATGAGGGAAAAGAAAATGATAGGGGATATTTAAAGAAGTAACAGGGGAGAATTTCCTAGAATTGAAGAAAGATGTGAGTGATCAGATCACGAGCATACATCACGTGTGGAGCAGAGTGAATAAATTAACACCTATGCAACAGGAAACTTGGCTTTGGTTACAAGTCCATGGCATTGATTGGAAGCAAGCAGACCTGAAGCCGAGTCAAGGTGTGGGTGACATTGCCAGGGAAAGTCCAACATCGGCCCGCAGAGTGGCTGCTTATTCCTGAAGGCAATCCTCAGGCTCTAGTGCACCCACAGGCAGTGGTGGGGCAGGGGCATAGTGACAGGGGTGACCCATGGCTTTGCCCTCCCCCATTGCAGTGAAGGCCTGGAAGTACCAGTATATGATGCTCAAAGCCCTAAACAACTGTGAGAAGAAAGGCCAGTGCTAAGATGACTTCCAGTGCGCCAAGGGCATGTATGGAAAAGCTTGTACTCTCACTGTGAAAAACCCAGGAAAGGCTGACCTCACGTAACCCACTTATGGCCACAACCTCTGGTGCCCTGGGCCATGGGTAAGAAGTCACTTGCCTGTTTATTTCTTTGGGGGGATATCTGACTGGCATTTCTACCTTCAACACTTTCTTCCATCACCTCAACAGTTTCACGCAAGGAGCTGTGGTCCAAAATCCAAAAGTAAGATTCAATCTTATCTGCCGCCTTGACATCTGATAAAATTAGGGGGGACCTGGAATATTCTAACCTTGAGTTTCCTTCCCCACTCTACTCCTGCAAATAAAGTCCCCTAGCTAAGCAACCTCCTTATCAAGGGAACAGACACAGTTGATGCCTATTCCTGAGTGTGGGGGGGGTTCGGTTCCCTCCCAGCCTGCAGAATTAGTCAAGCAAACCAATCATATCCCCCGGTGGGAGGCAGAGCACACCCTACACTCACGATACTGTAAGTCTTGCGTCCTGCAGCCCCTGGTTGTTCACTCTGTTCCCAAGTGCAAGCCCTGGTTGGCCCTGTGTGGCATGCGGTATCCTCCTCCCCTAGGCTGGGATGTTAGTCTCATCTGTCCAGTGTTGGGTGGCATGTGTTTGGCCATGCTCATAACCCTAGGTCAGAAACCCCTCCTTCACCAGTGGGGTGAAGAGGGAGCAATTAAAACAGGAGCCTGCAAGATCTCCCCAAGAATTCCTTTTACCCAAGTCCCCTCTGATCAGAGTCCTGAGAGTAAAGGCTGCTTGGGGGTGGGGAGCAGGAGGCCACATCCTTAAAGAGTCTTGGGTTTGAACATCATTGCTGCCATCAACTGGCTAATTGACCTCAGGCAAGCCCCTGTATCTCTCTTATCCTCCATATGGGTTAAGGACCAGCTGCAAAATCAGGAACTACTCTAGCTAGTTTAAGCAGAAAGGGATTTATTATCAGGATTAGGTTTCCTATAAAACCACTAGAAGGGCTGAAGGAGGAGGTTGTAAACTGAGTATTGGGGAAACTTCCTTCCCCCAAGTCACACTGCCTTGGCCCCAATTCAGGAAGATGCCTGCTGGAGAACCATTCTGCCCCTGCCACGGTCTGCACCAGCAAGATCAACGTCCTGCACTCTGCTTCCCTCCTAACTAGTCTTGGTTTTAAATCTGCACCATCACAAGTCATTTCTTGGGTAGAGAGGTTTCAGATGCTTCCGCCACCGTTGTATTTCTCTGGCTTCTACTCCAGGTTCAGACATTTACTGTGATTGCCCCCAGATCCTAGCTATCCCCATCCCTGCAATCTCTAGCCCTCTTTAGTACTGATTTCTTCTCTGATGGCAACCACATTTCTCCATCTCTCCAGAATTGCTGAGAAGAATCCAACCCAGATGAATGGCCAAGTTCAAACCAAAGGAAGCTTAAAAGGGAAGGAGTTGAACGCCCAGCCTCCCTCTCAAAGTGCACAGCTGCTCTTAGACCAGCAGGGATGGCTGGACACTGACCCTCTTGTGTTTTCATTCTTTTCTCAGCCCATCTGCTCAAGTGTTTTGGTTCTTTCTCTCTCTTTTTTAAACATCTGCTACTACTACCCTTCCTGCGTGTTAGCCAGTCTCTTGGAGCTTCTGGTCTTAAGGCCTTAAGGCCCTTCACTTCAGGAAAAGGAAAACTATGAAGGTCTGGAGATGAATAGATGGCCACTGATGGCCTCTTCCTAGGTTCATTCGCCAAGTCATTCATTTATTCCCTGCCTCATTCATCCACTGCACTGTTATTCTGTGTCAGGCTAAGCACTGGGATACAGCAAAGAGCAAAATACACACAGTTCTTAAACTCATAGAATTTACTACTTACATTTATTGAGACCCACTGTTTACTAGGACCAATAAAAAACAAAATTGATGACAAGTTTTCTCCCTCAAGGAGGAGATCATCTCTAGAGTGGAGACATACAAATCCACGGGCAAAGAGGTAGATAAAGTGAGGCAGAGAGGAGGGGGCCTCTAACACAGAATGGGAGTCAGAGACCCCCTACTCTCACCTCCCCCAATACTAGTGGATGGCAAAGCAGATGGTATTTATGAGTACAGGAGAGGGAATCAATCAGACAGAAGCATGAGCTTCAGGGACAGGAGTCATTTATTGTTTTGGGACTTTTTGATAAAAGTCATTCTCACTGGAGTTAAGTGATAACTCATTGTGGTTTTGATTTGCATTTCCTTGATAATGAGAGATGTTCAGCATTTTTTCATATGTTCGTTGGCCGTTAGTCTGTCTTCTTTTGAGAAGTTTCTGTTCATGTCCTTTGCCCACTTTTTAATGGGGTTGTTCGATTTTTTCTTGCTGATTTTCCTGAGTTCTGTATAGATTCTAGTTATCAGCCTTTTATGGGATGTGTAGCATGCGAGTATTTTCTCCCATTCTGTAGGTTGTCTGTTTGCTGTCATGATAGTTCTCTTGGCTGTGCAAAAGCTTTTTAATTTGATCAAGTTTATTTATTTTTGTTGTTGCTGTGATTGCCTTTGGGGTCTTCTTCATTAATTCTTTCCCTAGGCCAATGTCTATAAGAATTTTTCCAACATTTTCTTCTAGAATTCTTACAGTTTCATGCCTTAGGGTTAAGTCTGTTATCCACCGTGAGTTGATTTTTGTGAGAGGTGAGAGGTGCGGATCCTGTTTCAGTCTCCTGCATGTGGCCATCCGAAGAACTGCTTTCATCCAGATTCCAGAGCTGAGGATGAATGTGGTGCCAGGAGAGACATTTTGTTGTCTTTGGGAGAGAGGTTGAGTGCATTTTATGTAGGTGTTGGCAGTTTGGAAAGTATTTGAATGAAAATTTATAGTTACATGGATTTCAGTAAACAAAAAGGGCTAGACTGTAGAGGACACTGCTGTTTTTTACCACTGAGCATCCTTTTGCCCTTTTTCTGGTAGCTATGACCTAATTTACCCGTGGGGAATCACTCCTTCTCCTACTCTGGAAAATCGCATTGCATTTGGTGGTTTCACACAGCGATGAGTCCTGCGGCCTTGGCTTAACCTAATCGGTATGTCCCATTTCCCTGGCCCCAATCATTGGTTTGAAGATTTAAGTCTAGTTAATTTCAGTCAGTTGAATTACTCAGAAGTCCTTACTGGCCTTGAATTTGAGAAGATGGGAGAAGATGCTATAGTCGCATTACAAACACTTGGAGAAAGCCCAAGATTAAAGCCGACATGAAGGGAAGCGGAGTAGAGAGAATCTTCTGGGAGCTGTAATTTGAGCCCTTGATTAAATTGCACGTGAAAATAGCACCTGTTCTTGTTCGTTTAGTCAGCACTCTCCGTTCTTGCATATTTCAGGTTGTTTTTTGCTTTCTGCCCCCGCAGGATCATCTGGGAAGCGCTTCTATCAGAAGCTGCAACCCCGGGCCTGGGAATGAAGACTTCTTGGAGGGACTAGAGTGAAGCAGCAGAGAGCTGACTTCTGAAGACTTGGGTTTGAACATCACTGTGCTCCTGGGCCAGTGGGCTTACTTCTCCGAGGTTCCATTTCCTTCTCCTTAACATGGGATGTGAAAGTGCTTGGTCCGCCATGAGGTTCCGGGTGCATGCGTAGTGTCTATTTCCAGGATTATTCTTCGGAAAGGTCGGCTCTTTAAGGTCACATCTCAGCTACAATCCCGGACTTGGGGCCTGGGAGGATGAGAATCTGTTCCAATGCTCTGATCTTAAAAATGGCCCAGAGAAATGACAAGTTCTACATCAAATCGGGCAGAGCTGGGATTCCAGTGCAGTAACCTGAGTCCGGTATCCTCAGCATGTTGTCTCTCTAGCTGACCACAGGGCCTTGGAGGCCAGAAGTGATGCGGTCAGGTGTGAGTCCTCCATTATCTTTCAGGCACCCTGCTCTGTTTGGGTCACAGAGATTCCCTCACAGTGATGTTCTCATGTTGACCCCAGGCTTGGACACAGAACTCTCCAGTGGTAGTGATGAACAAGGCGTTGTATACCATGTTCTCCCCAGGTCCTGCCACCTCCTGTCATGCTGCAAGGGGAGTTTCTCTGAGACTCATTTTCTCATTTGTGAAATGAGATGGCATTAGTATCCACCAAGTTTTGTGTGAGGATTAAGTGTTACAAAACATGCAAAGCACTTAACACTGTGACTCAGCTGGTGAAGCAGCCAGCTTGTCAGGAGGTCAGTGTTCCAGGTAATTATCCGGGCATTCAGGTAGCCAGGTGGTGGGCAGCTGGGCACCTGCGTTGACTGGGGGGCTGATGTTGGAGGGGAGCCAGATGCTACCTTCAGGGGATGCCTTAGGGAGGAGGTGGTAGTGACGGGGAGAGGGGAGGAGATGATGCCCCCACTCAGGCTGGAGCAGGGACTCAGCCCAAGAAGCAGGGGCCGGTGTCTAAAGCACAAGGCCTCTGACCTGTGGGCATACTCTCATCAGTGAAGGAGAAGCCTGGGAAGTGTCCGGTGGTCTATGACCATTGTCTGATGCTTAACCCCTACAATTCCTGTGAGAATGACAGCCAGTGCCAGGATAAATTCAAGTGCTGCGTGGGTGTGTGTGGGAAGATCTGCAGTTACCCTGTGAAAGGTAAGCCGGTGGCTGGGACAGATCAAGCTTCCTCCCTCCAGCCCTTCTCATCCTCACCCCACTGGAGGTCCAGGTGTATGGCAGAGGGACTCCTGATCCTTACCCCGAGCAGAGCCTCTGTCTGGCTTCCCTGTCCTCCAAGAGCACTGTTCCCCAGGCCTCAGGGCAAGGATTTCTACAGTATCACCTGTGGCTTTGATTCTATTCCAGCCTTTCCAGGAGAGAGCCCTGGGCAAGTGATTTTCTGAGTCTCAGTTTCCGTATCTGTAAAATGGAAATAATGAAATTGAAAGTGCTTTGTAAAGCACTAGGTGCACTAAGTATTTATTATTCAGGTTATTTCCATCATGTTGTTTAGGGTTAAAGCCCAAAGGATCGGTGGAGTCTGAGGATAATCTAGTTCAGTGCTCTGAGTTTAGAGCTTTACCATGAAAATGAGACTTGAACTCAGTCTGCTGACACCAAGACTCTTTCAACTAGACCACCACCTTGCTATTCTCTATCTCGGGGGGTCCTTGGCAGTGAAGAATGTGGAGATGGTTTGACTGGTTCCTATACTGAAGCTCTTCTCTGAATTTCTCTTACAGTCTGATTCCTGCCATTGGAGGAGGCTCTGGAGTCCTACTCTGTTTGGCCTGGGAGCTCCCTTTCTGCTCCCAACTTGGATCACTGGGCACTCTGTGCTGAGTGGAACCAACCCCACCTTGGGGAAAGTCTCGGCACACAGTAGGCTTTCAGGAAATGCTAGTTGATCAGTGAATAAATAAATGATGCTATTTTTCTCTGTACATCCTGCTTCCGTAATTCACTGGGAGTATGAGTAGGGTGGGTGGCAACGAGGGAAGGTCTGGATATGAGCCCTCCCTCCTACAGAAAGGAGGGGAGGGAAGAGGCTTAGGGGCTGGGCAGACTTGAACTTATATCATGAATCTGAAGGTACTGGCTCTGTGATTTTGGACAAGTGACTTTATCTCCTAAGTCTCAATTTCTTTATCTGGGAGGTGGCGCTACGTATCAGTTTCTTGCAGTGTTTGAGCATTGGGGAATGCATTGTGATAAATAGTAATGTTACTGGGCCATGGCAGGATCTCCGAAAACGGTAGCTACTTGTTGCCTACTGGGGTGATTTTGAGTCTCTTTCATTTCTTCTTTCTCCTAAGACATTATTTGTTCTATTTGCAGGTAAGAATATTGCCATAATGGATCATGTGTATGAGATGCTGTTGGCCAGTACGGGCAAGGGTGGTGGTGTTCGTGACCTAAGGAGCAGGAGTAACAATGGCGGATTACTGGGGTGCAGGAGCAGGCAGAGAGCTTTGCCCCACATTGCTCTGTGCTCTTGGACTCTAGCAGAAAGAGACAACTTGATTAGATAATGATCAAAAAGATAAAATATTGTAATTCAATCTTTTTCTGGAAAAGGTCACTGAACTAAGAAAATATTCCTTACTACTTTCAACCAATGCTCCAAGAGCAGTAACTGGGTGTATTAAGTTAACCAACTGTTCAGTGAAGAGGAAAAATGGGAAGGACCATGTTATTCATTTTATGAGCGTGGTAGTCACCCTCCAAGTTGGGCCCCGATGATCCTCGCTTCTTGGTATTCGCAGCCTGAGGAGTCCCCTCCCAGTGGTTTTTCCACGGTTGGGCTGTGTGACCAATAAAATATTGCAAAAGCGAGAGATAGTTACATCCTTATGAGATTAGGTGATATTAATAAAAAGTTTGCAGCTTCCACTGTGGAAGTGTGCTCTCTAATTTCAGTCCCTTACTCCAGGGGAATTCAGTCGCCATGTCATGAGGACACTCAGGCCATTTGTGGAATGGCCCGCAGGGTGAGGAACTAATACCTCTGGTGAGCGAGCTTGGAAGTGGATTTTTCAGTCTCTCTCTAGCCTTGAAATGACTGCGGTCTCAGCAGACAGCTAGACTGTCACCTCATGAGAGACCCTAAGCCAGAACCACGCAGCTCAGCTACTCCTGGATTCCTGACCCTCAAACTGTGAGATAATGTTAGTGGTTTTAAGGTGCTAAGTTTTGGGGCAATTGGTTATGCAGCAATTAATAACTAATACAATGAATTTAGCATAAATTTGGTACTACAACTAAATATGGACAATAGAGGAAAAGATAATTTGAGCCAATGTCTTCTTCTATAAACAAAGGCATGAAGATCCTAAATAAAATGTTATAAACTAAAATTCGTCAGTGTAGGGACCGTCCCTGGGCAAAAATTGGCTTAAGCCCAGAGTCAACGAAACTGGATGTGCTCTCCTTGGGGCCAGAGGTCAACAGGTCCGGACACGGCCTGTTGAACAAACAGAACTATTCCTCATGACAGACAGCTTTATGGCAGATAGCCAAGGGCTATCTTGCAAACAAGGGGTCTTGCAAACAAGCCAAGGCACCTCATGTCCTGCACACAGTGATGAGGTCAAGAAGTTAGGATGCAAACATCCGCTTCCCTTGAGCAATCGTCCGGAAGGAATGAAAATGTGTTTTCCTCAAGGCACCCAAGGTGGTTACGTACCAGGAAGTAGCTGCCGGACAGAGAAAAGTATAAAAATAAAGCGACTGGTGCAATCGGCACTGCAGTCTTGTACCATCTTTGTGTGTGTTTGTGTGTTTCTGTGTGTTTCTTTCTGTGTCCATCCCCCGTTCTGCAATCGGGCCGCAACAGTCAGAGTTTTAAAAGCTTTCCTAAGATTCAATGTGAATGTGAATTCTTTGTTAAAATTAAGAATAGAAGTGAAAGAATAGAAATTAATCCAAAAAAAAAAAAAAAAGGAAACCCACCTGAAACTCTGTGGCAAAACCTACATTCAATTTCAGAGGAATTGTCACCAAAATCAGAAAGAGAATAAGGATCACCACTATTTTTCAACAATGTATGAGATATATAAAACTATGCAAGGAAATGAGATAAAGGAATCAGATGTATAAGATTGGGAAGAAAGATACAAAATAGTCCTTATTTGCAGACAATATTATTTCCTACCTACCAATTTAAATACAAATAATATTGATAAAATAAGATTTATCAAAGTTGCTAGGTATAAGGCCTATATAAAATTCTATAGCACTTCTACAGCATTATCCATAACCAATCAGAAATAATAGAAGTAGAAGTAAACAATCAAAAAAACAAACTCTACAAAACAACCTAGAAATAAACCCCAAAATTGTGCCAGACTTTCATGGATTAAAATAATTTGTTTTTATCGGAGGTCTAAAATACAAACTCAGTAGATGAAGAAATAATATTTGTGTCTGAGAAGACTTAATAAGGTAAAGATGGAAATTTCTTTAAAATCATTTCTAAATCCAATGTAATTGCAATAAAAACCCCAAAATGATCTTTGAACAGAACTTGAAAAAGTTATCCTACAGTTAACATATTAATACAAAGGTCGCAGAAGAGCCAATAAAATTTTTAAAAAGTACAAGAATGGAAGCTGGCCAGACCGAGTATCAAAACATGACAATGATATAATAGTTAATGTAGTATTATTTTGGTACTCAAATAAGCAAATACTCTAATGGAATAGAATGTAATGTCTAAAAGGAAACCTGAGCATTTGTAGAAATTTGTTATATGAAAGGGAGGAATTTTTACAACTGAGCAGGACAAGCTCAAACTAGCAATAAAAGCATTTGGCTTTTTTTCTTTTTAAAGTTCAAACTGCCAAACTTTTATGTGTTTAATAATAATCCTTAACACAGTTACTTGATTTCCATTTATTCTTTTTAGCCACTAATTTTTTAAATTTATTTTTTTATTTTTAATTGACAAATTATAATTATATGTACTTATGGGGTACAATGAGATGTTTTAAAATATGTATACGATGTGGAATTATTAAATCAAGCTAACTAACATATTCATTACCTCACATACTTACCATTTTTTTGTGGTGAGAACATCTGAAATTTACTCTCTTGACAATTTTGAAATATACAATACATTATTATAACATACAGTCATCATGCTGTGTAATAAATCTCACAATTTATTCTTTCTGTCTAACTAAAACTTTGTATCCTTTGACCAACATCTCTTCCTCCTAACCCCCAGCCTCTGATAACTACTATTTTACTCAACTTCTATGAGTTTGGCTGTTTTAGAATCTACATATAAGTGAGATCATGCTGAGCCTGTCTTTCTGTGCCTGATTTATTTCACTTAGCATAATGTCCTCCAGGTTCATTCATGTTGTCACAGATGACAGGATTTCCTTCTTTTTCAAGGCTTAGTACTATTCCATTGTGTATACATACCACCTCTTCTTTGTTTGTTCATCCCTTGATGTGCACTTAGGTTGATTCCGTTTCTGGGCAATTGTGAATGCTGCTCCAACGAACACAGGAGTGCACATGTGCCTTCGACATACTGATTTCATTGCCTTTGGATGTATACCTAGGTGTGGCATTGCAGAATCATACGATAGCTCTGTTTTTAGTTTTTTGAGGAGTCTTCATTCAGTTCTTCAGCATGGCTATACTAATATACATTTCCACCAACAGTGTACAAGAGTTCTCTTTCCTCCACATCCTCACCAACACGTGTTTCTTTTGTCTCACTCATTCTCTCTCTCTCTCATTCTTCTATTTTTGTCTTATTTGCTATCTCTACCTGTATGTCTCTATCTCTGCTTATTTTACTTTCTTATATTTCTTTTCTCTTATGTTTCTATTCGCCCTCCACTCTCACCTTTGCTCTGCCTCTAGCTGTCAATCTCTTTGTTGTCCTGTTTACCTTTATTTTCCTTGCTCTCCCGCCACCCCATCTCCATCACTCTCTACCTCTGTGTGAATTCTCCTTGCACTGGGGCAGGAACATCTGACCTTGAGCCTGACCCTTTTTTCCTTGTGCTATTGATGACTCCTTAACTGAGTGACAGGCTGAGCTTGGCACTCCTCTCCCCCAATCTTGGGTCCTGATGTCTCTATGATTTTTTGAAAAGAACTGAAAAAATTATCCTACAGTTAATGTATTAGTATAAAGGATGCAGAAGAGCCAATAAAATTTTTAAAAAGTACAAGAATGGAAGGTGGCCAGACCAAGTATCGAAACATGCTGATGACATCATAGTTAATGTAGTATTATTTTGGTACATGAATAAGCAAATAGTCTAATGGCATAGAATATAATGTCTACATATAATGACCCCAATCTTGGGTCCTGACGTCTCTCCCTCTGAGCCTTTCTCTGGGTCTCTGTGGGTAGCCACTGTGTGAGGATTCTTCTCACCTCCTGGGACTCAGAGTCCAGCCCCTTCTCATTCTCTGTCCTCACTTTTCAGAGGAAATGAAAAGCCAGAGCCTAGAACCCTAGAAGTCCTCTCCCTATACTCTTCTCTCTACTTCCACCCAACCCTAATAGGTAACAATTTTATTAATTTCTGGTTTATTCTTTCTGTATTTTTTTATTTGAAAAAAATGTGTATGTATTCTTATTTGCACTTGTTTTTACATGGAGGATGGCTTACTATAGACATTGTTTTCACTTAATATTACTGACAAATCACTCCATCTCAGTGCATTCAGACCTTCCTCATTCTATTTTTTTAAATGATGTAATAGTATTCTATAGTGTGAACATATAAAGTTTATTCATCTCATCACCTGGTCCTGCTTAGATGGACAATCTTTTGCTATTACAAATGAGGTCACAAGTTCTGTTAACATAGTTGTTGACATATATCTTCAGGCTAGATTTCTAGAAGTGAGATTTATGAAAGGACAAATGCATATGCAAATTTATTAAACATTGCTAAATTCTCATTCCTGGGTATTGCACCATTCTGTATTCCTGCCAGCTATGTATGAGAAAGACTATTTTTCTCACAGCCTTGCCAATGGAATTTGCTGTCAGGCTTTTCAATTTTTGCCAAACACCATCTAAGATATAATCAATATTTATTTATATCATAGATATAGATAGAAAATGATGTCATAGGTAGATAGGAAATGGTATCTTAATATAGTCTTAATGTGCATTTCTCTTACTATGAAAGGTTGATTTTTTTTTTTTTAATTTTAAGGGCAATTTGAGGGTTTTTTTTTTTCCTATGAATTTTCTGTTCCTGTGTTTACTTACATTCCTCTTCAGTTTTTGGTACTTTTCTTCTTCCTTTTAAAGAGCTCTTTATATATCAGTGACATGACCTCTTTTTCTGATTTTAGCTGTGAATATTTTCCCCAGTTTTTCTTATTGTTTGACTTATAGTTTCTTTTTTGGGGGCATGTATTACAATTATTATGGTTTTCCTAATATCATTTATCACAAAGTACATGTTTGCTTAGTGACTTGAGATGCTGCATTTATCATACATTGTATTTCCATTTGTAGTCGAGTCTATTTTTGGACTTTCTGTTCCTTTGATTTATCCGTCTATTCATACACCAATACAATGCTGCTGTACTTCCCGAGGCATTATCGTGCCTTTTGACATACGGGAAGGCCGGTCCTCCCTGATGCTCTTCTTTTTCGGGATTTCCTGGCTGTTTCTGCTTGCCTACTTTTCATGTGAAGCTTAGAATCAATTTCTCTAAGTCCTGGAAAAAATATGCTGGTATTTTTATTGAGATTATATTAAATGACCTTGAAGAAAATTGACTTTTCTTTTTATTTATTTATTTTTCTTTCTTTCTCTAGGATTCCTTCAAGGCTAGGAAGATTTTTCTTTTTATATGGTGGGATCATTTCATTCAAAGACAGGGGATGTGTTCTCATTTAGGCAGCCTTTTGAATCTTTCAGAAGTGTTTCAAAATTTTGACAATTTCTCATGGTGTTCATTTCTAGTGTTTAGATTTTTTTTTGCTATTGTAAATGGAATTTTCTCTTGCATTAAATCTTCTAACTATTCCTGTTTATGTGTAAGAACATCAAAGCTTTTTGTGTGCTAATATGTAATCCTCTATTATTGAATGGTTTTATTTATATAAATTTTAGCATGGGATGTTTTGGCTTTTATAGATACACTATCACATTATCTTCAAAAATAATTTTATTTCTTTCTTTCTAATTTTTATGTGTCTAAAAGATCCTATCTGATTATATTGGCTAATTCTTCCAACACGACATGAAATAGTAGTGAAATTTCTGAACATTCCCACTTGTTCTTAATCTTGGCAGAAAAGCCTTCTTCTCCATTAAGAAGGTATTCACCAGTTTTTTAGTTTATCAAATGTATATAGAGACTCTCCTGCAGCATGAATGCCTGTACCCATGGGCATGGGTTTTTTTCCAGGCTATATACCTAGAATCCAAATTACTTCTAGGTTTTTCCTTCTAGGCAAAGCGAGGTTGTTCTTCTAGGAAACTAGAAACTGAGTAACTCTGCCAAGTGGATGGACCCGTTTACCCTCCTGCCAGCAGTATATGAGTCTGTTTCTCCCTACTTCGTCAACAGTATATTGTCAGACTTTTAAACTCCTGTCAATCTGGTGTATGAAAACTGACGTCTTGTTTCAATTTGCAGACCAAGATTATTATTGTTATTTGTGAGTCCACATATGTATTCACACACACAAACAATAATTATATGATTGATATTCATGTATTTAATTCTGTATTAACAACAAATTGCCAAGCCTCAATGGCCTACCACTGCACAGACCCAGCAGAATTGTGGGAATGTTCGAGAAGGCATTCCAACCTTATATAAACTTCAAAAGATCCATCTAGGAAGAGCTGGAGAGGGAAAGCCCTAGCAGGAAGAAATTTGAGGGTGAAGCTCATTTCTGATGGGAGGAGTTCTGACAGCCACAGTTGTCATCCATTAAATCGTTGGCAGAGGGAGAGAGCTGTGGTTAATGTGCCTCTCCCTTGTTTTCATCCCATTTCCCAATCCCTATATTTTAGTCCAGCTCAACGAGTTTCTGCCCTGACACCCTAATGTGTTGGCACCAGGCCACTATCTCAAGCATCCCAGCCTCATGGTGAAGGAATCCTTTTCCACTCCTCACACAGAATATTGGCATCTTTCAAAGGACCTTTTTCAATTATGTGAAAGCAACACTATAACTATACAAACTAGGATATGGATGAGTGTCCCCAAGGACTACTAATGCGGGGATAAGGCAGAAAAGGAAGGTCGAGAGAGCCCGAGTGCAGCCATTTTGACTGATACCAGACCCTCACTACCCTGAACATGGAAGTATGACTGATACCAGATCCTAACCAGCCTGAGCAAGGAAGTCACCAGCAAGTCGCTGGCCTAGGACATCCCAAAGATGGATAAATTACTAAACCAGATGCCATACAAACTGTTTGCACTTAACCTTTCTGTGACAGCAGTTTATGATTAACCTTTATGGCCTGACCACAAGATGATTCTGGTCATGTATGGCTGTTTCTCAACAGGGTTTTTGAACATATAAAAATGTTACTGTTGCCCCATGAGGGGTTCCCCTCCTGCTCAGGAAAGGACCCCCACTATGTCTGTGGAGTAGGATCTATTGTCTGTTTCTGTCTCAATAAACTTTCTGTCCCTAGTTGGCTCACACTTGAATTCTTTCCTGTGTGAAGCCAAGAACCCGCTTGGAGAGTTCAGGGGGCTTTCCTCCTGTCACTGGGGTACCCTCTGCATCACTATCACGAATTGGGAGGGTGGGATGGACGTGTAGCTGATGGTTCTTTTGGCCTCATTCATTGCTTCATTCAATGAATCACTCACTGTTTCATTCATTCAACAGATACTATGTGTCAGGCTCCATGTGACTTACCGGAGATTCTACAAGAACTACAGAGACATTGTCTCTGTTGTGATGACAGTCGCAGTCTATATGTGCAACTATAGTACTTTTAGAAGAAAACATAAGGAGATGATCTTTGTGCTAGGATATACATTTAAAAAAGACATACAGATGGCAAACAAGCACATGATAACATGCTCTTCATCATTAGTCTTTAGGGAAATACAAAGGAAAACCTCAGTGAAATACAACTGTGTATCTATTAGATGGCCAAAAATCAAAACTACAAACAAACCCTGATCAATACCAAGTGCTGTCAATGACATAGAGTAAAGAGAACTCTCATGCATTGCTAGTGAGAATGCACAACAGTACAGCCACTCTGGAAATAATTTGGCAGTTTCTTGTAAAGTTGTAAACTTACCATACTACCTAGAAATCCCACTCCTAGGTATTTACCCAAGAGAAATGTAAACCATATCTGCACATAAACCTCTATATGAACACTTATTGCAGTTTTATTCATAATAGCCAAAAACTGGGAGTACCCCAAATATCTTTCAACTGGGGGATGGATAAACAAACTGTGGCATCTCCATACAATGGAGTACTAATTAGCATTGAAAAGGAATAAACTACTGTCAAGGTAGATGCTTTTTAAATACATTATGCTAAGTGAAAGAAGACAGACTCAAAAGTCTACATGCTGTTTGATTCCATTTATATGATGCGCCCCCGCTCCAGGGGCAAAACTATAGGGACAGAAAACACATCAGTGGTTGCCAAAGGCTGGAGGTGGAGGAAGGGATTGAGTACAAAGGGTGCAAAAAAATTCTGGAGGGGATGGAACTATCTTGATTGTGTGGTGGTTACATGTGTGCGTTTGTCAAAATTCAGAGAAGTGTACATCAAATTGGGTGAATTTCACAATGATGAGCAAGACAGACATAGTCCCTTCCCTTTAGGACCTTATATTCTCACTAAGAAGCATCCCAGTAAACTGGTATTGGCAACCCTCAATAAGCGTCATTAAGACAGTGGCAAGTGCAGGAGGAGATGAGGGCAGATGAGCGGCTCCCAACGCAGAGACAGAGACAGGCAGAGCAGATTTTTTTTTGGTGCTCACACACTAATCAGGGGCATGGCTGAGAACATCAGAACCTCACAGCCACATGGCAGCCTTACCTCAGGAGCCGCACCCTGCCCAGCCTTAAGAGTTTATCCTGAGAGCTTGACAAGCAGGACCCGTGGGACCAGGAGTGCCCAGCTGTCCTGAGGGGTGACGGGACAGGGTAGTGAGAATGTATTTCATTCATGCAAGTATTCATGCAAGGCCGACTGCCTAGTGATGACTACGGGGTCCAGAGATATCATCCCTTTTAGCAGGTTCACCCTCATCTTTGTACATGAGTAAACTGGTGCCCAGAGAGGGACAGTGGCTTGTCCAAAGACAAATGCAAATCGAAGTCTTTTGAGTGATTCATAGCTACAAAGGGGGCCTTCTGAGGTTGGAGACTTGAGGGAATGCCTGCCAAAGATAAAGGGCACACGTAGAAGATAGACCATGAACTATAGGCTCAGTTTACTACTGAACCAGGAGGGTCAGGACCTTGCTGGGATTGTGGTCAGAGTGTGACACCTCCTTGTGAGTCTTATGTATATGGGAACCCTATTGTAAGAAGAATAATGCTATTAACACATCCTGCTTACGGCTTTGCCTGGGTATTTGCCCATCTTGATGGTGAGCTACATGAGATTATAGAATTTCCTTTTTTTCCTTGTTTTTTATTTTTTGAGACAAAGTCTTACTCTGTCACCCTGGGTAGAGTGCTGTGGGGTCATCGTAGCCCACTGCAACCTCAAATTCCTTGACTCAAGGGATTCTCCTGCCTCAGCCTCCTGAGTAGCTGGGACTACATGCATGCACCACTTTGCCTGGCTAATTTTTTTATTTTTAGTAGAGACAGGGTCTCACTCTTACTGAGGCTGGTCTTGAATTCCTGAGCTCAAGCAATTCTCCCACCCCGGCCTCCCAGAGTGCTAGGAGGGGTATAGTATTCATGACTAGCAATTTTTTTATTTCAGCACTTTGAATATCTCATCCCATTCTCTCCTGGCCTGTAAAGTTTCTTCTGAGAAACATGATGTTAATCTCTTGAAGATTCCCTTATATGTGACTTTATGCTTTTCTCTTGCTGTTTTTAGGATTCTCTCTTTGTCTTTGACTTTTGACAGTTTGACTATAATGTGACTTGGAGAAGACCTTTTTGGATTGAATATATTTGGATATTTTTGAGCTTCCTGTATCTGGATGTTTATATTTCTCACAACACTTGGAAATTTTTTCAGCTATCATTTCATTAAATAGATTTTCAATGCCTTTGCCTGTCTCTTCACCTTCTCTTAATAGAATTCCCCAAATTAGAATATTTGTTCACTTTATGGTGTCCCATATATCACGTAGGCTTTCTTCATTCTTTTTTCTTTTTCTTTTTTGTCTGACTTGGTTATTTGAAAAGACCTGTCTTCAAGTTGAGAAATACTTTCTTCTGCTTGATCTAGTCTATTGTTTAAGCCCTTGATTATATTTATTTCATTCATCGAATTCTTCAGTTCCAGGATTTGTGTTTGGTTCTGGTTTTTTGTTTTTTTGTTTTTTTATGTTATCTATCTCTTCGTTGTTCATCAGGGCCAATATCCCTGATGAACCTAGACATGAAAATTCTCAAGAAAATACTAGCAAAGTGAATTCAACAGCACATCAAAAGGATCATTTACCATGATCAAGAGACATTTATCCCAGGCATGCAAGGATGGTTTAACATACATAAATCTATAAATGTGATATCCTGCCTTAACTTTATGAAAGATTAAAAATCATATGAACATCTCAATAGATGCAGGAAAAACATTTGATAAAATTCAGCATCCTTTTATGAAACAAACTCTCAACAAATTAGACATAGAAGGAATGCACATCAACACAATATAGGCCATACATGACAGACCCACAGCTAACATTATATTCAATGATAAAAGCTAAAAGCTTTTCCTCTAAGATTAGGAAAAAGACAAGAATGCCCACTCTCACCACTTCTGTTCAACACAATACTGTGAATCCGAGCCAGAATGATTAGGCAAGAGAAAGAAATAAAAGACATCCAAATTGGAAAGGAAGAAGGTAAACTGTCTTTCTTGGCAGACAACATGATTTTTATATACAGAAAACCCTAAAGACTCCACCAGCAATATTAGAACTTACAAACAAATTCGGTTAAGTTGCAGGATACAAAATCAACATTCAAAATCAGTGGTATTTCTATGCATTAATAATGAACTATCTGAAAAAGAAATCAAGAAAAGAATCCCATCTACAGTAGTTACAAAAAATAAAAATACTTAGGAATAAATTTAACCAAGGAGATGAAAGGCCTATACACTGCACATACTACAATATTGATTAAAGAAATTGAAGAAGACACAAATAAATGGAACTACATCCCACGTGAATGTATTAGAAGAATTAATTTTGTTAAAATGTCCATACTACCATAAGCGATGTACAGATTCAATGCAATCCCTACCAAAATCCAAATAACATTTTTCATAGAAATAGAAAAAACAATCCTAAAACTCCCTTGGTGTCACAAAAGACCCCAAATAGCCAAAGCAACACTGAGCAAAAAGAATAAAGCTGGGGGCATCACATGACCTGACTTCAAAATATATTACAAAGCTATATTAACCAAGAGAACATGGCACTGGCATAAAAACAGACACGTAGGCCAATGAAACAGAATAAAAATCCCCCAAATAAATCCACACACATAATACAACACAAAAAACAAAAGCAAGAACGAGTAAACGGGGGTTACAACAAACTAAAAATCTTCTGCACAGCCAAGGAAACAGTCAACACAGTGAAGAAACAACCTACAGAATGGGAGAAAATAATTGCAAATCAACCATCTGATAAGAGGTTAATATCCAAAATATATAAGAAACTCAGAAGACCCAATAGTAAAAAAAAAAAAATGAATTATCCAACTTACAAATGGGCACAGAACCTTATAGATATTTCCCAAAAATGATTTATAAGTGGCCAACAGATGTATAAAAAACTTCACAACATCACTAATTATCAGGGAATTGCAAATCAAAATCACAATGAGGTGTCACCTCATACTTGTTAAAATGGCTATTATCAAAAAGACAGAAGAAAACCGTATGGTGAGAATGTGAAGAAAAGGAAGCCCTTACACACTATTGGTAAGAACATAAATTAGTATAGCCATTACAGAAAACAGTATGGAGGTTCCTCAAAAAATTAAAAATAGAACTACCATATGATTCACAAATCCCACTGTGTGGTATATATCCAAAGGAAATGAGATCAGTATGTTCAAGAAATACCTGTATTCCCATGATCGTTGCAGCATTAGTCACAAGAGCGAAGATATGGAATCAACCTAAATGTCCAACTACAGATGAATAGATAAAGAAAATGTGGTATAAGTACACAATGGAATATTATTCAGCCTTCAAAAACGAAATCCTGCCATTTGCAACAACATGATGAACCTAAAAGACAAGTTAAGAGAAATAAGCCAGGTACAGAAAGACAAATACTACCTGATCTCATTTATCCATGAAATCTAAACAGCTGAACTCACAAAAGTAGAGAGTAGAACTGTAGTTAACAGGGGTTGGGGGAGGAAGGGGGTTGGGGAGATATTGGTCAAAGGGTACAACATTTCAGTTAGATAGGAGTAAGTAGTTTTTCAAAAGTTTTAACGATATTTGTAAAAGAAAAATAAAATTTTTGAGAACCACTTTCGGGCCTCTGCTACTTTAAGGAAGACTGAGCACAGAGTATAAAATGAGAAAATTCAAAGCTACATAACACTTCATTGTTAAATAGATTAGGAGTTAAACACCCAACATGAGACTAAGGTAGCTAGGCTGAACCACAGAGATTTTCTTTTCCTAATTTCAGTCCCTAAGATAACCTATAACTAAGGTATTCCTGCTTCATTTCTAACCCAAAGTCCCAAACCCAATCCTAGATCATAATACTCCAACAAGTGGAAAAGCCACCAACATCAGCAACAGAGGAACTGTAGCAAAAAAATGGCTTATTCTTGCATCTCAGGATAATGTGAACGCCTTTCATTGGATCCAAACACAGAAAATTTGGCTCTAAAACGCCCCTATAATCTGACCAACAGGGAATCTGAATGTCAGGAGACATTGAAAGAGAAATATATTTAAAAAACAGAAGTACAAGAATGGATAAAAACTACATATGAAATAGTTACCCCATCCTTTTTCAGATCCTAAGGGATCACCCAACAAGGAGAGAGAGATTGAGAGAGAGGTCGATCCAGCAGTCATACTGATTTTCATGTAGTTTTAAATAGTCAACACTTTATTTTTTATTATGTAGTCATATTAGCAAGCATTTCACTCTTGCTAAAAGGAAGTCTTGAGCCTGGGAGGAGCATGGAAGAATTGCAGACCAGATATCCAAGTCTGAGCCCGTAGCATCAGTGTCTCCTCAGGCCTCGTTAAGAAGGGGTTTCCACCACGGGAGAGAACAGAGAACCAGAGATACAGGAAGGTGCCAATTGTGCAGCAGACAAAAGCCCCATTACACAAAGGAGAAGCTGCTGCCCATTACATGAAATGAATGGTGCTCAGTCTCAGCAAGGCGGTCTGCCGAGCTTCCCCCTGTACTGTCCAGAAGCCCATCTCTGGGAAGACCCAATTAAAAGCTCCGGTCGCCCTGAGTTCTAAGGGCCGGGCAGTTCTCAACTCCCCCTGAGACAAATGGTTCTGCAGGAAGGTTTCAGGGCCCTGGCAGGAAGGCAGACCTGGGGCTGCTCACCTCAGTCCAAAGTCTACCACGGGTCCATAGACTGATGTCGGCAGCTGTAGTAGCAGCACTTCTTGACCCCCTGGCAACTTTTATCGCGCCGGCACTTAGGTAACAGGGTGAAAGGGCAGGAAAGAGTAAACTCTGGGCAATATCCTGGTTTAGGGTTAGCTGGAGAAAAATGCCACAGGGTGTTAGCTGGGGGCTCCTATGCGAGATTTCCAGGCATCAGGGACAGCTTGTGCCAGGGACCCCTCAGAGGAAACGTTCCCCAACCTCAACCACACCCAGGATCGCGACATCCTACCTGCACCCTTTCTGACTCCAGGCTGGGCCATGTGGAGGCAAAGGAGGACGGTCACAGCGAGCAGGGAGAGGCCGCTCAGCTTCGTAACGCAAGAAAAATGTGAGGGGTGCACGTGGAGGCTGGACCTGCTTCTATCAGCTCTGGGTCCCACCAGCAGGGGGACCCATAGTTCCCCGCGCGCAATGTGGGAAGTGCCTCAACTTGACCAGGAAGTACTTGCTGTTTCTTTTCACCTCCCAGGAAGAGGAAATGTGAAATTGCCCTGGGGTGTAGCTTCCTAGAGCCCTAGGAGACCGTGCTGCTTTCCGAGTGCTGAAGGGCTGACCTGGCCCTTTGTTGTTCTCTCTTTATACAGTGTTTTTGACGCAAGAGAACGGAATTGTCTTTCTGGGACATGCGTGAGGGGTGACCAACGCCGCTCTTCCGGCTGTGAACCCGGAACAATTGAACCCCGCCCCCAAACAGTGTTCAGATATGGGTGCATTTGAGGTATGTACTTTTAAAACATTCACATTTGAGACACAGACACAAGGACAAAGCAAGATAATGTGGTATTAGCAAGATAATTTCTAGATTTATGAAAAATGTCAATTCAGTGTGCACCATGGGACTGCAGTTTAAATTGTGTAATGAACGTTTTCTTCCTTAACTCCTGCTTTTATGTCTCCATGATTGTGCAAGAACTTTCTTAGTTGATAATGTCAAAATGAACCCCAGCCAAACAAACCTTCATGCTCTCTCTGTACTCCTTTAAAAGTGGATGTTGTCCCTGCTTGTTTGGTAGCTGAGAACATATCTGACGTCAGCAATGGTAAGAAACGGATTTATGAATGTACACAGCAGTGTTGGGACCTGATATGAGAGGCAGAGAGATGCCAAGGGAGAAATACTCTAGAGCAGCTGCTCTATTTATCAACACACCTTCTGGCACAACTTTCTGGCTACCTCAGGTATTGCATGTTTTTACTGGGCAACTAGACTCTTCCTGTTCTGGCTGGGCCTGCCCTCACTGAGTTCCAGTGCAAATTTAAGAAACAAAATCCTTTCCAGTTGGTTTAACATGCTAATAACTTAGCGCCTGCACTTTTATTCTAAAATTTTTTTGTTTCCAGCTCCCCACACTGACATAGTTCGCAAAGCAGTTTGATACTCGCTGCAAGTTTATGATACCAAAACATGACGAGGATATTAAATGAAAGGAAAACAGTGTGCAACCTTGCTATAAACGTGAAGGCAAAAATCCTAAAGAAAATTTTACCCAGTGAATGTTATCATCTATAAAAATGGTGATACATCATGCACAAGTAAGATTTTATGTCGACAATATATGGCTGGCCTAACATTTTTAAGTAAGTCAATGGACTACTTCTCATTAATAGAGTACAGGGAAAATCATATGATTATCCCGTATTGGCTGTAGACTGTGTGGAAAAATCACTTATCTATTTATGATAAAAAAGAAAATAATGACACAGGATTAGAAGTGCACTTATTTAATTTGATAGCAAGCCTATATAAAAAACCTACAACCAAGTGAAGCACTTTCACAGTGGTGGAATAAAATCTGCTCTTCCATAAAAGCTGTAAGAATACAGGTTGAGTATCCGTTGTTTGAAATGTTTGGGACCCGAAGTGTTTCAGATTTGAGATTTATCCAGATTTTGTAAACTTTGCATACAAATAACACGATATCTTGGCGATGAGAAACAAGTTTATTTATTTATTATTTTTTTTAATTTTTTTTGAGACAGAGTCTCACTCTCTCGCTTGGGGCGAGTGCCGTGGCGTCAGCCTAGCTCACAGCAACCTCAAACTCCTGGGCTCAAGCAATCCTACTGCCTCAGCCTCCCGAGTAGCTGGGACTACAGGCATGCGCCACCATGCCTGGCTAATTTTTTCTATATATTTTTAGCTGTCCAATTAATTTCTTTCTATTTTTAGTAGAGACGGGGTCTCGCTCTTGCTCAGGCTGGTCTCAAACTCCTGAGCTCAGAACGATCCGCCCGCCTCAGCCTCCCAGAGTGCTAGGATTACAGGCGTGAGCCACCGCGCCTGGCTACAAGTTTATTTTTTGTAGAGCTGGGGTCTCACTACATTGCCCAGGCTGGTCTCAAACTCCTGGCCTCAAGTGATCCTCCTGCCTTGGCTTCCCAAAGTGCTGGGATTCCAGGCATCAGACACTGAGCCCAGTGGGAAACAAGTTTGAACATTAAATTTACTTATATTTTGTATACACTTTATACACATAGACTGAAGGTAATTTTGTACAGTATTGCTAATAGTTCTGTAAATGAAATAAAGTTTGTGTACATTGAACTGTCAGAAAGAAAGGTGTCACTATCTCTGCCATCCATGTGAACAATCTGTGGTTGTCTGGCATCACCATCATTCCTGATTAGAATTTATATGCTACCTGTAAGCAATGATTCTTCTTACACTTATTCACACATAAGTACTTAACACTAAAAAATATAACATATCATTAATACAGTGAAAATAATATGTTCAGGGTAAACTAAGCAGCCCAGTAGCATCACCAGAATACCTAGACAACAGCAGGCTTTCAGTCGCCACCTGTGATGCTGTGTTTTGGTTAAAAGCTTACTTTCTCACCAAAATGTCAATAGCATTTTTTTTTAGAAATTGATAAGCTATTACTAAAATGTATATGGGAAGTCAGAGCATCTAGAACAGTCAAAATAATTTTTTAAGAAGAAGAACAAAGTTGAGGACTACGGCTTCTTGATTTGAAGTCTTATTTTAAGGTCCTGATAATCAAGGCAGTGTGGCATGACTGTAGAATAACAAATATCTCGACGGCACAGAACAGAGTCCAGAACTAGACTCACACATACATGGTCAATAGATCTTTTTACTGAGATGTCAATGGACTTCGATGAGGAAAGGACAGTCTTTTCAACAAAGAGCACTCAAACAACTACATACATGTGTGGTGTATGAGTTTCCTCTCACTGCTGTAACGTGTTATAAAAAACATAGTGGCTAAAACAACAAATATTTATTCTCTTACAGTTCTGGGGCTCAGAATTCCAAAACGAGTCTTACAGGGCTGAAACAAGGTGTTGGCAGGCAGGCATGCATACCTCGTGGAAGTTTCAGGAAATAATCTGTTTCCTTCTTTTTCAGTTTCTAGAGACCACCTCCATGCCTTGGCTTGTGACCTTTCCTGGCACTACTCCAGCTTCGTGCTTCTGTCCTCCCATCCCCTGCTACACATTCTGGTCTCCTTGTTCTCCCTTATAAGGAAGCTATGATTATAACCAACCCACCTGGATAGTTCAAGATTATCTCCCACACCCCAAAATTCTTCATCATATATACAAGGTCCCTTTTGCCATATAAGGTAACAGGTCCCAGGCATTAGGATTCAGACATCTTTGGAGGGCCATTATTCAGCCTATCACGTCCAGGAAAAAATGAACCTCAATCTGTACCTTGAATGCAGTGCAAATATTGATAGACTTTGATCATAAACCTTAGTGTAGATGCTAAACGTATGCAGCTTCTAGAGAACAACATCAGAGAGAGAGTGTTTTTGCAACCTAGGCAAGGCAAAAGTTCTTAGGGCACAAGAGTATTCAGTATAAAAAGAGAGTGGATACATTTGATTTCAACATGCTTTAAAACTTCTGCTCTTCTGAACATACCACTAAGAAAATGAAAACAACAACGACAACAAAAAACAAGCCACAGACTGGGAGGAAAATCCACTCCCAAGTGTTTAACCACAATGAATTGAAAACATATTTTACTGTGACTTGTACAAGAATTTAGGTAAGAGCCTAATTCACAATCACCTAAACTAGACACAACCAAATGGCCATCAGTAGGTGAATGGAAGAACAAATTTGGTAGACTCAAACCATGAAACATTATTCAACAAGAAAAAGAATTAACTGCTACTATATACATAAACAAGAGTCAATCTGAAAACCTTTGGGTTGAACAATAGTAGCTGGACACAAAAAGTAACGTTATCCTGTGATTCCATTGTATGAAGTTCAAAAACAGGCAAGCTCTTCATGAGCTGGGATATCCATGTTCTTTTTCCCTTAGACATCAGAGCTCCTGCTTCTTGGGCCTCTGGACTCCAGGAGTTAAAGCAACGGCTCCCTTGGTTCTCAGGTTTGGACTTGGGCTGAATTATGCCACCAACTTTCTTGGTTCCCTAGCTTGCGGATAGCATAATGTGACACTTCTAGGCCTCCATCACCATGGTGAATGTTAACAGTGTGCTGTGTAAGAAAACTTTGCCTACGCCCAGAAGTCAAGAAGGATGCTGTATTCAGGGGTCACATAGACATGATCCTGGCTGCTTGTGGCTATTATGTTCAGACTTTTGACCCTCTGAAGGATATAAATGCAGAAACTGAGACACCAAGAGATTCAATCACTTGTGGAAAGTCATCCCTGGAAAATGATGGAAACAATAACACTAAAGGCAATGACACAAAAGAGGGAGGAAGAAGAAAAAACTCTGAGCAATCAGAATTTCATCAGATATCCATATACTAGGCTATGATAGCATTAGCATAATGAGCATACTATTATAATATGTATACGCTCTGTTTTGTAATGGGGTAAGAGTAATCATCTTACATTTATTGTAATTAATTATCGACATATTTAGATTAATCTCTGAATTTTTATTTTGAGATGTCACTAACCATGACTTTCATTTGTGTCTTCCCCCCCACCTCCATATCACATGTTTGGTTGGAATAATATGCTTTGCTTTTTTCCTCTGCTGGCTCAGAAACTCAATTTATTTCTCCTCTTAGTTTTAATCTAGCTAAATTTACAGTTTTCCTCTTCCATATTTTTAATCTCCTAATTTCTCAGAACTTTGTTCTGTGTGAATGCAGTACTACTTTTTAATACAAGAGTTCCCTCTTGAACTGGGTCCTATAAAAAGTTTGTTCCTTAATGTCAGGGGATATAATTTTCATTTGCATGATTTCCCATCGGTTCGTTAAAAATAAAATCTATTTTTTTTGTTATTCTTGTTATGGAGACTAATTCATTGAAGATCCTAAAATAATCTCCAATATAAGGGGGCCCAAGCCACTTTAATGTGGTTATGACTTAATTGGTGACTGAGTCTATCATTGACTGTTTTCATCTGAAGGCTGAATAAAAGTCTTATCTACTCTTGGGAAGAGGAGGTGGGGCATAGTTTAGAAGTGACCATTTTATGATCATTTAAGATTTCCTGAATTTAGTGTATGTTACAAAGTTTGTAATAGTGGTCTGTTTTGTAAAAACACTTACAAATATATCCAATAAATGAAAAAAGAATTTCATCAGACACCTGCTTTGGCTCTTGTAGTAGTTGGTAAATATAGATTTTCTGGAAGGGAACTATTATCTTGTGCCCATATAATAATAAGGTTTATTAACAACAGATATCAGGACTCTTGTTACCAACAGATAGTGACCATTTATTGCCATCTTCTACTATTTACACAGCCAAATGCATGTGCACACGCCTTTAATCCTCAACAGTTCTTTGAGAAAAGGAATATGAGGGTGACGAAGCTCAGAGTTACTGAGAAATCATTGAAAATATGCCGAGTCTCATTTCTCCTGTAGATCCCTGTGGGAAGGTATGATCCCCCCCCCACACTCCCCCCAGCCCCTCGGCCCCACAGAAAGGAACTGGAAATCTTCTCTAGGGGTTACGAAGTCCTGGGCAGGAAAACCAAGACTTGAGGCATTCATGAACTGTAATCCAGCCTTCCAACTAAACGTTGGGATTTTAGCAGAGAAAAATCTATGGGGAAGTTAATGGCTACATACATAAGTGATATCAAAGAATGAGATTTGAAATTTTTGGAATACAGATTGAAGTTCTTTAATGATGGGTTGTTAGGAAGAGATGAGTACTCAAAAAATGTGTTTGTCCAATGATTTGTAGATCTGATCATACAGGTATTAAATTAAAAATTGAAAGAGAGAAAAGTTTCCTATTATGAAACTGGAAACCATATAGATTATCCAATATTGGGAAATCTAGCAACTGGTGGGGAAAGTAGCTTCTCTGTACATAAAGTCCTTCCTAGAATTTCTTGAATTTCAAAAACTTAACAGATTGAGCAAGTAGAAAAAAGTATTATGGTCTCTTGCAAGAGTTAAATCACTGCTGTAAAGTCTAAAGCAAGAGCAGAAAATGCTGACATGCAGAGCCTAAAGTTAAGGTCAACATATACCCAAAATGAATCAAGAGCACAAAGGAAAAAGCAGTCACAATCTAATTATTTTGCTTATAACCATCACCAAGTTAGAAGTATATGTTCATCATTCTGTGTGCTTTTAATAGTGGGTCATTCTTGCAAATAAAATAAATATTAATAGGTATATAAGTGATATACGTTATATAAATCCTATGAGTGGTATTCCCTCAAATAGGTTTTCCATGATTTTAGCTCTTTCTTCTTCTCCCTCAGAGCTACATATAATTCAAATGTTAGTTCTCACCACATAGTCCCATCTCTCTCTCAGTGATTGCTCAGAATTTTTTATGCTCTTCTCTGCCTCGTTGCATGCCTGGGTTAGCTCGAGAGCCTTGTCTTCAAGCTTTGAGATTCTTTCTTCTTGGTTTAGTCTGTTGCTGATGCTTTCTGCTGTGTTTTGAAGTTCCCTAAATGGCTCTTTCATTTCTTTAAGTTCTATTATATACTTTCTTATGTTGTCTAGCTCTTTAGTGACTTTTTCATTAACTTTCTGAAAATTTTTTTGGCTACTTTTTGTTGGTTTTCAATTTTCTCTTCAATTCCATTCATCTTATTTGCCATCCATATTCTGAATTCCATTTCTGTTATTTCGGCAATTTCCTTGTGGATGGAGTCCACTATGGTAGCTCTATTGTGAGCCCGTGGGAGTGTTGAGCTATTTTGTTTGTGCATGTTGCCAGGGTTCTTTCGTTGGTTTCTTCTCATCTGGCTCCTCTTCTTTCAACTCTGGGTTAATAGGATTGCAGGGCACTTGTTCTCCTTTGCTGGAACTCCTCTGTTTAGTTAGGGGAAGGGGACCACTCTAGATGAAACTTTTGTGACCTACTCTGGAATTTTGATCTGTCAGGGGAGGGGCAGGTGCACTGACAGCCTGTAGAACAGCTTTTCTGTTTTGACCTGTTTCCCTGTGATTGCCTCAGTTCAAGCCAGTGCTGGATGATCTTCATGTGGGGTGGAGAGTTGTTCCCCAGCTCATTGTTGGATGTTTGTGTTGGGGGCTGGATGTGACCCTCTCCACCAGGCTGTTGTTGTGGGGGATTGCTCTGGCCAGGGTCACCCAGTGGAGGTGACAGTGGCAGCTGGGTGAGTCTATTTAGGCAGTGGTCATGAATGACTCGGCTGTGGGCTTTTGCATGACTCAGGTCCAAGAGTAATATCTCCTCAGGGCTGGGGAATCCCAGGTGAAGCGCTGAACCTCAGGGAGGTTCTGCCAGTCTAGCAGCAGTGGTAGAGACTGAGGAGTAGTCTTGGGGCCTAGGCTCAACTCTGGAATCTCAGAGGTGGTATCACAGGCCCAGCAGGGGCCCTGGAGCTACAGCAGCAGAGCCTTGGGTGCAGCAAGAGCTTCAAAGCTGGCTTTGGGGATTATGGGGGCCGAGCCACAACTATGGAGGGCTGTTTTGCCAATGTGGAGGCTACTGATGCCCAGTCGTGCAGGCAAGGGTTTGTCTGAGTGGCCTAGGGACCATGTAGGCAGGCTGGAGCTGCCGGTCAGCCACAGTTCTCCCCCTGCACCTAGGACCCACTGAGGCTGTCACCCAAGGCTTCCCAGGTGGTGCCTGTGGCATCTGTGGCTCTTCTTCTGCTCAGGTCCCATGCAGGGGAGGAGGTGTGTTCAGCCCCCAGTCACAGGGCACAACACAGGGGAGTTTCTGTTCTGTCTGCTCCCTCCCCAGCCTGGCAGGGTTGATGCAAAGGCTACTGCTGGAAGGCTGAGTCCTGAGCAGACCTGGCTCCGTGCACCAGAGCAATCAGGATGGCTTCAGTTGCGGAAACCCAGGATTGGCAGCCATCAGATTTCTCCTGCACCTGCTCTCTGGTGCAATGTCTCTGCACAGACTCGGAGCAGCTCCCCAATCAGTCCAGAGGTCTGCAGTGGATGGGGGAGACCCCTCACAGTTCAAGCTGCCTGTGACTTTTATCCCTTTCCTAAAAAGCAGTGCTCCCTAGGGTTGCTTCTATCCTGCTGTCTTCTCCTCTTCCCAGCAGTGCCGATTGTACTGGGAGCTGTTCTTTTGTACCTGTAATAGGCGTTAGCCCCTTAGGAGAAGCACTTGAATGTCCCAGGCAGTGGGAAGGGCCCTGTGTCTTTGAGGGGATTGCTTGTTCTCCCCCACAATGGAGGTTGGTAAAGGAGCAAGGCTGGGTGGGGTTAGGCTGGGCAACCTGGAAGGCTCTACAAAATCTCAGCAGGGCTCAAAGGTCGTATCCCAGGCCACTGAGAAAAGCCGCTGGGAGAGGGGCCAAAGCAATCTCTCAAAACTGGAAGGATTGCTTGTGGGCAAGGGGCCGTCTGTGATTCACCCACTGGCTGTTGGAGTGAGCTCCACCCCTCTCTTGCTACCGGGGTCCTGAGAGGCTCCCTCCAGTGTCTGTTTGCAAATGGGCACTAGAACGTGCCATGCTCAGCCGCGATGGCGCTGCAGCCTGGGAACTTCACACTGGGGGACCCACCCTAGTCTGACAGTGCAACTTTCCTGTAGGAGGATGGGTGCTCCACCAGATCGCTGTGGCTCAGACCCCCACAGTACTCTCCCATCAGTTCTGCCTGCATGGGCTATCTCACCTCCCGAGTCAAGCTCTCAAATCTCTCCCTTGTGCCTCCTAGCAACCCACTCTAGTCGTGGGGGCATAGGATCTGGCCTACATGTCTGGCCCA
Organism: Indri indri; assembly: GCA_004363605.1. NCBI lineage: Eukaryota > Metazoa > Chordata > Mammalia > Primates > Indriidae > Indri > Indri indri. Next base: position 203,357 of record RJWJ010000360.1, on the reverse strand, counting down.
CTGGTGTACATTTTTGGGGGGTGTTGACAGGCAAGGAACTCCCAGACTGGGCACCCCTTGGTCGACTGCTGATCCCCAAGGGGAAAGGTGTGGGCCCCACTTTCGTGGAGACCCCAGACTGGAAGGCACTGCAGCTGATGAGAGGCAACCACTTCTAAAACTCTCAATCTGCCCTCCTGGCTGCAGTGGGTTGGGGAGGGGCAGGGGAGGAAAAGAGTCTGAGTGGAAGAGAAGAGAGCTGGGACCCCAGCTCCTCCAGTCCCCCTCCCTGGAAGGAAACCTGCACGGAATGTCCAAGCTCTGGGATCATGCCAGTTCTCTACACAACTCGGTGGTTGCAGCAGCACCTGGGCTCCCAAGGGTAGAAGAGCTTCCAAACAACTCGGTAGCCTGCTAACTACTGAAGGTATGTGGGAAGGAGACATGGGTTCCCCCTTACCCCTTTACTGGGCTCCAAGCCTCTTTATGTTAGATCCTCGCCATCTCTTTCTCTTTTTCTTTCTTCTGTTCTGTTTTGCAATTTCCCTCTGGCACCTCCTCCTCCAAACTATACCCAAGCTTTGCCCATTTCTCCCATCCTTTATCTGAAACTCTTCCTTCCCTCTGGGATGCACTGGCAAAGCGATGTCTCTAGTCAGCCATGTTGCTGGAATTCTCTGGGATTAGAATTTGGAAGGGATACGAGGCAACTTTCAAGGTTGATGAGAATGTGCTACATTTTTATCTGGATGCTGCTTAACCACATATGTGTATTTGCCAAATCTCATCAAATAAATGTATAAAGTCTGTGCTTTTCTTTGTATGTATTTTACCTCAATTTCAAAGAAGATATAATAAAAGATCATTTCAATATTATTATTACCAAATTTGTCATTCTGGAACTTTTTATTGAGCATTGGGGCTGAGGTCTTCTCACTTAGTACCTCTAAGCATCTCTGTGAGAAGGTTATTGTTATTCCTGCGTTAAGATGCAGGAGCTGACCATCAGAGAGCTTGTTGCCCACGGCTGTGTAGTTAAAAACTGATGGGAACAAAATATGCTAATTGTACTATAGCAAACAGCATTTATGGCCCTGGCTCTTTTGCTTGCTTGCATGTCAATTTAGATCCCCTTCCCGACCATCACCAATGTATCAGGGATACCGTAGCATGTCCACACATAGAAGTGAGAATCCTGACGCTAGATTCTAGTAGGGAATTCAAGCTTCCCTGATGATAGGGCCCCAAAGGCCATCACGGCCTTTCCTCTCCAACCAGGGGCTGAAAAATAGACAGGCGGCTGAGCACAAGGCCTCCATATGCAGATGGGGGATTTAAGCTTGGAGAGAAGACAGATTTAATTGAACATATATAGGTTCTTGTGGTAGAACTGGAACTGGAATCCAGAGCTCTTATCCCCAGCCAATGGTTTTCTATTCCCCCATGTTGGCTTCTTCTCATGGAGGATTGGCCTTTCCTGAAAGCTTCCTTAGGATAGGGGAAAGAAGGCAGTATAAGCATCAGGGTTTCCATTTTTAAGACCTGTTATCTCCCCCCCCCAAAAAAAAAAAACTCTTTTAGCTGGTCCTCTGCCTGTTTATCCACAGATGACACTGTCTAACCCACTCACTTTTGCTGAATTGGTGGAGACTTGCTAAATTACCCTTTGATACAATTGCATGCAGTAGGAGGAGCACAGCACTTAAACCGAGTGACGGGATGTGCTGCTGTGGACTTGTGGAATTGATGGCACCAGTAGATCAGGGACTTTCCCAGAGCCTGTTGCAATAATACCAACTGTCTGGGAGGTTTTAGTTTTTGGAGTCCCATTATTAAAAGGGTCATGAAGGGCTTTAGCGTTGGCTTCAGGTGGTAGATGTGTGACAGGCAGAGTTTTAGCACCTTGATTTTTTTTTTAAGTTGGTTTGTGGGGTACACGTGCAGATTTATTATGTGGTTATATTGCATAGTGATGAAGTCTGGGCTGTCTGTGTAATCCTCACCCAGTTAGTGTACGTGGTACCCATTAGGCAATTTCTCACCTCTTCCCTTTCACCCATTCTCCCACACTCCCACCCTTCTGAGTCTTCAATGTCTGTTATTATACTTTCTGTGTCAACATGTACTCATTGTTTAGCTCCTATTTATAAGTAAGAACATGCAGTGTTTGACTTTCTGTTTCTGAGTTATTTTACTTTATGTAATGGCCTCCAGTTCCATCCATGTTGCTGCAAAGGATATGATTTTATTCTTTTTTTATGGCTGAGTAGTATTCCATGGTATATATACACCACATTTTCTTTATCCAATCATCCATCGATGAACACTTAGATTGGTTTCATCTCTTTGCTATTGTGAATAACACTGTGATAAACATATGAGTGCAGGCATCTTTTTGATAAAGTGATTTCTTTTCCTTAGGCCAGCACTCTATTGTTAATATTGGGTTTCTAGTTAGAGATCCAGAAATGTGACTTCACTACTACTCTCCCTAATGATTCGAAAATATCTTTCTTTTTTTTTCCTGGAACCATCTGGGGGCATATTTTAGAAATACCGCCAACCCCTTGACTTCTAAGAATCCAGAGATCACAGGAGCCAAAAGCAAATGAAGCAGAAAGTGATCTCTTTATTGGCAAGCAAGTGTTTAAAGGAGCTCCACGTTTAGAAACCCCAAGAACAAGAAAGCATGGGCTAGTGGGGTCATCCATGGACCAAGGATCTGGAACCACATAGGAGTCTGCATCTTAGAGACTTCACAGACTTCACCGAAGTCAGGTGACACCTAGGGAGAGAGGACAATCAGTGATGTGAGAGTAGTGAAGAGTGAGGGGTGGGGAAGGGAGGTGGGATCCCTGCCCTCTTTAGTTCAAACTGCACCAGCCCCTGCACATTAGGATGTCAGGCCACTAGTTGTCAGCTGGAGCCATTATTTCTGCTGCATAGTCTCTCTTCAGGTCCAGTGTTACTTATTGCAAAAGGGACAAGGAAGCATCATTTCCCCTCGGTGGGCTTCAGTTTTCCTCTACTGACATTGCAAATGTCCACTGGGCACCTGAGGTTCCTCACCATCTCTTGTGCCTCCCTTTCCATCTCCTCTCCCACATCATGAACAGAGATTTTTCTTTCTCCTCATCTCTTTCCTGTATTCTGAGAGAAAGGACAGCTAATCCTTGGGCTTGTGGTGTCTGAAGGAGAATAGAAGAACTCTAACAGGGATGCAAGAACATTCATTGGTGTGCAGAAAGAAAATATCAACTACCATAATATTTTATACTAATGTAAGAAATTAAGGTTTACTAATCTAAGGTATAAGAATTGATAAGAGCATATCATAAACTTATAAATACGTATATAGATTATAGATTCAGTGTATGTTCAAAAACATTTTTAACTGGTAGGCATGTGCAAAAAAACCACTGAAGAATACTCAATTAATCATAAGAATTCTAGAACCCAGTGATAAATCAGGCATCCATCCCTGCTGCCACCAGGTGCTCTCCTCACCAGGAAATGGTGCTCATTTTCCCACAGATGTAATACTGAACTTCTGTTGGTGTGGGCAAGGGCTATCACTCTCAAAATGGCCTTGAGGAATCCCCGTGTACCAGTTCTAAACATTGGGGCAGGTATTTCTCCTATTGGATAAGAAACTTACCTTGATATTGGTCCTACTGTTCAAGTGGTTAACAAATGACAGGTCTCTGTAGATATTGGAATATCTTTCTCAGTGGATGTTGGTGATACCCTTGATCTTGATTATGATTTAGCAGACGTTTAGGGTAATTATCAGTATTTTGCTGTTCAATTTGGGGAACATAACTGCCTTGAGATGCACCTTGATGTCTGCCTCGTTGTTCATGGTAGGCCGGTACTATTACTATGCCTGAATATTGCCATGGAGTTTCATCATGCCTTTGATCTTGGTTAGGATCTTGGTTATGATCATTGTCATCTGCTTTCTCTATAAGTGCCATTTTATACCTCTCGTGGAATTCCTTTTGGTATTTGCCTTTTTGTTCATGGTAAACTAGGTATTTTCCTCTTAGATATTGGCCAAACAGTCCATTTGCATTTTGATCATACCATTGATCTGGATTAAGAATTTGTATCTGGTTTTGATAGTTGTCATCTACTGACTGTTCAGTTTGGATAGGAAAATTGTGTTGGTATCCATCTTGCTGTCTGCCTTGTTCTCCATGTTCAAATGGTCTTTGTTCCATAGTTAGATATCGGTCTGGCATTTCATATTCACTTTGACCATGCTCCTGATCTTGATAAGGATCTCGTATCTGCTTTTGACCCTCGTAATCTTCTGGCTGTTCTTTTTGGGTAACAAAACTGTGTTGGTATTCATCTTGCATCCTGTATTGTTCTCCATGATCAGGTAGTGTTAGATGTTGGTCTGGCATTGCATATTCATATTGACCATACCCTTGATCTTGATTAGGATATTCTGACTCGTTTTGATCCTCGTCATACACTAGGAGTCCATTTTGGACAGGAATAATGACTTGGAATGCATGTTGGGGTGTGCCTTCATGTGCATAATGGAGTGGGGCTTGTCCTGGACTTCTGTCATGTTTCTCTGACATTTCATTTGCAGAAATGTCTTCTTGATTAAGATTTCGAATCTCATCTTCTTCTTGGTCATATACTGGCTGTGTGCTTTGGATTGTAAAAAAGCCTTGGTGTTTGTGTCGTGGCCTATATTGATAGAGTGGGGTTTTTCCTTTCCTTGCTATATGACCCCATGACCATTCTATTATATTTGGATGTTGGCCTAGCATTCTCATTACATATAGGTCGTTCTCGCGATTTTCATCAGGATTTTGTAACTCATTATCATTCTCGTAATCTGTATGGTGTACCATTAGCCTGAGAAGATGGTCTTCTGATTCATCCTGATGTTTGCCTTCTTTTTCAGAATTGAGTGTTCCCTGTAGTCTATGTAGATATTTTCCTAATATATTCATTTCATATGGTGCATACCAATTAATTGGATATTTTTGTTTCCAATCATGATCATTGTCATCTTCCTGCTCTTCAATTTGAATATGAAAACGGCCTTGGGATCCAGCTTGCTGGGTGTCTTTTTGTCCATTAGAGTGGTGGCCTTTTATTGCATGTAGATACTTTTGTGTTCTACCAGGTAATTGGCCTTGGGATCCACCTGGTAATGGATAATAAGAATGTATGCATTCCATTATCTCCAAAGTTCCCTTCCAACTCTTACCTCCCGCATTTCCCCAACAATTACTGATGTTTCCAGAAGGCTTTGGGTAGAGCAGAATCAATTCCCGTCAAGGAGAAGAATCTCTGCCTGAACAGGTTACTCCTTTCACCCTGACTACCCTTAAGGGCCATTCTCTCTGAGTAGCTTTCCCCCAGGCCCACCCTCTCCACTCACCACTGAATCCCAGCACAGCTGCTTGCTTCTCAAGGATCAGGAGCAGAGAAAAGGCAAAGAAGATGGTGGACTTCATTTTACCTAAAAAAACTAGGCCTAGAGAGTTGATCTCTTCCTTTATATCTTCCTTGGGTGGGTGTGCCATGAGTGGAGCCGAAGTTACAAAAGGCACTGCCCTTTCTTAGCTTATCAGTAAATGCCAACTTCCTCACCCCCACTCAGTGGGGGACAATGTCAAAGTCCCCAGGGACTACACAGAGGTCAGATGTACATAATTAACATAATGTCAGAGGTCTTTTCTTACCCATGGAAGCCCCAGAAAAGCTTTATCAACCCTTAGAGTTCACCATGCTAAACCTCCTGCATTTTATAGAAGAAATTCAGTTCAGAGAAGGAAAGAAACTCACTTCAGGTCACAAAATTAATCAGTACCTAAGCAAGCCTTTATATTCTAAGTATAAATCTCCTTCCATATTGCAATCATTTAAATCTCCCATCATAGATAAAACCCTATACTTCTCCTTGTTTGAAAACAAGCTTGAAATACATTCTATTTTACCTGAGAAGAAACAATCATAGAGATAGAAAGACACAGAAAGAATGAAACTTTACGGAAAGCAAGTTTCAGGAAGTAAATGGGCACAACAATGTCAAAAGTGGTGGTGAAATTCATCATGATAAAGACTGACATGTATCCAAAATCTTTTTAAACTTTAGTTCCTGCTAATAACTTTGACGAGAGAAGATTAATACAGTTGTGCTGAATTGTCAGATGATGGAAAACAACCTTTTCAAGAAGTCTGAATTTAGAGTGGCGTGAGAAATGAGGTCGCACCTGGAAGGTGAGGTGAGCTCCAGAGATGTTTCTAAGGGTGGGGAAATTTAACATTTTAAGGATGACAGGAGGAATTGGAAAAAGAAATAAAAGTTTTGGTTTCCAAATTGGGTTCTTTTCATGAATCTACCTAAATGACAACAAAACAAAAAACTTTTTAAATTAAGAAAATGTTCTACTTAAATACTAAGCAGCTAAAACCCCCAAAAGGCTTTGAGAATATTTGCCACCATTGATGAACTTATTAATATATCAAGAGAGGATGCAAAGAGAAAATTTCTACCTTGTGTAGAAATGTCGTTTTCTGCAATTGAGAGAACAACACACTGAATGGGCCAAACAATATTCTTTTGCTTTGACCCATGAAGACTGGGGTATTGGCAGACCACAGTGGAAGAGGAAAGCATCCCAACAGTGACCCTGTGTGCACTCAAAACACCATAGAGGCTTGTAATCCTAGCTCTCTGGGAGGCCGAGGCGGGCGGATTGTTTGAGCTCAGGAGTTCGAAACCAGCCTGAGCAAGAGCAAGACCCTGTCTCTACTAAAAATAGAAAGAAATTAATTGGACAACTAAAAATATATAGAAAAAATTAGCCGGGCATGGTGGTGCATGTCTGTAGTCCCAGCTACTCGGGAGGCTGAGGCAGGAGGATCGCTTGAGCCCAGGAGTTTGAGGTTGCTGTGAGCTAGGATGACGCCACGGCACTCTAGCCTGGGCAACAGAGCGAGACTCTGTCTCAAAAAAAAAAAAAAATACCATGGAGGGTGGTTCTGGAGGAACAATGGCTTGAAAACATAGTTTTAATCATTCCATGCTAAAATCTATTCTTCCTGTAGGGAAATCTACATGGATGGGGAAAAGGGAAAGATCAACAACCATATTTTTGTGTAAGGAACATAGATAAAAATTGCTAGGTCATTAAACACAGGACATGTGAGCTACATGGTTTCATTATGAGCCACTCTAAGCTCCTACCAAAATTTTCTGTAATAAAAATATTACCCCAGGGTGGTAATATTTCCTTAGGGCAGAGACTCCAGTAGATTAGGTTGAAGTTATCCTGAATGGAAATTGCTTACTGTGCCTGCTAACCTTTGCATTCCTCTCCACATTTCCCTTGAGAAAATACCAGGAACCCTGCATTACAAGCTTACTTGTAAAGGAAAGGATCTGATAACATTGATCTTATTTATGGATCCAAGTACAAAACCCTTGTCTAATCCACCATGCATGTATAAGATATAGATAAAACAAAGAGGTCAAAGATTTGCAAAAACAAATCAGGAAAGTGCAAAACAATAATAGCATGAGATTATCATAGAGCTCAAAAAATTTGAAAAAAAAGCATTTAAAAATAAAAAAAAAACTGTATTGATAATGATGAAAGAAATCAGTGACTTGGAAAGCAGAAAAATGGCATGAGTAGTGCATACATCCTAGATATGGTATCATGATGGGGAAAGGATCCAAGGATTTGTACTCATGGAGAAATTTTCAAAAGGGGAAAATATTAAAAATGCTCAAAATTAACATGAGAATCTTAAAATATTATGCTCAAAGCACAGAAGTGCAGAATTTTAAAATGTTTTGGTCAATTCTATGCACAATTATTTGACACCTTAGAAAAGATTTAAAAAATAGGTATTTCTGGAGAAAGTGCAGAGCATAACAGAGCAGTACTCCCCAGCAATTATCCCACCACCAAAACTTCAAGTTTAATAGACATGTACCCACAATAACGCTTTCACAAGAGCTGAGGAAACCAGGTGAGAGATTATTGGACGTGGTTGTAGTATAAAAATAAGAAAAGACACATTGGATAGAGCAGAAAAGACAGTTTTATGTTACCTGCATCACCTCTAGTCCAACCCCAGCAGCACAGTGTCAAGAGAGACACTGTCATTTGGGGGAAATAAAAGGATGTAAGCGTAGGACCCTTCCATTGAACATAATAACGTGTCTAAAACAGTAAAATCCATCACAAGGAGGACTCTCATGACTCCTGAGTCCAGGCCAGAAACCATGGCCTCTACACCTAGACCCACCCTGGCACCAGGTGGGAACCCATAGTCCCTGCAAGATGGACTTGAGTTCTAACCCACAGCACTGCCAGCTGACTATAGCAGTCTTGGGTTCCAAGTCACCCATGGAGATAGGCAGGCCTCAGCAGGTAGGGGTTGGCAGTCCGGTGCTGTGCCAGCCTTGGCAGCCAAGAGATTCTAGCCTAGGGTAGCACCAGCAAATGTGGTCCCAAGCTTATGACATTTGCAGGTGCTGCCATGGCTAAAGCAGTCAGGAGCTTAGAGACCACAACAGATAACCTGCTTAGAATTTCTGGACAGACTTAATGTTGAAGGATGTTCTCAGAGAAAACCAGGCTGCAAAGACTAGAATAAGTACTTTCTTCAATGTGCAGACATCGATACATGGTCACAAGGATTAAGAACAATTAGGGAAAAATGACATAAGCAAATAGATAAAATAAGGTGCCAGTGATTGACCCAAAAGAAATGAAAATATATGAAATGCCTGAAAAAGAAGTCAAAAGAGCTGTTCTAAGGAAGTTAGAGAAACAATTAAATAAAATGAGGAAAACAATAAGTGACCAGAATAAGAAATTTGACAGAGATTGAAATAACAATAAAAAATAAGATGGAAATACTGGAGATGAAAGAAACAATGAATGTAAAAAAAAAAAAACTGTAATAGCATCAGCACTAGAATTGATCAAGCAGAAGAAAAAAATCTGTGAAGTTAAATATAGGTGATTTAAAAAGAATGAGAAGAAATAAGGAAAGCTTACAGAATTTATGGTATAGCATCAAAAGAGCAAAGTGATCTCTCATTGGCATTCAAGGGGGAGTAGAGAAATATAAAGGTATAGAAAGTCTATTAAAGAAATAATAGTAGAAAGCTTTCCAAACCTGGAGAAAGATATGATATACAGGTACAGGAAGGTCAATGTTTACCAATCAGATTCAATCCAAATAAGACCATTCAAAATATTATAATCAAACTGTTAAATAGCAAAGATGAAGAGAGGATCCTGAAAGCACCAAGAGGAAAGAGCGAATAACATATAAGGAAATTCCAACATGCCCATTAACAGACTTCTCAACAGAAATATTAAATATTAAATATTATTGAATGTGCTGAAGGGAAAAAAAAATACCCTGCCATTCATGAATACCTTTTCCAGAAAAGCTGTCCTTCAGAAATAAAAAAGAAACTTTCCTAGGCAATCAAAAGCTAGGAACTTCATCATCAACAGACCTATCTTACAAAAAAGTGGTAAAGAGAATTATTCAAACTAAAAGGAAAAGATCCTAATGAATAATACAAAAGTACTTAAAAGTATAAAATTCACTAGTAAAAGTAATTATACTGTCAAATTCAAAATAAACTAATACTATAATGGTGGTGTGTAAAACAAGTAGGATTTGCTTTAGGAATCTGGGTGCTCCTGTATTAGGTGTGTAAATATTTAAAATCATTATGTCTTCTTGTTGAATTGTTCCCTTTGCCATTATATAAAGACCATCTTTGTCTTTCTTTACTTTTGTTGATTTGAAGTCTATATTATCTGATATGAGAGTGGCTAAACCAGCTTTCTTTTGGTTCCCATTTGCATGGAATATTGTTTTCCATCCCTTCACCTTGAGTCTGAATGAGTTTTTGTGGGTTAGATGTGTTTCTTGGAGACAGCAAATACTTGGCTTATTTTTTTTTATCCATTCAGCCAACCTATGTCTCTTGAGTGGGGAGTTCAAGCCATTCAAATGTATTAAAAGAATTAGTAAGTGGGGTGGATTTCTGTTCTTTCTGTTGAGTAGAACTTTATTGCTCTGTTTTACCTCTGGAGCCATTGTGGTATCTGGGCTCTGACATTTATCTTTTGGGTGATTTTACACTGGTGGGTGTCTATTGTGTTGATCCACGTATAATGCACTTCTGAGCATTTCTTGCAGGGCACGTCTGGTCCTGATAAATTCTGTCAGTGTTTGCTCATCTGAGAAGGTCTTTATTTCTCCCGCATATAATAAACTTAGTTTAGCAGGATACAAAATTCTAGGCTGGCCATTATTCTGTTTGAGAAGCCTGAGAATGGGGCCCCAATCCCTTGTGGCTTGTAAGATCTCAGTTGCGAAGTCTGGAATTAGTGTGATAGATTTTCCTTCATAAGTTACCTGATTTTTTCACCTTACTGCTTGTAGGAGTGCCTCTTTTGTGTTTATTTTGGCTAGCCTAAGGACTATGTGTTGTGGTGGTTGCCTCTTTGTGATGAATCTCCCAGGAGTCCTTTGGGCTTCTCGTATTTGGATATCTAGATTTCTAGCAAGGCCAGGGAAATTTTCCTCAATTATTCCTTCAAATAGATTTTCCAACACTTGTGTATTTTCTTCTTTGCTCTCAGGGATGTCTATGATTCTTATGTTTGGCCTCTTTAATAATCCCACATTTCTTGTAGGCTTTGTTCATTCCTATTATTTCTCTGTTCTTTCTTCAAGCTCTGAGATTCTTTCTTCTGTCTGATTTAGCCCATTCTCAAGGTTTTCCACCATGTTTTGTAATTCGTCAAATGAATTTTTCATTTCCAGAAGCTCTGTTTGGTTTTTCTTTAATAATTTTATTTCTTTAGAGAATTTTTCATTCATTTCCTGCATTGTTCTTGTGACTTCTTTGTGCTGGGTTTCTATTTTCTCTGTATTTCATTGAGCTTCCTTAAAATCTATATTTGAAATTCTTCATCTGTCATTTTAATCTTTTCATTTAGGTTGGTATCCATTAGTAAGGAATTATTATTTCCTTTTGGGGGTGTCCTTTCACTTTGATTTTTCATATTTCCAGAGTTCTTTCACTGGTTCCTTCTCATCTGGCCTCTCAATTGAGAGCTGAGGGTGCTAGGGCGGGCTTGTGGACCTGTCTCCAAGTCCCTGAAGATTAGTCCCTGACCATACCAGGGAGAGGAGAGCTGGTCCTGAATTGCCTTTGGGGTGCTCTAGCAGATTTGATGAATCTCTCCGGTTATGCCACTGTGGCAGCTCTGCTCACAGTGGTGGGCTTGGCAGGAATATGCCCCCTCGCAGAAAGATAGGCTTCTCAGCACTGAGCACTCTCACAGTTGCTATGAGAGGGAAGGGCCATGGTCTCCCTGCACCACTCCATGTCCTGGGGGCATTGAATCCTGCCCACCTGTCCAAGCCACTGGTAGGTGATCCTGTGAAACGCTGCTACAGTGGCTCCACGCTCCGTTGCAGGCTTCACCAGGAATGTGCCCCTGCCACAGAGAAACAGGCTTCTCAGAACCGAACACTCTCGCAGTTGCTATGGGGGAAAGGGGCTGTGGATACAAGCTACCTTGAGCCAAAATTACTTTCTGTGGTGCCAGGAATGGAGGAGGTGTAGAGGAGGAGGCTTCTAGGTGTAAGAATGCTGTCTCTCTGGTCTCTTGTGGCACTCTCTAGGGGTGCAGCGTGAGAGTTTTGTGTCTCTCTGCTCACTGGAGTCACCCAAATCGGGGAGCGGAGCCCCCTTTATCCTTTCATTGGCTCTGGGCCTCTCTGGATTTGGTCCGCCACTGTCCTCTCTTCTCTCTCTTCTGCTTTCTCGGTTTCACAGCCCTTCTCAGTGGGGTCCCCAGATGCCTCTGCTGTCTTTCCCAGTGATCCACACCCAAGCTGCAATTGTTCTCCACTCTCCTCAGTACCACCTTCTATCCTTCAGCCAGGACAGTCCAACAAGCTATGTCTTTAGTCAGCCATCTTGGCTCCCTTGTCTTCTCTTCTCTCTTAATTAGTCTGGCTAAAACTTTGTCAGTTTTGTTTATCTTTTCAAAAAGCAAACTTTTGTTTCATTGATCTTTTGTATTTTGGGGGGCTTCAGTTTTATTTATTTCTGTTGATCTTTATTATTTCTTTTCTTCTATTAATTTTGAGTTTGGTTTGCACTTGTTTTTCTAATTCTTTAGGATGCATTGTTAGGTTGTTTATTTGATGTTTTCTACTTTTTTGATGTAGGCACTTATTGCTGTAAATTTCTCTCTTAGTACTGCTTTTGCCATGTCCCGTAGATTTTGGTATGTTGTGTTTCCATTTTCATTCATCTCAAGAAATTTTTAAATTTCCTTCTTAATTTCTTCATTGATCCAGTGGTCATTCAGGAACATATTACTTATTTTCCAGGTGTTTTTATAGTTTCCGAGGTTCCTCTTGTTATTGATTTTTAGTTTTACTCCATTGTGGTATGAGAAGATAGTTGATATGATTTCATTTAAAAAAATTTTTGAGGCTTGTTTTGTGACCTAACATATGGTCTATTCTTGAGGATAATCCATGTGTTCAGCAGAAGAATGCATATTCTGCAGTTGTAGGATGAAATGTTCTGTAAATATGTATTAGGTCCACTTGGTCTAAAGTGTAGGTTGATTTTTATGTCTGGATGGTCTGTCCAATGCTGAAAGTGGGGTGTTGAGGTCTCCAGCTATTAGTGTATTGGGGTCCATCTTTCTGTCTCTAATAATATTTGCTTTATATATTTGGGTGCTCCAGTGTTAGGTATATATATATACACTTGCACTTGCTATGTCCTCTTACTGAATTGACCCTTTTATCATTACATAAAGCCTTTGTCTCTTTTTATAATTTTGTATTGAAATCTATTTTATCTCATACAAGTATAGCTACTCCTGCTCTTTTTTCGGTTTCTGTTTGCATTGTGTATCTTTTCCCATCCATTTATTTTCAGTCTATGTGTGTCTTTAAAGGGGAATTGAGTTTTTTGTAGGTGGCATATAGTTAGGTCATTTTAAAAAACCCATTCAGCCATTCTGTATTTTCGATTGGAGAGTTTATTCCATTCACATTCAATATTATTATTGGTAGATTAAGATTTATGACTACCATTTTGTTATTTGTTTTCTGGTTGTTTTGTGGTCCTCTCTTTCTTCTTTCCCTCTTGAATTCCTTTGTATAAAAGTGATTTTCTCTGGTAGTGTGTTTTAATTTCCTGTTTTTTATTTTTTGTGTATCTGTTGTAGGTTTTTTATTTGAGTTTACCATGAGGCTTGCAAATAACATCTTATAACCAATTGTTTTAAACCAATGACAACTTATAACTATTATTACAAAACAAAGAAACAAACAAGCAAAGATAAAACTAAAAAACTCTACACTTTAACTCCATCCCTCTCACTTTTTGACTTTTGTTGTTGTTGTTGTGATTATTATTTTGACAGGTTTATCTTAAAAGACATGACTGATTTACAACCTGTAATTACAGAGTCATAATACTCATTAGTTGTCTGTATATTTACTGTCACCAATGAGTTTTATACATTCAGATGATTTCTCATTGTTTGTTAACATTCTTTTCTTCCAGATTTAAGAACTCTCTCTAGCACTTATTGTAGGAATGGTCTGGTGCTAATGAAATCTCTCAGCTTTTGTTTATCTGAGAAAGTCTTTCTTTCTCCTTCATAATTGAATGATATTTTTACTGGATATAATATTCTAAGATGAAAATTTTTCTTCCTTCAGCACTTTGAATATGTCATGCCACTCTCTCCTGGCCTGTAAGGTCTCAACTGAGAAGTCTGCTGCCAGATGTATCAAAGCTCCTTTATATGTTGTTTCTTTTCTCTTGCTGCTTTTAAGATCCTTTCTTTGTTCTTGCCCTTTGAACATTTTATTATTAAATGCCTTGTGGATAGTCTTGTTTGGGTTGAATCTGCTTGGTGTTTTTTGTCTTTCTTATTCCTGAGTATTAATATCTTTCTTTATATTTGGAAAGTTCTCTGTTAATATTTGTTTATTTTTTTATTTGTTTGGGTATAATTTTATTTATTTTTTATTTTTATTTATTTATTTTTTATTTCAGCATATTATGGAGGTACAAATGTTTAGGTTACATATATTGCCCTTGCCCGTCCCTCCCCCCAAGTCAGAGCTTCAAGCGTGTCCATCCCCCAGACAATGCAATATTTATTTGAATAAACTTTCTATCCTGATCTCTCTCTCTCTTTCCCCACTTTAAGGCCAATAACTCTTAGATTTGCCCCTTTGAGGCTATTTTCTAGATTATGTAGGCGTGCTTCATTCTTTATTATTCTTTTTTCTTCTTTCTCTTCTGACTGTATTTTCATATAGCCTATCTTCAAGCTCACTAATTCTTTCTTCTGCTTGATCAATTCTCCTGTTGAGAGATTCTGATGCATTTTTCAGTTTGTCAATTGAATTTTTCAGCACCAGAATTTCTGCTTGATGTGTTTTTATTATTTTAATCTCTTCGTCAAATTTCTCTGGTAGAATTCTAATTTCCTTCTGTGTATTATTTGAAGTTCATTGAACTTCCTCAAAGCAGCTATTTTGAACTCTTTATCTGAAAGGTCACATAGCTCCGGCACTCTGGGATTGGTCACTTATGCCTTATTTAGATTGTTTGGTGAGATCATGTTTTCCTGGATGTTCTTTATACTTGTAAATATTTGTCAATGTTTAGACATTGGAGGGTTAGGTATTTATTCCAACCTTTGCAGTGTGGGCTTGCTAATACCTATCCTTTGAGAAGGCTTTCAACATATTAAAAGGGAATTGAGTGTTGTGATTACTGTAGCCAACTCAGCACTAGGGGTGCCCCAAGCCCAGTAATGTTGCAACTCTTGCATCTTCCCAGAGGTGCTACCTGGGTGGGCTTGGGTAACATCTGGGAGACTTCCCCAGATTGCCAGGCAAAGTCTGTCACTCTCTTCCCCCACTTTACCCCCCAAAAAAGTAATCTCTCTCTAAGGCACTGGGCCACCTGGAGTTGGGGGAAGGGTGAAAAAACACTCCTGTGGCCACCACAGCTGATGCTGCACTGGGTCACATCTGATGCCAGTACGTTACTGGGTCTTGCCCAAGGCTTGTGGTGACTGCTGCCTGGCTACCACTGATGTTTATTCAAGGCCCAAGGGCTCTTTAGTCAGCAGGTGGTGAATCCTGCCTGGACTATGTCCTTCCCTTCAGGGTAGCAGGTTCCTTCTGGCACTGAGTAGGCCTAGAAGTGCCATCCAGGAGCTAGTGCTTGAAATCAGGGCTTCAGGAATCTTCTTGGTGCTTTATCTTACTGTGGCTGAGCTAGTACGTAAGTTGCAAGATGAAGTCCTCTGTACTCTTCCTTCTTCTTTCTCCCCAAAGAAAGAGTCTCTCCCAAAGCTTCACTGCCTGGAGCTGGAGGTGTGATGATGTAAGCACTCCCTTGCCCACCATGGCTGGTGTCCCACTGAGTCATATGTACCCCAGCTCCACTGCCTCTAAGCCCAGTGCAGCACCAGGACTTGCCCAAAGACTTTAGTCCTTGTGGCCTGACAGCCTCTCAAATTTATTCCAGGCCCCAGGCCACTTTAGTCAGCTGGTGGTGAAGCTGGCTGGAACTCAGGTTCCTGCTACTGGGGCTAAGCTTTCCCCTCCAGCCAAGGCTTGTTTGAATGCTCCCTCCATGGGTGCCAGCAGAATTCTGTCACGTGTTATGTTCCACTGTGACAGGGCAGCACTGAGTTCCAATGCAAAGTCACACAATCACTTTGCTCTCTGTCCCACAGGCACATAGATTCTCTCTCTAGGCCAACAGCTGGGAGATAGGGGAGGGGTGGCGTAGGCCAAAAATATGATTTCTTTTGTCACCTACCATTCCTATTTCCCAGTACTACGTCTATTCGAGTTCCTTCTATCTCCGGCTTCAGTCCTAGTTATTGTAAAATGAACAACCAGGACTGTGTGCTTTCTTTTTTTTTTTTTATTTTTTTT
>RJWJ010000360.1:48282-187249 GCA_004363605.1 Indri indri | reverse complement strand
ATATCACCATTGTTTCTTAAAGCTGAATAGTACTCCATGGTATACATATACCACATTTTATTAATCCATTCATGTATTGATGGGCACTTGGGTTGTTTCCACATCTTTGCAATTGTGAATTGTGCTGCTATAAACATTCGGTTGCAGGTGTCTTTCTTACAGAGTATCATTTGCTTTCTTAAAGTCCTTCCTGCAGTGAGAAAGATTCCAGTACACTAAGCAAAGGCCTCTGCCTTATGAGGAGGAATTTGCAAGAGCAGAGCAGAATGCTCATGAGATTGGGATCACTCTACATGGGGACACCAAAGGGGTACAGAAGGCCTCATGATGATGTCTGACTTAATACTCTGCAGAGTATCAGTTTATTCATCTTCATTATGTTTTGTAATGGCTCCAAAAATGAAAGTTTCTTTAATCTTCAGGGCCTTCTCATATCTATGGCTTATTTTTGGTTTGTTAAACAAATAAACAGTTTGTATTCAATAATAAATTTCCCCCCAATCCTGTGGGACTTAATCGTTTATTTATTTATGTGAAATTTTCACATGGTTGCACAGTCAGGTCTGTGCATAAAGGTATATTCAGAGAAGAACCAGGCATCCACCCTAATTCATTCTCTCTCTCCTTTCTACCAATTCCTGACAACATCCTATAAGTAACCACCCTCACTGGTCTGTCTGTTTTTCCTTTCTGTGTTTGTTTTTCCTGCAATGAGTAGGTAAATGGATATTTTCTTATTTTGAATTCTTTGTTACTAGACACTTTGAATTTTTCACTTCACGATGTATGTGGAAATCACCTGCATCAGTTCATGGGCATCTTTTGCATTCTTTTGAACAGCTGCATAGTATTTCATTGTATAAATGTAGCGTCATTTATTCAACCACCTCCTTGCTGTATGGGCATTTGAGGTGTTTACAATATTTTTCAGTTACAAACAATGCTGCAATTCATACATTTATTTTAATTCCACACATTGGCTTAGGTTGTTTTATTGGTCTAGAATTCCTGCTATAACTCTACCCTTTCAACCAGGGGCAGCCCAAGCCAATTGATGAATAGTCTTTTGTGAAAGACTTCTGTATCCTTCTGTCTTGGTCTACATCCTATGGAAAGAAAAATGACTTGAAATCAGGACAGATCACTCCCATTCCCAGCTCTGCTTTTGACTCCTAAATTTTTCCCATATATAAGATGAAGACAGTTGTCTATAATATTTCAATAGGGATTTCATTCCAAATTTAATGCAAGGTTGTGGCTCAGGACATCTGTTACAAGCTAGGAAGGACCTGACCTGGCCCCTGGGCACTCTGTGATCCTGGGGATAGATACACAGGGTTGGCCAGAACAGAGTCCTAAAGGTCCTGGAAAGTGACTCCAGTGTGCCTGAGGTTATCAGTGATGCTCACTGCTCTACCCCTGGGGTGCACCCAGAGTCAGGAGAGATGATATCTGAGCTCCTTGTCTCAGTAAAACTCTGTGGTGCCAGAGGACTCTAAGTTTCTGGCAGAGGATGAAGTCAATTGAGTTTTGACTAAAAATAAACTTCCTGGCTTCTCTACTCACAAGACACACAGAACACTTCAGCTGCCTCCTCTGGGTAATTTCAGATCATTTTTTGAAGTCCCAGAACACTTTATCTTTCTTTCCCTTTTCATCGCTCCTCAACAAAGAATCCAGGGTTACCTGAATGAGGCAGTAAGTGTTTGCACTAATACAATAAAGATATAGCATAGTCAGCAATGCCCAGAGGGTCCTACTAACCCCAAAGCCCTTCTCCTTCTCCCACCCCCTTTTTTTAGTTTTTTTTTTTTTTCAGTTTTGCTAGTAGGTATCCTGAGCCTCAGAAGTGGACAGAGATTTCCCAAAGTCCTACAGCAGGTTGGTAGCACAGATGGCACTAGAACACAGTCCATGGGAAGAGAATACATGGTGTTGCTTGCTCTTGGACCCAAGATGTAATAAGAGTGAGTGTTGTAGACGATTTTCACTTCTTGGTTTCTAAGCATAAGATGTCATTACTATTTGGGGAAATTACCCACCATGTGAGTCCTGGAAGCCAGAGACTCAGACCACTGTTTATAACAGAGCGGGAAAGGCCGGATGCTTGCCTTCCCTGCCTCCACTGCAGGACAAGCTCATCTGAGCACACGCTGGGTTAACATCATATGATGCACAGAGTCTGGCCGTGACTTGGGAGCTGGTGATTGCTGGGAGTGAGCATTTATTCTCAGAGCACATACAGCAATGGCAGCTACATTTAACTTCCCAGAAGAGAAATGGAAATGATGGTCTATGCGCTGTCAAGCATTTGGTTTTGGCATATTGGCTGAGGGAGACATATTAATAGCATTCACGTGTTTCATGGGAGCACTGGTGAGCTCCCCAAAGACCAATATTTAGCTGAGTTTCACTATAATTCTGCATTCATAACCTTCTTTGTTTTTACCTTTTCTCCTAACTTGGGTTCCCAGGTTCCCTAGTGATTTTGTGAACTATTCAGATTCTATTCATTTTACCTGAGTCAAAGTTGACTTATTTGTAATTAAGAATCAAATGACTTAGTGACTCTTGCTGGGGACATCTGTGTGAGAAGCTCCATGGGCTGCACCATACATAACCAACAATCACAACTGGTGAAAGTTATTATTATTTTTTAGATTTTATTTTTATTGTACATATTTAAGATGTAAAACATGTTGTTTTGATATACACTTACATAGTTAAGTGGTTACTATAGTCAAGCCAATTAACATACCCACTGCCTTACATAGTTAACTTTTTGTCAATGTTGTTATGAGAAGAGCATATAAAATCTACTCTCCTAGCAAGTTTTCACTATACAAACTGAGAATCAAGTGACCTGGTGACTCCTGTGCTGGTCAACATAAAGATTGAGATATAAAAGTATTCAAAGAACATATGAGTGAAGTTTTGTAGAATATTGACACGGGGTGACTTTCTGAAGCCAATTAATATAACCACATACAAATAAAAAACTTTCGTAGGGAAAAATCATACATACAGCAAGAAAAACATCATAAATTAGAAAAATGTGAGTAAACACATATGATAGGAATAAATATATTCTATAATATACTGAAAGAATTTTAACAACACAATAAAGAAAACAGGTTGCCTACTAGAAAAATGAGCATAGACCATGAATATTGCCTTACAGAAAAATTTATACGAGTAACTAATACATATATGAAAATAAGTGAAACTTCACCTGTAAGTAAAGAAATGCAAGTTAAAATGAACACAATGAGTCTTTTTTTTGTTGTTCCTATAAGATGGTTTTTCTACTACTGATTTTGGGCAATTTTCATGTGCCAGTGGTCTGTGTCTTAGTTATTATAAAATGAGTATCTCGGACTCTCAGAACTCTTCTTGCTGTAAGAAAGGGTCCAGGAGTATAAGGAAAGGTCTCTTCCAGGTGAGGGGTGAATTTGCAATAGAAGAGCAGAAAACTTGCTCAGTGAGATCACTGTACATGAGGACACCAAGCGGGTAGAGAAGAACTTGCTGATGGAAGAGTTCGCATTCTGTGGAGTGTCAGTTTATAATTGAGTTCCTTTCATCTTCAAGGCCTCTCCAAATTTTTCTTTGAATCCGCATTTTGGAATTCAATTACCCTGGCAGTCCTGTTATTACCTTGCTTTCTGGCTAGGTCAAGTGAATCCGTCAACAAGTCTTTCTTGAGAGGCTGGTGAATCTTTCTGCCTTGGTCAAAATCCTGTGAAAAGAGAAATGACATAGTATCAGGACAGGTAGTTCCCAGCCCCAGCTCTGCCCCTGACTCCTAGAATGAACTTCGAGGGCTCTCCCGGACTGCAGCTTTCCCATATGCAAGATGAGGGTGTTTGGATTATGTCAAAGGGAACTTCCAGCTTCCAATTCAGTGGAAGGTGGTGGCTCAGGGCACTTGTTACAAGCCAAGAAGCGCCTGGCGCCTGTGCTTGATCCTTGTCACTCTGGACTCTCCTGGGGACAGTCACACGTGGCTGCTTAGAACAGAGTCTCCCCATCCCAGAAGGTTCTGGGCAATGAGGGCCTAAGAAGATCGTCCAAAAATTATCAATGATCCTCGCTATTCAACCCCTGGAAACACACAAAGCCGGCAAATATGACATCAGGGATTCCAGTCTCAGCAAAGTCTCCTTAGCTGAAGAACAATACATCTCTAGGAGAAACATGGTAGCAGTGTAGCTGTCCCCAAATAACCATATATTTTCTGACTGCACTGCCCAATTTTGTGTGTGAATTACCATTCTTGCATCTCTGGGTAATTTCAGAAATACCATGAAGCTCCAGAACTTCTCATATGTCCCATCATTTTTTTTTTTTTTTTTTTTTTTGAGACAGAGTCTTGACTCTGTTGCCCGCGCTAGAGTGCCGTGGCATCAGCCTAGCTCACAGCAACCTCAAACTCCTGGGCTCAAGCGATCCTCCTGCCTCAGCTTCCCGAGTAGCTGGGACTACAGGCATGTGCCACCATGCCCGGCTAATTTTTTTTATATATATTTTTAGTCGTCCAGCTAATTTCTTTCTATTTTTAGTAGAGACAGGGTCTCACTCTTGCTCAGGCTCGTCTTGAACTCCTGACCTCAAGCAATCCTCCCACCTTGGCCTCCCAGAGTGCTAGGATTACAGGCGTGAGCCACCATGCCCAGCCTCCCATCGTTTTTGATCTCTCCTCACCACTACATCTAGGGACGTAAATGTGTTTATAAGGCAGTAGGTGGTTTAGAGAATCCAGCCACAGGGCCCTGGGTCGCTACTACCTTAAACCTCCACTTCCTTTTTACACTTGGGTAATGTACAGGCCAGAGGCTGGGGCTGGAACACACAGTGAAGAATGGGGGTGCACAGCAGCTGCTCAGGTGCTCACAATGGGATCAGAAGTGTCGTGTGGACGACTTTCATGTCTTGGCTTCTAAGCACACACACACCATTCCTGTAACCACGGAGTTCCCCACCATGTCAGACCTGGGAGTGGGAGACTGAGCCATGTCCCCAGAAGAAGCTGGAACATCAGCCGGCCTGCTTGCTTCCTGCCTTCTTGGCAGCCACCACATGTGCGCATGTACTGGTTCAAACAGTCAGAGGCACACGTTGAGTTATGCACTGAGAACAGGTGATAAAAAGAAGCAGACATGGAGGTACTTAGAAGTGAGAATTTTCTCCTGCAGCAGTGGCATCGATGGCTGTGGCATCTCCTTCCAGGAGGGGAGTGGAAGTGGTGTCCAATTTGGCAATGTTGGCTGGGCAGATGTGGGATCTATGTGCCTGGAGAAACCACTGGTGTGCTCTGTTGTCATTTGAGAGAAAAATGCTGTGGGGCAGGATTTGTCGAGGAATGAGTGTGCCCACAAAAACTCTAAGCAGAAGGCTAGGGAGGACAAAGTGTCACCCCATGTGGAAGAGCTAAGGATGTAACCTGTGATTAAAATATGAGCAAAAAAATGGGTGAGGCCCATTAAAGGTGATTTTTAAAAATAAGTTACTGCTGGTGGACAAACTATTAAAGAGGTATCTCTGGACATCTTGCCCAATAAAAGAAGCCACGTTCTTAAGGACATTTCCATAGTGGTTAGAGAGTGTGGCCTTCTATTTCCAGAGGTGGCAACATTTGTGCTGTTTCCGTGGCACCTGCCAGTGTAAGGGGTGCCTGGAGTTTCATGGGGAATTTGGAACCCTGCGAAATCCAGGGAGGGAGACAGTTGTATGCTTTGACTGCTGTTTCTGTGAAACTCCTGTCTTATGTTCTGGCACCTCCCCATTTGAGGCCATCTTTGAGATTTGATGGGTGACACAGCTGGCCTACTGCAACAACGGAACAGACCAGAGGGTCACTTTCCTTCATCCCTAATACCTGGGCTGCACTAATTTGCTCAGCAAATGCGATGCTCCCACTTGGCACTTTAGATCTCTCTCAGGTGAATCAAAGCAGCAAAGATGAAGGGGTATTCTCTGCCAACAATAGGTAGCTTTGTCATGCACAGCAATGCCTGATTCCAGGGCCATGGGTGGCAGAGATGATCGTCCAGGGTCGCAGCAGCAGTGTCCACAGCACGCAGTTGTTGAAGGGCGGTTCTGGCCGTGATCATGCTGCCCGCACATTCTTATTTCTTACACTGCCCCTGAGCATGAATCTTCAGGCTTCCCATAATTATGAGAGCCATTTTTTGCTTATTGGATCTCCCAGGAAGCTGAAGCTGAGACAGGTAAGACAAGTTTCATTGCAAAGTCAGACCTGGGAAAGTGAAGGAGAGGAAGCAGGACTGGGCAGAGGGAGCCGTCACCATGACGACCTGACCACATCCCTGCCAGCCCAGCAGGGAGCTCTGGAGCAAGGATTTTCCATCAGAGGAGTCCTCCATTGGGCAGAAAGGGATAGAGCCTTGTGCCCCAGCCTCACTCAGCCCTTGGCTGGGGGTCCCTGGGTCTGTGTGGTCTGAGCCAATCACCGAGGAGGTGCCGAAGGAGCACTGGCTGGCAGTGGTCAGCTGACCACACTCCACGCAGCTGGGCAGCCAGGTGCTCCTTGAAGGGGGCTCTCAGCAGCATCTCTCCAAGCCAGCCACATCCCTTGCCCGGTGTGATGGGAATTCCAGTTCCACACGCACTGGGGAGCAGCTCCTCGAAGTCTCTGGTGCGCTCTCCTTCTGTGGGAAACCCTAGAAGACACAAGGGACTGGGGCGCACGACAGCCCCGGCCTCTGCAGCTGGTGTCAGGGCTGCACCTGGCCCTCATCATCACCTTCCTCATCTCTCCATTCTAATATTCCCCTCAGTGCTACTCTCGGTGGCATTTGAGAATACGGAAATCCACTTTGAATCAGAAATTCAAAAAGTGAAGACGAACTTGGAAAAAAACCAGGGAGATATTTTAAAGGGCCATTGGATTCAGGAAAGATAAAATTATCTCTGAAAAGAAGAAAAAATTACAAGGAGTGAATAGTTTCCAATAAAAAATTTTATAAGAAATATTAATGAAAAACATGAAACCAGCCAAAAGGATGAAAGTGACATAAAGAAGGAAAAAGGGGCAGAGAGAAAAAAGTAGAAATGGCAGACAGGCAAGGAAGGAATTACATTCATATTATTGGAGTTTTTGAAGGAGGAAAACAAAACAATAAAATGAAACTAAAAGATAGAACTCTAACGCAATAAGGTTTTTCAGACTTTTTAAAAAGCAGCGTGATCTAAAATTATATATTGAAAGGGCTCGACAGGTACTTGTGAAAATTAACCAAGAATAAAATTAGGAAAATTAACCAAGAGACGAAACTATCATATTTCATTGGTAAAGAAAAACCCCTCAAGGCTCCCAGGCAAAAAGAACAAGTAATTTACCAAAGCAAAAAAAAAAAAAAAAAAAAATAGATTAGCATCAGATTTTTAAAAATCCATCACAGAAAGTAAGTCAACCATGGAGTAGCATTTTTTTAAACCAATGAAAGTGTGAATCAAGGATTTCATCTCTAGCCAACATGTCCTTCAAATACCAAGGTATTATACAGAAACATTAATCAACCTCTGTTTATCCCACAGGTATATACAATCGTTATGTATCAGAAAACCACTTTTCAATGTACAGAATTTAGAGAATTCTAGACACATCACTCCTTACTGAAGAATGTAATATAGAATGAGCTTCATCTAATCAAAAGATGGCTGGAAAACTTCAGCAACAGGACTGATAATGACCATTTAAAAATACATAAATGTGGATGGAATAATAAAACAATGGTGGATATGAGGATGGAATATACAACTGTTATATAACGCGAAAAAGTAAAAATATTGCAATTTTAATGGGAAAATTGAGAAAGAGGAAAATAGGGAAAGAGACAAAGTTCATGTTGAACATTTGGTGGGTGCTAAAGTATTTGGAGAAAAACGCCTGATAAATTCAGATAACAGATGTTAAATAAAGACCATGGGACAAATGGCAATAAAAAGAAAGATAAAAAGGCTGTCACGAGAATAACAGTATAAACATTCCTAAATGCTCTCCTGATTGTTTAAACAAAAAAGCAAAGAGCTCACATTTGATGGAGAAAGGAACATAGTAAATAAAACGAAACTTATGTGTTATAAAACACGACTGACAAGACCAACTATATCACTCATAGTAATAACTGTGAATGGTAGGAATTTACTATTAAAAGAAAACTTTTCAATTTGGCTCATGAAACAAAACCTCACTATCTGTTTACACGAGACACATCTAAACACAGTGATTTAGCAAGGCTAAAAATAAAAATATGGATGAAAAAATATCAGGCAAATGGAAAGAGAAAGAAGACATGGGTAGCAATCCTGATATCAGGCCAAGTAGAACTTAAGCACCAAATCATGAAATAAGGAAAATAACTCTTTTTTAAGACTAAAAGCCATAATCCACATTGAAGATATAACACTGTGAATATTCATGCACTAAATAATACAGCAACCTCCTTTATGAAGCAGAAACTGTAGATGATAAGAGACGGAGATATAAACAACCTAAAAACTGGAGAATTTACTACACCACTCTCAGGACAAGAAAGATCAAGTGGACAAAAAATAGTTAAAGAGATAGAAGATATAAATGACACATTGAATAGGGAAGATCTTACAATATGTATCAAACCCTATACCTTTATAATACAGAGTAGACCTTTTCATGGCACATACACAGAAACTGATTACATGCTAGGTCACAAAGAAAATATTAGTAGCTTTTATGATGTAGAACTATTATAAAAAACACTGATCATGATGTGATAAGAAAAGCATTTACTAAAAAAACAAAAGCAGAAAGACCCTTTCACATGGAAAAATTTAAAAAGAAGCCTATTAAACTGCTCTTAGATGAAAGGAAAAGTATCGATTGGAATGAAACAATTTTTAAGAATAATGACATTGTCATGTCAGCAAAATATCAGAGTAAGAAGTGCCAAAGTCTTTTCCTCCATAAAAACAACAACAAATAAAGGGGGAAACAGTAAAGATCTACTGTTTGGAAGTCTAGAAGCTAAACAAAATTTTGCAGCAGCTAGGAAAATACATAATCAAGAAAAACAGATTGAATCTCAGTAAAAACAGTGAGATCTGTGATGTTTTAACTTAAGCTGGCTCCGTCCTTCATGCCCCAGCCCAGTGATAAACTTGATAAAAAAAACAGGCTGCATTCCAGGTACTGACACAAGTAATGGCAGAAGCAGAATGAACCTCATTTGTGAAGATTTGTCCTTAGTTGATCTCTCTTCTGGCTCCCCAGGAGACCAGCTTAAAGGTCTTGCCTTTATCTCACCTAACTTGGAATTCTCCCAGTGCTGCCAGGGTATATTTATCAAAAACATTTATGAATAAATGTACTAGTTGCTGCATCTAAAAAGAATGATTAACAGTAGGGAGAAACAATAAGTTAACCAAAAACCTTGGGAGGGAAGATTGAAAAATAGACGCTTTGGGAATCAAAGTTTGGAAAATCTCTAATATATTCTTGAAAATCTAGAGGCCACCCACATGTCTAGGACTATGGGCATGCTCAAGAATGACCTGAGAAGGTCCCAACTCTCTCCTCTAGCTCGTCCCACAGCAGGGGCACAGCAGGAAGTGAAAGTTAAGACAGGGTTGAACTATGCCAGGCTAAGTGGTGAAAGCATGCCCAATACACACACACAATTCATCTGCAAATAGCAGGAGATACTTTTGGTTCTAAGCACTTAAGGAAACCTCTGTCCAATCAGAAATTTTTGAGAAAACGTATGTTTTTAATTCCCATCATAGGTAGCTGTGGAATTTCTGATTTACATGGTAACTCTATGTTTAACGTTTTGAGAAGCTGCCGAACTCTTACCCAAAGTGGCTGCAGAGTTTACATTTATGTCAGCAGGGCATGAGGGTTTCCATTTCTCCACATACTTGCCAACACTTCTTTATTATCTGTTTATTTCATTATAGCTATCCTAGTTGGTATGAAGTGATACCTCAATGTGGGCTGTAGTGTTTCCCTGATGGCTAAAAATATTGAGCATCTTTTCACAAAAATCCTGACTTTTTGGGAAAAAAAATAACAAGAGAGGTAAACCACCAGCTAATTGCACAAAAAAGAAAGAGAAAGCACAAATAAACTAAAAACAATGACAAGGGCAAAATTACCATTGAAACATGAGGAACTTAATATCATAAGAAACTAATGTGTAGACTTCTATGGAAACTAGTTTTAAAACCTTGAAGTAATGACAACTTTCTAAGGATATACAGATAACCCAAACTGACACCGAAACTGCTAGAAAGCTTGAACATACCAATTTAAAAAGACAAAGTAGAGAAAGTTATTAAGAAATTATCCTCAAGAAGGCACTTGGCCCAGATGCATTTACAGGTCAATCTACTAATCATACAAAAGACCATGTAATTCCAGCATTCTCCTAATTGCTCCATAGTATGGAAAAGAAAGGAAACTTTCTATTTCATGTAATGAAGCAAATATAAAACTTATACCTAAACCACATAAAGATAGTATGCAGAAGAAAACTATGAAACAATACCACTCATGAATATTAACGTAAAATTCTAAACAAAATATCAGCAAACAGAATCGATATAAAGAAAATAATACAGTATGACCAGCAATGCACCATTGGTTCAATATGAAGAAATCCATTTACCAGTGAAGCTATCTGATCTTGGCCTTTTCTTTTGGAAGGGGCTTTTAATTACAGATTTGATCTCTTTTATTTTTTTGTAAGTCAGTTCAGTTTTCTATATTTTTCTTGAGTCAATTTTGATGTATGTTTTTAGGGATTGTTCCATTTTATGTAGATTATATAACTTGGTGTACACTTGTTCTTCGTAATCTTTTATAATCTGTTTTATTACTGCAAGGTCAAAGGTAATGTTTTCACCTTCATTTCTGATTTTAGTAATTTGAGTCTTCTCTCCTTTTCTTAGTCAGTTTCTCAATTTTGTTAATCTCTTTGAACACTGCCTCTTGGATTAGTTGATTCTTTATTCTTTTCTATTCCTGATTTGTTTAGTATCCATTCAGCTCTATATTATTTCCTTCCTTTTGTGGCTTTGGGGTTAGCTTCCTTTATTTACTTAATTTTTTGTTTTTAGTTCCTTAAGATGTAAAGTTAGCTTATTGATTTGGAACTTACTTTTCTTAATGTAAGCATTTATAGCTAAAAATTTCCCTCTGAGCATTGTTTTCATTGAAACCTGAAAGTTTTGGAATGTTATATTTTTATTTTCATGCATCTCAAAGTATTTTGTAACTTCTCTTGTAATTTCTCCATCAACCCACTGATTGAGTATGCTATTAAATATCCACATATTTGTGAATTTTCTAGCTTCCTTCTGTTATGGATTTCTAGTTCCATTCCGTTGTGGTTGGAGAAGATACTTTAAACGATTGCAATCTTTTAAGTTTATTAAGTCTTGTTATTTGACCTAACATAGGGACTACCCTGTCTTTCAGGTGCACTTGAGGAAAAAAGTGTGTATTTTGCTCTTGGAGGGTGAAGGGCTCTTTACAAGTCAGTAAAGTTTAGTTGATTTATAATGTTGTCCAAATCCTCTATTTTCTTATTGATCTCATGTCTAAATTTTTCTATCTATTATTGAAATGGGGTAGAAAATCTGCAACCATTGTTACAGAACCATCCCTTTATTCTATCAGTTTTTGCTTCATAAATTTTAGGACTCTAGTGTTAGGTTTAGGTTTATAATTGTTATATCTTCTTCATTAATTGCTTCTTTTATCCATATATAATGTCCTTCTTTGTCTCTCATAACAGTTTTTTCCTAAAGTTGTATATTGTCTGATATTGGTGTAGCCACTCCATCTCTCCAATTGTCTCTAGGGAATGGCACTCATCGTCCCACAGCTTGTAATACAGAACTTCTATTGTTGTGAACAGGACTTATCAATCCCACAATGGTCCTGGGGAGTCCCCATGTACCAGTTCTAAACATTTGGACAGATATCAAAATCTTATCAAATATTAATTTAGGATTAATAGTAATAATTAATTTTAAAATTAATTAATTAAGAATTTAATAATTCTTACTAACTGTCTCCCCTATTTAATAAGAAACTTATCTTATGATGTTGGTCCTACTGTTCAGGTAGTGAATGAGTGACAAGTTTACATAGATATTGGTGTTTGATCTTGGTTAGGATTTTGTATCCAGTTATGATCACTGTTATCTCTGTGCTCTACAATTACAATATTAAACCTCTCTTGGAATCCCTCTTGGTACAGTCTTATTGTCCACCATAGAGTAGGTCTTGTTCTCTACTTGGATATTGGCCAAGCAGTCCATTTGCATTTTGACCATACCCTTGATCTTGATTAGGATTTTGTATCTGGTTTTGATCCTTGTCATGTACTGACTGTTCCATTTGGATAGGAAAACTGCGTTGGGATTTATCTTGCTGTCTGCCTTGTACACCATGTTCAAGTGTTTTTTTCTTTTCTACTTGGATATTGGTCTGGCATTTCATTGGCATTTTGGCCATGCCCTTGAACTTGATTGGGGTTTAGTGTCTGGTCTTGACACTTGTCTTATACTCAGGACTCATTTTGGATAGGAGAAATGTCTTGGATCCATATTTGGTTTTGTCTTACTGTGCATGACAGAGTGGGACTTGTCATGTTCAACCCGAACAGTAGGTAGATAACAATGTTTCTTATCTTGAATGTTTCTCTGATATTTTATTTTGATGTTGGTCATGCTCTTCATCATCTTAATTAAAATTTTGAGTCTCATTTTGTTCTTAGTCATCTACTAACTCTTCAGTTTGGATAGGAAAACTGCCTTGGGATCCATCTTGTGGCTCCCCTTGTTGCTCATGCTAGAGTGGGGTTTGTTCTTTCCTTGGTCCATGATCCAGTGGGCTTTCTTGCGTATTTAGATGTTGGCCTGGCAGTCCCTTTACTTCTAGGTAATTCTCTTGATCTTGATCAGGATTCAGTATCCCGTTATGATCACTGTCATCTACCTGCTGTACAGGTATGAAGGTGGTCTTCAGATCCATGCTGTGTCTGCCTTGTTGTTCACAGTTGAGTGGTTCCTGTTTTCTACCTGGATGTCATTCTTATTTTCTCATTTCATGTTGTGCATTCCAATCATATTGGTTATATTTTCGTTTCCAGTCGTGATCATTGTTATCTACCTCCTGTTCAGGTTGAATAGGACAATACAAACTGTAAATTATCAATGAACATGTGTCAGATAAAGGGTGAATTCATGATCATGTTGAAAAAATTCCTTCAATGCAATAAAAAATCCTCCAATAGAAAACTGAATGTCAGAGATGAAGAGACGTAGTCATTTCGAGAACTAGTAATAAAAACAATTAATGCATGTATGAAGTCAACTATAACCTCATTCATAGTTAAAGGAATGCAGGTTGATAAGAATATAATTCCCTTTTTGACCTCTGAGACTGATTTCCCACTACTGACTTCTGGCAAATTCCTTTTATCTATGGCCTCAGTTCTAGTTATTGTAAATTGAGCCATTAGTCATCTGACTTGGTAACTCTTGTTCTAGAATAAGAGTGTGAGGAGCTCCATAGAACCACCCCTACCAGACAACCATCATCAAAACAAGCTCTTTTTGAAAATGATCATTGGAAGTCTCTGGCAATTGTCCTAAGGGGCATACATTTATTTTTAAAATCTACTGACCCTCCAAAGAACAGTGAAGGTCTAAGTCATTTGAGCCACAAACCACTCACTTCTCACCACCCCTAGCTCAGCATGATGGGAACTCCCCTGTTGGCCAAGAAATGGGGATTCTCTGTCCTCCTGTCTCCCTGTCAAGGGTTATGATATCTCTCCAGGAGGGGAAGGCTGCCAGCATCTCTCAACCCCACTCCCAGGTCATGTTGCAGAGGTTGAATTCCAGGTGAGTGTGACCAAGAGGTAGGGGGCTCCATTTTTCCACCCAACACTATCTGTAAGGTGGAGGCTCTACCACAGGCACTGCAGGTCAAGAACGCTGGGACTCCCATAGCTCTTGGCACAGCTCACTTGTAGGGCAGAGTTTTCATGCCAGTGAATGCATGCCAACAATACAGGAGGCTACTGCTATGCCCAGAACCCTGCTTCTAAAACAGGACTGTCACTCTGAGAGAAGTGGACCACTATCTCCAAAACAGCTCCATAGATAGTAGCTCATTGGTTTTCCAGGAGTGAGATGCAGACTATAAGAACAGAGAGCTCCAAAGTTCTCCCCAAGGAAGTGACTTTATTTGAAACATAGTGTGAGATATTTCCAGGTTAAAGGCACTCTTGACAACAGTGGATTTCTGTTGGTAAGCAGTGAAGAGGAGGTTGGCAGTTCAATGACAGCAAATCTAATGATTATTGAAATTGAACATACCATCTAGTGAAGTCGCACTGGAGAATTTCCAGGAAAATATTGATGATAAATTGTCTTGGGAGAGGGAGTTATCTATGACACGTTTTAGTGTCACCAAATTTATCATGAAGTATGTGAACGTAATTATAACATACAGTATTGGTGAGGGAAAACATACGCATGTCAATGGAAGCAAAGAGAAAGTCAATGCCAATGGGAATTTAATGAATGAAAAAGGTGAAATTCTGCATCACCAGAGAAGTGCAGAATAATTCAGTAAATAATATTGAGATAGTTTGCTGGCAGTTCAGGGGGAAATATTGATTTTCTACCTCACCCATTATCTCAAAATGTAAGTTTTAGATGGTCAGGCATTTAAACATAAAGATTGAACTCTAAAAGTACTTAAGAAAACCTGAGTGAAGTTTAGTAGAGTACTGACATGGAGATAACATTCCAAAGACAACTGATATCATTAACCACATACAAATAATAAACATTTGTAGGGAAAAATCATACATTAAGAAAAACTCAGAAATTTGGAAATACATGAGTAAACAGGTATGATGGAAAAAATATATTCTATAGTATTGAAAAAACACTTGCAAACAATAAAAAGCAGATCCTGTGATAGAAAAATGATCATGGACCATGCATATATAATTTACAGAAAAAGTAATGCAAGTAGCTAATACAAAGATGAAAATAAATATAACCTCACCCATAAGTAAAGAAAAGCAAGTTCAAACAAATACACAGTTACTTTCTATTTTTTTTTTTTTTTTATCTTTTTGCCTATGAGACATTCCCCACTACTGATTTAGGGCATCTTCCATCTGCCATTGGTCTCTGTCTCAGTTATTGTAAAACGAGTATCTTGGTCTATTAGGACCCATCTTGCTGTGAGAAAGGCTCCAGGAATCTTAGCATAGCTGTCTGCCAGGTGAGGAGTGAATTTGTGAGAGGAGCAGAAAGAACATGTAGTTATCAGTCTAAATGAGGATACCAAGTGTTGGTGGCAGGGTTGGCATTTTGTGGAGTGTCAGTTTATAGTCGAGTTCCTTTCATCTTCAGGGCCTCCCCAAACCCACATCTTTCTTTGATCCCACACTCAGCTTGGGTCATTCTATTACCCTGAAATTCCACCTATCACTGTGCTTTCTGGCTCATGCCAAATGACTCCATCGACCTGTCTTTCCTGAAAGGCTACTGAATCCTCCTGCCTTGGTCAATGTCCTGTGGAAAGAGAAATGACATTGTATCAGGACAGGTAGTTCCCACCCCCAATTCTGCCCCTGACCCCTAGAGTGGACTTTGATGGCTCCCTTGGACTCCAGTTTTCCCATCTGCAAGATGAGGGTGTTTGTCTGGATTATGTCAGAGGGGACTTCCAGCTTCCAATTCAATAAAAGGTGGCTTAGGGCACCCGTTACAAGCTGAGAAGCACGTGGTGCTTGGCTTGACCCTTGTCTCTCTGGACTCCTGGCGACAGTCACACATGGCTGCTTAGAACAGAGTCTCCCCCATCCCAGGAGGTTCTGGACAAGGAGGGCCTTTGAAGTGGCCAAAAATTGTTCAAAGATTGTCCCCTTGTTAAGCCCCTGGGTACACAGAGAGCCTGCAAATATGACATCAGGGATTCCAGTCTGAACAAAATCTCCTTAGCTGGAGAGCTTCACATCTCTAGGAGAAGCATGGCATTAGTTGAGCTGTCCGCAGTAACCATATGTTTCCAGACTGCACTGCCCCTTCTGTGTGTGAGTTACCATTCTGGCATCTCTGGGTAATTTCGGAAATATCGTGAAGCTCCAGAACTTCTCATATGTCCCATCATTGTTGATCACTCCTCACCACTCCATCTGGAGACATAATTGTGTTTATAAGGCAGTAGGTGGATTAGAGAATCCAGCCAAAGGCCCTGGGTCACTGCCACCTTCAATCTCCACGTTCTTTTTACACTTGGGTAATGTACAGGCCAGAGGCTGGGGCTGGAACACACAGTGAAGGATGGGGGTGCACAGTAGCTGCTCAGGTGCTCAGAATGGGATGAGAAGAGTCGTGTGGATGACTTTCATGCCTTGGCTTCTAAGCACACAAACACCATTCCTGTAACCACGGAGTTCCCCACCATGTCAGACCTGGGAGTGGGAGGCTGAGCCACGACTCTTGCAGAATCTGCGAAGTCCGCCTGCCTGCTTCCCTGCCTTCTTGGCAGCCATCACACGTGCACATGTACGGATTCTAACAGTGAGGGGCACATGCTGAGTGATGGACTGAGAACAGGCGATAGCAGCAGATATAGAGATAGCATGCAGTGAGAATTTTCTCCTGCAGCAGTGGCATCGGTGGCTGTGGCATCTCCTTCCAAGAGGGGAGTGGAAGTCGTGTCCAATTTGGCGATGTTGGCTGGGCAGATGGGGGATCTATGTGCCTGGAGAAAGTGGTGGTGTGCCCTGTTGTGATTTGAGAGAAAAAGAATGTGGGACAGGATTTGTCGAGGAATGAATGTGCCCATAGAAGCACTAAGCAGAAGGCTAGGGGGACAAAGTATCACCCCTTGTGGAGGAGCTGAGGATATAACCTGTGATTAAAATATGAGCAGAGAAATGGATGAGGCCCGTTAAAGATGACCTTGTAAATTACTGCTGGTGGAGAAACTATTAAAGTGGTTTCTGGACATCTCTCCCAACAAGAAAAAGCACACTCTTGGGGGCATTCTCATGGTGATTAGGGAGTGTGGCCTTCTATTTCCAGAGGTGGCAACATTTGTGCCGTTCCCATTGCACCTGCCAAGTTGGGGAATGCCTGGAGTTTCGTGGGGAGTTTGGAACCCTGTGAAAATCCACAGTGTAGGGGATAGTTGTGTGCTTTGACTGCCCTCTCTGTGGAACTCCCTGTCTTATGTTTTGGGACCTCCCTATTTGAGGTCATTATTGAGACTTGATGAGTGACACCGCTGGCCTCCTACGGCAGATACAGAGCAGACCAGAGGGTCAATTTCCTTCACCCCTGATGCCTAGGGCTCTACTAATATGCTCAACAAATGAGATGCCCCCACCTGGCACTTTCGATCTCCTTGGAGTGACCCAAAGCAGCAAGGACGAAGGGGCATTCTCTCCCAGCACAAGGTAGGGCTGTTGTCCACAGCAACATCCCGTTCCAGGGGCAGTGGCAGCGATGATGGTCCAGGACCACAGCAGCAGTGTCCACATCACACAGTTGCCGAAGGTGGTTCTGGCTGGGATCACGCTGCCTGCACATTCTTATTTCTTACACTGCCCCTGAGCGTGAATATTCAGGCTTCCCATATCTATGCAAGTCACGTTTTTGAAAGTGGGATTCTCCAGGAAGCTGGAGCTGAGACAGTTAAGCGTGCGAGTTTCATTGGGAGGTCAGACCTGGGAAAGTGAAGGAGAGGAAGCAGGACTGGGCAGAGGGGGCCGTCACCACGCCGACCTGACCACATCCCTGCCAGCCCAGCAGGGAGCTCTGGAGCAAGGATTTTCCGTCAGAGGAGTCCTCCATTGGGCAGAAAGGGATAGAGCCTTGTGCCCCAGCCTCACTCTGCCCTTGGCTGGGGGTCCCTGGGTCTGTGTGGTCTGAGCCAATCACCGAGGAGGTGCCGAAGGAGCACTGGCTGGCAGTGGTCAGCTGACCACACTCCACGCAGCTGGGCAGGCAGGTGCTCCTTGAAGGGGGCTCTCAGCAGCATCTCTCCAAGCCAGCCACAGCCCTCCCCCAGTATGGCAGGAATTCCAGTTCCACACGCACTGGGGAGCAGCTCCTCGAAGTCTCTGGTGCGCTCTCCTTCAGTGGGAAACCATAGAAGACAGAGGGGACTGGGGCACACAACAGCCCCAGCCCCTGCAGCTGGTGTCAGGGCTGCACCTGGTCCTCATCATCACCCTCCTCAACTCTTGATTCTAAAGTCCCTTTGTCCTCAGCTCCCCTCAATGTTACTCTCAGCAGCTTTCCTGGTGTGACCCAAACCCTCATTCCTGAGGGTACCCATACCCTTCTCAGGGTGGGATGGTGCTATTTGTCCATTCACAGCCAAAATAGGACAAGATGGTTACAAGAAGCCTGTTCTTTTCCTCTGTGCATCTGCACTGGTCTTCTTTAGCTCTGGCCTGACCTGCCTCTCTTAGTACCAGTTCAAGATTAAGATAAATCTTCTCTGATGAGCAAAGCAGAGAAAGTACTTAATATTAAGATAAATCTTCCTTAATTCTCATGATGTTTGTTTGCAATCCTGCTTAGTAAAGCTGAAATGTCATTCACCATGAGCCTTGAAAATGACAGCCCCTGCTGTACATCAGAGAAGATCTAGAGTAGGTGGCTGTCTCAGTCCTCACCCAAACTACGCTCCGGCAGGTGACAGCCAGCAGCCTCCTCCCTTGCTCATCCTCCCCGTCCTCAGGCCCGTGGTGGTCAGGACAGCAGCCAGGAGGAGAGAGAGGAAGCTGGTCTACAAAGGACGCTCAGGATTATTTTTTTTTCTTTCAATGCTGATTCCTCTATCACCTTTTATTTTATAGTTATGTTTCCTTCCTTTTTATCTTTGTTGCAGTAGCTAGTAGTTTGCTTATGTTCTAAATATTTTGGAAAATAAGATTTATATTTGTTAATTAGATCTGTGTTTGCCTATCTTCGACTCCATATGTTTAAGCTTTGTTCTTTATTCTTGCTCTCCTTTGGTTTACTCTGTTCCTTTTCTAGTATTTTGTGTTGAATATTTGATTCATTTATTTCCATATTTCATTTTATTGATGAAAGCATTTAAGGCTATGACTTGTCCTGTGGTCCTGTAAGTCCTTCTTTCTTTTTTGTCCACTTGGTCTGCCTTGTACTAAGACGGTGCGTTAAGTTCCCCTGTTGTGATTGTGATTTTATCTTTATCTCCTTGCACATCCTGTATTTCTTCTTTGTCAAAGTGTTTGCTGCGGCACATGGTGCTTACATACTTGCAAGTCATATCTCCAGTGAGGATTGTGGCTTTTAACATTTACATGTTTCCTTCTTGTCATTTGAGCAACAAAACAAATGTCAACACAAAATATATAATAAATCCCTGTGAGTGCACACTGATGTAAATAGACAATTGAATAAGTGAATACATGAGGGAGAATAGACAAATCTCTGATATAGAATAATTCCAAATAATTTATGTAGATACTTTTCCTTTAAGGAGTATCTTAAGTAAGACTGTACCTGGTCACTTCCTTCTGGAGAGTGCAGTATGGAAAGAGAGAGGAAAAGGCTGATTTTATAGCATGAAAACCTGAGCAGCATTACCTCAGCCAGGGATCAAGGTCAACGTCGTCAAGAAGAAGTTGTGTTGAAGTTGGTACCCTTGATAGGATGTGACAAGAAGGGCACTTTACTTCTGTGGTCTTCCTCCAAAAAAACCCATAACCAAACCCTCATCATCAGCAAAACGTCAGACAAATCCTAATAGAGGGACATTCTATGAAACAGCTAAGCAGTACTCTTCGAAACTGTCAAGGTCTTCAAAAACAAGAAAAGTCTGTGACACTGTCACAGCCAAGAGGAACCTAAGGAGACATGACAAGTGAGTGCAATGTGTTATGTTGGATGGGATCCTTGAACAGAAAGAACACTGGTAATAAAAAAAAAGGCAACATGAACAAAGTATGGACTTTAGTTAACAATAATGTGTCAATATTGGTTCATTTGTGGTGACAGATGTGCCCCAGTAACGTAAGGTGTTCACTGTAGGAGGGACTATGTGCTGGTCCACAGGAGTTCTAGCAAATGCTCTGATATCCCAGGACTCTTGTTTTGGTATTTTCACACTTAACATGGACATCCTCCTTCTGGGAATGAGTTTGCTTCCATCCTAGGTTCTCCATTCCTCTCTTCTTTGCGCACATATTTCTGGATCCCACTTCGCTCTCTGAAAAGGGTAGAGGCAAAAGTTCAAGAGATATCTTCATTGAAAATCAATTGATATTTCCATACACGTAATTTGAAGTTTTTATTGTCGTCTGATTACCAATTATGTTGAAGGAATGGTGGGGTTTATGAGGTTTTATTGTTCTTCTTGTTAAATTCTATAGATTGGTAAGAATGTGTGGGGAGATTACACTCACAAGGACAACATGACTCCAGCTATCATGGAAATCTGGTGAACTTTTTTTTTTGTAAAATACTGATTTGGGGAATATTTTTCTAAGAATAATAAAAAATTGACTTTATAAAAATTGAAAGCATTTTAAAGGGTAAGTAAATGAAAAAAATGCAGTCATGCACCACATAACGTTTTGGTCAACAACCAACGCGTGTAGGATGATGTTCTCATAAGATTATAACAGAGGTGAAAATTTCCTATCTCTTAGTGACATGGTAGCCTTGGTAACATCACAGGGCAACGCGTTACTCACATGTCTGCAGTGATGCTGGTACAAGCAACCCTACTGCACTGCCGGTCATATAAAAGTATAAAATATACAATTATGCTCAGTGTATAATTCTTGATAATGGAAGCAAGCGATTTCACTGGCTTCTGTATTTACTATACTGTACATTTTATCATTATTTTAGAGTGTCTTCCTCCTACTTGTAAAAAAATACGTTAACGTAAAACAGCCTTGGGCAAGTTCTTCAGGATGTATTACAGAATAAGGCATTGTGATCATAGGAGATGGCAGCTCCATGCATGTTATTGCCCTTGAAGACCTTCCAGTGGGGCAAGACGTGGACGTGGAAGACAGCGATATTGACGATGATGACCCTGTGTAGGCCTAATGTGTGTGTTCATACCTTAACTTTTAACGAAAAAGTTCAAAAAAGTAAAAAAAAAAATTTAATAGGAAAATAAGCTCAGAGAATAAGGATATAAAAAAGAAAATATTTTTGTATAGCTGTACACTGTGTTTGTATTTTAACCTAAGTGATATTACCAACGAGTCAAAAAGTTGAAAAGGATTTAAAAGTTTACAAAGCTAAAAAGTTACAGGAAGCTAAGGTTAATTTATTATTGAAGAAAGAAAAAAAGTTTTATAAATTTATAGTAGCCTAAGTGTGCAGTGTTTATAAAGTCTATAGTAGTGTAGAGTCGAGTCCTAGGTCTTCACATTCAGGCACCACCTGCTCACTCGCTGACTCTCCCAGAGTAGCTCGAAGACTTGAAAGCTCCATTCACAGCAAGCACCCTATACAGGTGTACCATTTTTAATCTTTTCTACTGTATTTTTTGCTGTATCTTTTCTATGAATATGTATATTTAGGTATACGAATACTTACCATTGTGTTACAATTGCCTAAACTATTCAGTATAATAACATGCTGTACAGGGTTGTAGTCTAGGAGCAATAGGCTATCCCATATTGCCTAGGTGTGTAGAAAGCTATACCATCTAGGTTGGTGTAGGCACGCTCCGTGATGTTCCTGTAGCCACAAAATCATCTAAACACATATTTCTCAGGATGTATCTCTTGTCATTATGATGCATTACTGTAGTTAATAGCTCACCAGAAAAATAATTATGAAATGTATGAGAGCAAGTGGTGAATTTTGTTTATATAAGAAGCACTCTTACAAATCAATTAAAATAATCTAATACAAAAGGAAGCAAAGGGTATAACAAGGCAGTTCACAGGGGAAAGAAGTGTTAACGTCTGACTCACTATGAAAGCTGTACCATCTCATTGAACACAGGTTCAAAATTCATCATGTTTCCATTTCATTTCCTGTATCACACTGGATTTGCTAAAAACTTTAGGTAAATTCTTTCCCATCTCTGGACCTCAGTTCTATGAAATGTAAAATGAACAAGCTGGAGGGATTTTTTTCTAAGGGCCCCTTTAGTCTCTTCCACAATGAAATAGGCCAAAAGATTCTATCAAAGCCATTTTCCTGAAAGTTATGAGATAAAAATAAAAAACACAGTGTTGAGATAATTAAAATGGGAGGATGGGGGGTGCCAAAGACCCCACTGAGAATAGATTTCTAGACCTCACAGATTTCCAGAGACTCATCTCAGCTGCATTGCTCCCATCTGCAGTATCTTCCCCAATTTACTTTGCTTTTGCTTGACCCATTGCCTGTGCTATGCCATTGCTGCAGGATGTCTGTCTCAATCCTACAGACCACTGTCATCAAGTG
The DNA here is from genome assembly GCA_004363605.1 of Indri indri. Classification (NCBI taxonomy): domain Eukaryota; kingdom Metazoa; phylum Chordata; class Mammalia; order Primates; family Indriidae; genus Indri; species Indri indri. The sequence continues at coordinate 164,746 of RJWJ010000360.1, read as the reverse complement.
AATCCATCAACATGACCTTGTTAAGAAATTAGCTCTACAACTTAGTTCTAGGCCCAACATGGCCACGGAGCACTCTGCAATTTTAAAAGTCTTTCATGTTCTTTGGGACTTGGTATCTCATCTTTAATGTAAGGAGGTAGTTCGTAATAATCTCAAAGTGTACTTCCTGTTCTAAATTAGATGAAAGGCTGGTTGATCAGAGCAAATGCTAAGAGCTGATAAACACTGGGCACCTGTTTTTACCTCCTAGTGCTGGCACCCGCTTACCCCGAGAGGGCTGACACACGTGACTGGCTGGAAGAGAGTCTCCCTAGGCCAGTTCTAGACAGGGCATAAGAGATGGCTTGAATTTTCTTTAAGCTGACCAGTGGCTGCTCTATTGTTCTGCCTCAGGGATGACCATGGCACCTCAGACATGAGCAGAGGGCTCCCTGCCTCAGACAGGAGACCAGGGTGCTAGTGGGGGTTACATTGTTGGATCTAGGTGGTGGAGGCAAAGGGGGTGGGGCAGAGAATACTTGTCTTCTCCCGTTACTGAATGCTTGCTATCTGCTGTATTCATGAAACCACTCTGAGTAACTCAAATGGCATTTTAGATGACCTTAATTCCACCAGGCAGACTCCAAATCCAGTAATTTTTCCCCTTCTTCTGAGTTGCTCCCCAAAGGTACCCACATAGTCAGATGTGCCCTTACAAAGTTCTAGATAGTTCGGAGTTTCATTTAAAAGGGCTCAGAAAGCTCCACGAGCTCTGTCATTCTCCTTTTCCAGATGGTGTTTCTGAGGTTAGAGAGGAAGGGAACGTGTCCAGGTCAGTTAGGAGTAGGACTCATGTCTGGGAGATGGAGCAGTACTGCCCTTGTCTGAAATCCAGAAGGGAATCAGAGAACAGAGGGTACCTGGAAGGAGTATAACGCTGGATATGTGAATGCGGATGAACAGACGCTCTCCCTGCCCAGGTTCACAGTCTCCAAGGTGGACAGGACCAAGACTAGATGGGGACCAAAACCGATGGAAACTTGGTCCAAAGTCTTATCTCCCAAAATGGCCTCTCGCCATAATGTGAATTCCTTATGTCTTTGAATTAATAATTTCTCTTGAAACTCTAACTAATTGGAAAATAATGGCAGGCTCCAGGTATCAGGAGACACATGGTCAGGCATGAGTTGGAATCATAGAAATTACATTTGAAACAATGTGATCGAGTCAGTCAGTTTTTCAGAATGGTAGAACGAACCCTGGTCTGGAAGTCAGGGAACCAGTTCTGTTCTGGCCTTGACTTGCTGAGTGGAATTGGAAAGGCATTTCTCCCTGTACAATTGGGATAAAGCAAATGGGGAAGCTACATTCACCCACAGTCATTTTGGTGACCTCGATACCCTTCAAGAATCGTTTTTGTTAATCATGTGCCAATATTACGATGGAGGCCTTGCAGGGGCAGCAAAGTGAGGCATGCTAGGCCTCGTTCCTCTTTTTGAAGACCTGAGTCTCCAAACACTTGTCTGGTTCCAGCGCTCCTTGGACAAGGCTGTCCTCCTCAGTAACAGTACCTTCCATTGCTTGGGAAGTTGGGAGAACTGGGACCCCATAACTGCATCTGAAACTTGGTTTGGGCCTGGAGGACAAATCCACGGCATGGATCACATTTGGACGTATTGCACAGGGAAGCAATGCTATAGAAGCAAGAAAAATAGCTTCTCTTCAACTCCCTCCAGCTATCACTCACTCTTTCTTTTATCTGCTTTGATATCTTTTGAGTGCATTAACAATTTTTCTCCAAGTTCTTTCAGAGAGTAGTTCCCATGGGGACTTTTGGGCAGCTGAAGACAATGGGAGCCGGGGGAGGAGGAGTGAGTCTCCTCCCCAAACGATATGAAAGAACTCTACAACTATACCCCTATAAACAACAAACAATAAAAAAAATAAAAAATAAAAAAATAAAATAAAATAAAAAAAAATAAAAAAAAAATAAAAAAAAAAAAAAAAAAAAAAAAAAAAAAAAAAAAAAAAAAAAAAAAAAAAAAAAAAAAAAAAAAAAAAAAAAAAAAAAAAAAAAAAAAAAAAAAAAAAAAAAAAAAAAAAAAAAAAAAAAAGAAGTTTCTAATGCCAAAAGTACAAAGTAACTGTCAGTAAAAAAAAGAAAAAGCAACAAATCCCAGCACTGGGGATTCAGACACCCCTTCCCTTCCCAGCCCCACTGTAAAGCTTAAAGCTTTGCAAAATCAGACCCAAAAAACCTGCTGGGGAAGGAGTGACATCATCAAGATGGCAGAATACATGGTCACCAGCTCATATCCCCCCCACAACAAGAATTCTACACCCACCACAGTCAAAATTCTCTCTGTGGGAGCCTCTGGATTCTGGTAGGAGTTTGTGAAACCCTGGTGGAGCCCAAGGACTTAAAGGGTCATTTTGAGAATTCAGACTGACACCCAGGTGACACATCCCCCAAGCATGCTCTCTTGTTCAATCCCAGAAATGGCCCAATTCTCCAAGGGGCTTGGCTACAGCCCCATTTGGCCTTGAGCCTGCAACTGAAGCCATCTGCTAAGAGGTCCAAAAGGAATCACACACTAGTGCCTTGGCAAAAAGGCCCCTCTGCCTGCTGACACTGGTCTCAGCAGTGAGCCTGAAAGTTGCCCTCTGGCTCAGACCCAACCCCCTTCAACTGAGGTCCCAGGTCAGAGTTGCTCACACAGTGACCCAGAGGGAGACTCGCCTATACCTTGCAGCCCAGGAGTCTGAGCATCCCTGACAGACTTACGAATCTCTGTCCCTCAGCAGATCTGGATTGGGCCCAGTCTCAGCTCCAGCCCCTCCCACTGAAGTTGAGGAACTATCATGTGTATGCTAAGATCTGCTGAGAAAGGCATGCCTGTCTCAGCCAAGAAGACAGACACTCCAGCCTTTGTCCCAGAGCAAATCCCAAGGGAACCCAGTCTCAGCTCTAGCCCATCCTGCTGCAGTCTGGGAACTATCCCATCTGTGCAGAGTCTTCCTGGGAAACATGTGCCTCCCCGAGCCAATGTGACAGGCACACCCAGATTTCTTATCAGTAACCAAGGATTCTAGAAAGCAATGTGAAAACATAAAGTGCTGAAAGAAAGAAAAAAAACCTGTCAATCAAGAATTCTACATACAGCAAAATTACCTTCGAAAAATGAAGGAGAAATTAATACATTCTCAGATAAACAAAAACTGAAGGAATTTGTAGCCAGCAGACCTACCCAATAAGAAATGCTAAAGGGAGTTCTTTAGGCTTAAATGAGAGAAAACTAGACAGTACTCAAAGCCATAAAAAGAAATAAAGAACACTGGTAAACAAAACTACATAGAAAACATAAAAGCTAGTATTATTGAATATTTTAGCTGAAAATTCTTTTTTTCTATACGATTTCAAGGGCAAATGCATAAAAAATAATTATAAATCTAATGAATGGACACACAATATGACAGTAACAACACAAAGAGTGATGAAGGTACATCAGAGTAGGTGTTCATATACTAATGAATTAAGTTGGGATTAATTCAAAGTAAACTGTTATAAGTTAAGATATTAATTATAATACCCATGATAACAACTAAGAAAATAACTTTTTAAATATACAGTAAAAAATGATGTGAATAAAAATGGCACACTAGAAAAAAATCGATTCATCACAAAAAAGCAGTAATGCAAAATGGAGAAGACAAGATATAAGACATAGGGAGAATGAACAGCCACCTAGAAGTCAGTCCTTCCATGGTAGTAATTACTTAAAATGTAAATGAATTAAGCTCTTCAATTAAAAGGAAAAGATTAGCAGAAAAGAAAAAACATGGTTCATCCATATGCTTTCTGTGAGAGACTCACATTAGATTCATAGACATGAATAGGTATAAAGTGAAAAGATGGAAAAAGATATTCCATGCAGATAGTAATAGCAAGAGAGCTGAGGTAGCTACATTAATATCAGACAAAATAAACTTTAATTCAAAAATTATTATGCCAGACAATAAGAACATTATATATTGATAAAAGTGTCAGTTCATCAAGAAGATAAAAACAATTAAATGCATTTATCAACAGAGCTAAAAAGATATAAAGCAAACATTAACACAACTGAAGGGAGAAACAGGCAGTTCTAAAATAATGGCAAAGATTTCAAATCCCCCTTTTAATAGTGTATGGAACAACTAGACATAACATTAATACAGAAATAGTGGACTAGTGGCCAGGAGCTCACACCTGTAATCCCAGCACCTTGGGAGCCCAAGGTGGGAGGATCACTTAAGGTCAGGAGTTCAATACCAGCCTGAGCAACATAGTGAGATCCCACTTTATAAACATCAACAACAAAAAAAAAAAATAGAAAAATTAGCCAGGTGTGGTGGTACATGCCTATGATCCCAGCTACTTGGGAGGCTGAGGCAGGAGGATCACCTGATCCCAGGAGTTTGAGGTTGCAGTGAGCTATGATGATGCCACTGCACTTTAGCCCAGATAACAGAGCAAGATCCTGTTCCTCACATCCTGAAAAAAAAAAAAGAAAGAAATACAGGACTGGAACAGGGCTATAAATCAATTAGACCTAATAGACATAGAGAGAGTATACTGCACAAAAACAGTAGAAAATGCATTCTTCTTAAGTGCACATGGAACATTCTCCAGGATAAAGGTACATTAGGCTATGAAACAATTCTCCGTATATTTACAAAAACTGATAGCATGCAAAGTATCTTCTGCAACCACAGTGGAATATAACTAGAAATCAATAATGAAAGGAAAACTCAAAAATTCCCAAATATGTGGAAGTAAACATCAAACTCTTAAACAACGAATGGGTCAAAGAAGAAATCACAATTGAAATTAAAGAATACTTTGTGGCTAATGGAAGTGAAAACACAACATACCAAAACTTTCTGGGATGCAGAGGGAAATTTATACCTGTAAACACCTATGTTGAAAAAAAAATAAAGATTGGAAACTAATAACCTAACCTTACATGTAAAGGAAATAAGAAATAAAAACTGAACCCAAAGCTAACAGAAGGAAGGGACTAAAAAAGTTAAGAGAGGAGATAAAGAAATAGAGACTAGACAGAGACTAATGAAAATTTTAATTCTCCCTTTTCCAAGTTTTATGTATTTTATTTCTTTTTCTTGCCTTATTGCTCTATCTAGGACTTTCAGTAAAAGCGTCCCTTACAGCTAGAGATGGTCATGAATTCAGCCAATGAGATGCAAGTAAAGAGTGCAATTTCCAGGTCATCTTAAAGCCAAGGCTCTTTCCACTCTTTCCCGATCCCATAGGCTGGAATATAGATGTGGAAGTCAGCCATCCACAGCCACGAAAATAGTACAACATCCTTTAAGATACAAAAGCAACATCCTGGGAAATGGAAGAGCAACAAGGTGGAAGGAACCTGGGACGCTGAGAGGTCTTGAGTTGCTGAGCCACCTTGCTAGCCACAGACTGCCCACACTAGGCTGCTTCCTGAGAGAAAAGAAAGCATTCTTATTGGAGCCACTCTATTCCCTCAGCCACTTAATCTTTACCCTAATTCAAACAAGAGTTAGTTATTTTGTTTTTGTGAATAGTGAATCTGCAGTCTGAATCTTGTTTCCTGAATGGTCCAAATTTTATTCATTGTTTTGGAATTGCCATTTATCTTAGTCTGAATTACATATAATGAGGTCTGTATCTGGGTTTTCTTTTGTTTTCTATTGATTTCTCAGCCTGACTCTTTATTCTTCTAACAAAACCAACATATTCACTATTGTCACTTTTCAATACTTTGTTACCCTCAAATTAATCTTCATTTTCAAATTTCCATGTCCATTCGCAAGATATTATTCTTCCACATGAATTTAAGTATGATTTTCAAGCTCCTGAACTTCCACCTCCACCACCACCCCACAGCAAAAATGAGTTTTGAGTGTGGTATACATGTAAAGAGCACATTGAAGAGGTAGTTATCGGTATCTTCACCACGTAGAGTCCGCCTATTCAGTAGCACAATATATAAGCCTTTTTTAAGTACCTCTGAAAAGTTTCATGGGTTTCTTTTTTTAAGTTTTTTAAAGAGGGATCTTTCTAAGTTTACTGTTGGGAATGGTATGATTTTGTTGATCTTATAAATTGGAAATGTTTTCTATGGCATTTTCTAAGTGTTGCTAGAATATGATAAAAATATAATTTGTCATCATTATATGACTTAATCTCTTAGTTTTAATCTTTTTACAAAATTAGAGAAATTAGAGAAAATATGTATAATGCCCAGCTGAGAGGATTTTTATGAAAAATAAACATGACAATACATAGAATCTCCTAGGTATACGACCCGAAGCAGAGTAAATACTATACTCAATGTTTGTATGTATTTTATATTTGTCAGGCCAGAAACTTAGGCACTGCTCTCGCCTTACTCCAAGATGCCCTGGTATCAAAGCTCTACTGCAGTTCAGGCTCTCCCTGGACAATGGGGAAAATCCATGGCTCATTTGCTCCTGGAAGGGGCAAAGGGGTGCAGTGTTCCATGTTCTCCCACCCCAAGCCTCTGCTCCCCACTTCCACTCACAGCAGGAGGCCAGAACAAAAAGGAGAGTTTCTTCAGATCCAAGAATAGCAGGGTTAGACCATTCTTCCCAGAATAATTATATCAAACCCCTTCAATTTAAACAGACAACTGAGGCTCAGAGAGGGACAGAGATTTGTCTCATGTCACTCACAACTTTGGAGGCAAAGCTGGGGCCAGTACTCAGGTCACCTGACTGTCAAGCCTGTGTTCGTTCCCCTTCACCCAAACTGTTCCTCCTCCTGAAGCTTTGGCCTTCACTGAGAGCTTCCTTGTCCAAGGGCACTGGGGCAGGTGGGTCAACAGCAGAGCTGTGAGGTCGTTCAAGTTTGCACAACATATTTCCACCCCTATCTTCACTGCTCAAGTCTGCCCTGTCCCCAACTTGGATGTCTCCAGAGAATACTGTTCCCCCTAGTCACTGACACCAAAGTATCAAGGACTTGGTGTGTCTTGCCTCATCATTCACATCTTAAAACAGAAACTGGGAAAAGATATTGCTTAACCTAAAGGAATGCTGTGTCCATGGAGGAATGAATCTCAGCCACCAACCAGTGAAATTCTTAACGAGCAAGGATTTCCCAGCATCCATAACATCATTCTTTCTATGTCTTCATGGAAGGATACAGATCCCTTGGAAACATTAAAGAGAAGGAAGGAGGGAGCTACAGGTGTAGCCACAAAGGTTGGCTGGTCACAGTGGCAGGGCTGACAGCAGCCAGGTCAGAACTGATGGCAGATTGGGAAAAAAAGGACTTACTTACAGTTTATGCAATATTTTGTGTGTGTGTGTGTGTGTGTGTGTGTGTGTGTGTGTGTGTGTGTGTGTTTCCTGATCCTAGGCCAAAGGTAAGATTTCCAGATTTCCATTTCCTGGTGAAATCCAATAGGGCAGGAACAAGAGTGCTTGGCCTGATTATTGGATTTCTAATGTTAAGCCCTAGGAATGGGCCTCTTGTTGCTGCTCTCAATCTCCTTCACCCATGGGTCCCTTTCCCCTCTCCCCTGGGGAGAGGGAGTCCCAATTCTACACCCAGCTCCTCAGAGGATGTGGAAACCCTGAAGTCATGGAAGCCAGAAACAAATGGAGCAGAAGGGGGTCTTTATTGGACAGTGGATGAAAGAGGCTGCTCAAGCTTGGGCATCCTGAATGAAGGACAAACGGGCAGTGTGAGGATGGGTAGGGCTCCAGAGATGGGGGCCTGCGGCCCTGGGGACTGGACAGGTGCAGCAAGGACAGATTCCACCTGGCGGGAGAGAAGAAAGAGATGAGACTCTGCAGGTCAAAGCACTCAGAGGCAGTGAGGAGGCAGGGTCACCCCTCTCAGCACCCCTCTTATAGCCTCTGAGACCCTTCAGTCACTCGGTCTCTCTGTCACCTCCCCATACCCTCCCTCCCACCAATATGGGATTGTTTCCCACCACTCAGCCTTCTTCTGTGTCCTCAGGGGACCCCCTCCCTCCAGCCAGTGCTCACCTCATTGGGGGTTCAAACAGGCCCTCCCGCAAGCGCCCTCACAGCACTTCTTGGACCCTGGGCACTCGGTGTCGCTCCCGCAGCGGTTGGGGGGGTTAAGCATGGCGCAGCGAATCAGAATGTTGGGGCAGGAGCCAGGCTTAGTGAGGCCTGGACGTTTGACTGGACCTTGGCCTTTGACTAGATCTTCAGCTTTTCCTGAATCTTGTCCTTTCAGGGGATCTTGTCCTTTGGACGGAACATGACCTTTGCCAGTGCCTTGACCTTTAACGGGAACTGTTAAAAGAAGAAATGGACCCACATCAAGACCCAGTATGCTTCAAATACTGTGTCTTTCCCCCAGGTCCAGCCACTGCCCACTGCAGCATCCTCCAACCCATGACCTGAGGTGCACCCAGGTAGCTGGGGTAGCTGCACTTTCAGAAGTCACTTCCCTTCTCTTTGGAGAAAGGGTCTACAAGACCAGAGTTCCCTTGAGTGTTTCTTCCCCTCCCTCTACTCTTAAGTCTCTCAGGAGCAGAGGCAGACTGGGGTGACACCCAGCAGTGAGAAGGACACGTTGTTATTTCTGAGGAAAATTAGTGGAGAGGGAAAGAGCCATGAGCCACATGCCAGGAGACCCGAGCTCCCTTCTGGCTCACTTCCCTCTACATTTCAGTTTCCTCCTTTTGTAAAATAGGGGTCCACAGACAGCATGATTTCTGACATCCTGTTGTTTCTTAACCTCCTCTTAGACCAGCAGTCCCCAACCTTGTTGGCGCCAGGGACTGGTTTCATGGAAGACAATTTTTCTGTGGATGGGGCGGCACTGGGGGGCAGGCGGAGCTCAGGTGGTGATGCGAGCGATGGGGAGCAGCTGTAAATACAGATGAAGCTTCGAAGCTTTGCTCCCTCACCGCCGCTCACCTCCTGCTGTGTGGCCTAGTTCCTAAGTTTCATGGAACACACTGTTCCACAGATGGGGCCGTGCAGAGCTCAGGCAGTGATGGGGCCAGTTCCTAACAGGCCATGGACCGGTACTGGTCTGTGGCTGGGGGTTGGGGAGTGCAGTCTTAAAGGACTGATTACTCAGGTGCTTTAAGGAAGCAGAAAAGCAGGGGACAGAGTCCACACCCAGGGCCCAGAAGCCTGGGGCTCATCACTTTGTTGCACATTCTGCACACGTATCAACACCTGAGGCCAAGGCCACTTAACAACACTTCTTCTGCAAACAGTCCTGATATCTCAATCACTGGGTGGAAAGCACGTGGAATCTGCCGGCCAACTTCCTGCTTTCTCTGGATACAATGGCCATGGCCAGAAAGCTGAAGTGTGGGCTCCAGTTCTGCCTACTGCTCCAGAAGTGCTCCCTGTCCAGACCCAGGGGCCCCTGAAGAGCCTGTCCTCAACCCAACGAGGCCCCATCAGATTGCCTGTCTACTCACCTCTTCTGACAGCTGCCTCTACTGCCAGCATCCCAAGGATGAGGAAGACTGCCAGGACCAAGAAGCTGCTGGTCCTCATCTTGTCAGGAAGGTGTTTGGCTTATAGCTGAGGCCAAGCCTGGCTTTATGTAGCCCCAGCTTGGCCTGGCACGAGGGGTGGGGCTGTGGTTTCACAAGGGAGCAGATGTTTCCTTAGCTCTATCAGGAAATATCCACCTCCATCCTGGGAGGGACCTTGGGGCTTTCCCCAAGGATTATTCACAGGAAAATGTGACGGATAATATGTCATATCACCCCTGACAGCCCCAAGAGCCACTCCACTTTCTCATGCAGAAGTAGTGCTGGCTGGCCCTTACGCACTATCGCAATCAAATTCTTCATATTTTGAAAGACTATGAGGCCCCAGAAGACAAAGGAATCATCTAAGGTTAATCATCAAGTCACTGGTAGATCCAGTCTTGATTTCAAAACCCCATTATACCCTGCTCCTAAAAACCCCACCCAGACCTACCCTGTCATTTCACCTCTCCCAGCATCAAACTGGAATCTTCCTTCATTCTTCCCTGGTCCTGAGAAAAGCTATGTCAGGAAATTTTGCCTTGAACATCTAATTACTAATTATTGCACTTTGCCATTTCATAGGTGAGGTTTGAAGTGTACCAAGAAAGTGATTGGAAGGGAATTCTAGGTCTGAAAGGGGATGATGCCCTTGAAATCACAGAGGGCAGGGAGAAAACACTCAGATGAGTAAAGGGAAGAAAGCACAAGTTATCTGTAAGGAGAATATCTACAGTGTAAACGTCCAGCATGCCTTCCCCTTTCTTCGAACAGCACCTCGTTTCTTCTGAAGAATTGTTATCTCTTTATACCATCAAGCTGTTAGTCTCATGGGGACTGCTAATCATGAAAGCCTGACCCCCGGCCACAGGTGTGTGGTGTGTGTGACTCTCGTCCGGTCTACTGAAGTCTTTTATTTGAATGGGCAGTATGGGGAAGAAGGAAGTCCCTGATTTTGGTAAAGGTGGGCCTTTATATGAACTAAGAAATTCCGGGATCTATGGTTCCAATCTAGGGGTGGAGATCAATTGTCTGAGAAGAACAAACCTAATAAACCGAGAAAAGAGAGAAAAGCTGATAACAAGAGATTCTGAAAGCACCAGCAGCCTTTCCCTCTCCTTCACCCTGACAGCAATAATTCCCAATCCCTTCCCGCAGGAGGGTTAGAAGACAATAAACTGGCCCTCTGCTTGAAGAAGTCTGACCTAGTATTCCGTCATTGCTACCAAAGTTCTGAGCAGTAGAAATGAATACCCAGATGTTGGGTGTTGTCAAGGACGGAACTTGAGGTCTGAAAGTCACTGAGCTGAGGTGGAGGTAAGGCAAACTAATTGTTAGACAGTAAATCATTGGTTAAAACCCACCCATTGTCTCTTTAGACTCAGACCCCCATGCTCAGCAAGCCTGAAACTTTCAGGGAGATAGAAATATCAGAATGTTAAAGTCTGTTGGCTATTAAAAAAAAAACTCATTGTACAGTAAACCATATAAACAAAAAAGTGTGTAGAACATGCCTACATTCTTTACAAAATAGCATTAAAATGAACAGCTAGGTAAGTAGCTGTATTTACTAACATTTACCGTATCTATGTCCCATATTCCTCCCCAATTGCTTTACTCTCCCTTCTCCCCAGAGATAACCAATTTCCTGGATTTTATGGTAATCGGTCCTTGCTTTCCTTTATAATTATACCATCTCTTGTCTGTATTCTGAACTACAGATTCAATTTTGTATATTTAAAAAATTTATGTAAGTGAAATCTAAGGTATTATTTTCTTAAGGTATCATTTTCCCATATGTCTTATTTTGCTTAATGTTATGTTTTTGAGGTTCATCCATTTTGAAGCCTACACCTATAGTTCATACATTTTCATTGATGTATAGCATTTTATTATATAAAAATATAAAAATGTATGTATTCATTCTACTGTTGATGTACACTGGGTATTTCTAGTTTTTAGCTATTATAAATAGTACTGCTATGAACATTCTTGTACATATATTTTGGGGAACATAAGTATGCATTTCTTTTGGGCATATAGCTAGGAATGGAATTTCTAGATCACAAAGTACAGATCACAGAGCATAAATCTATTCAGCTATTGTAAATATTGCAAATAGCTTGGCAGTATCATTGAACCAACTTACACTACCACCAGCAATGTGTGTGAGTTCCAGTTGCTCCATAACCTTGTCAGTACTTGGTATGGTCTGCCTCTTCATTGGCCATTCAGGTGGGCATCTTGTGGGATTTCCCTGTGATTTGAATTTGCACTTTCCTAATGACTGGCAAAGTGGAGCCCATTTTCACATTTTTACTGTCCATTTGGTGATCCTTTTTTATGAAGTGCCTATTCAAGTATCTTGCCCATTTTTAATTGGGCTCTGTGTCATTTTCTTATTGATTTGTAGTAGAAAAGAAACTCTTATGTATTGCTAGTAAGAGTCTATATTGGTGCATCCTATTTGAAAAACAGTTTGGCATCAGCTAGTAAAATTGAACATACATGCAATACATGGTCCAGCAATTACATGCCTAAATATATAATTAAGATAAATATGCCCACATGTTTACCAAGAAATGTGCACAAGAATGTTCACAAAAGTTAAACAGAGAACAACAAACTACTGGAACAGCTCCTATTACCAGTAATAAGATACTGGATAAATATGTTATGACATATTAATACAAAGGAATGTTATATAATTGCGAAAATAACTGGAATACAGCCATGCACAATATGACTATAATTAAAATAATATTGAATAAAAACAGAAGTACCCAAAGATAATGTTTGGAATTATATTTTTGTCATAAAGCTCAAAACCAAGGAAAACTAAGGAACTCATTATCTACGCATATTTACATACATAGTAAAGCTCAAAAAGGGGCACATAAAAATGAGGAAATTCAGGATAGTGATTAACTCCAAAAGTGAGAGAAGAAAACATTCTGGATGGGTGAGAAGGACATGAATTTGTATAAGTTACTAGTTATTAGTAACATTTTAATTCTTAGATTGCTTGGTGAGTTAATGGGTGTGTGTGTGTGTGTGTGTGCGTTTTAAAGTTGCACAGAAAATCATTTATGGATTTCCTTAACTTTCAACAACCCCACATTGCTGCATTATTAGGTTGTTTCCAATCTTTTGCTGTTCCAAACTACATCACATGTGACCTTTCTTGGCTTTCTTCCTTGTGGGCTAGATTCCCAGAAGTAGAAACTTTGTATTTTGCTAGTACAAATGTTGAATGCATTTAAAATTTTGATAGTATTGTCGTTATTTCCCTGGACAGGGGTTGTATGTACCATTTTGTACTCCCACCAGTAGAGGATGAAAATGCCTGTTTCCATCTAGCCTCGTGCACAGAGTATGTGTCTAATTTTTAGATTTCTACCAATCTTATAGGTGAGAAATGATACCTCACCGAAGTTTCTAATTAGCATTTCTCTATTGTGAATTATAATACTTAAAGTATCTTTTCATATTTTAAGGGTCACATATTTTTTTCTGAAAACTGTTTATTTCCTTTGTTCATTTTTAATTGACTTGTTAGTCTTTTTCTTCTCAATTTAAGAAGTATTTAGTACAAGAGAAAAAATTAACTCATTTGATTTCACGAAGCTTTAATACTTCTACCAGAATCATAAATGTATCGTGCTCTGGTGCAATTCACATGAACCGTGGTTCCCACCACTTGTTTCCACAACCTTGGCCAATTAAGTTCTTTGAGACTCAGTTTCTGCATCTTAATTATAAGACTATAATCTTGCTGGTTTTTTTCTGTTTATCCCATCTGTTCTTTATTCCTCTGCTCCTACTTTTAGTGCCCTTTTGGTGTTAATTGAATATTTTTAGTATTCCATCTTATTTCCTCTATTTTCTTTTTAGCTACTTATCTTTGTATTATTTCTTGGTGTTTGCTTAACATATGCCTGGTCCCGTCTGTTCACAGATCTAAGAGGTTCAGGATGGAGTCCTTCAGGAGGTAGCTATAAAAATTGGGGCACTTGATCCATGGCATGAACCCCTTCTGGGGAGATACAGGGTGCTGTGTTTCTTATATCTCTTCTCTGCACTACGCCTGGGATCTGACGTCCCAGATGTGGTTGCATCCCCATATGAAACTGCCACTTTTTAACTGTGGTCTAAAGAAACACATATGCCAGTTCTCTCTGCTTCCAGAACTGGGAGGTTTAGGATACAGCTTCTTGAGTGGAAGCTGTAAAACTTTGGCACTTGATATGTGAACAAACTCCATTCAGGAGTTAATACACCTAGTTATCACTAAGGCAAGCCGGGGGAGAAAGCTTGAGCGGTGCCTATCTGTTTCTCAGGCTGTCCACACGTTAACACTTGTCTGCCCCTTTAAACCCCAAAGCAAGTTCATTGGAAGTGAGGCCACTAAGTAGCCACTGGAAGAGTGTGTCATAAACCCTTTCTGGGGAGAAGCAGGGAGCTGCTGCTTCTAAGCTCCCTCTCTGCTGCTTCTAAGGGATGAAGTCTCCTGACAGTCCTTGCAAAAAAAAATGGGCAAAAGACCTGAATAGACATTTCTCCAAAGAAATCATACAAAGAGCCAAAAGATGTACTAAAAATGCTCAGTGTCACAAACCACCAGGGAAACGCAAATCAAAACCACAGTGAGATACCACCTCACCATAGTCAGAATGGCAATTATCAAAAAGACAAAAAATGACAAATGCTGATGAAAATGTGGAGAAAGGGGAACTCTTATACCCTGTTGGTGGGAATGTAAATTAGTATAGTCATTATGGAAAACAGTATGGAGGTTCTTCAAAAAGTTGAAAATAGAATTACCTGTACAATCCAGCGATCCCTCTAATGGGTGTATTAATATATCCAAAAGAAATGAAATCAGTATGTCAGAGAGACATCTGCACTGTCATGTTTATTGGAGCACTGTTCACAGCAGCCACAGTATGGAATCAAGCTAAATGTCAACCAACAGACAAATGAAAAAAGAAATGTGGTATATAAACACAAAGGGATTCTATTCAGCCATAAAAAAAAAAAAGAATGAAATTCTCTCATTCATGGCAACATGAATGACACTTTGGAAAAACCATTCCTACAACACAATCAGTAATCAGAAAACATTTAAAACTTCAAATTACATGTACGGAAATAATAACCAATTTTCAATGAAGATTTCACTGAAATTATTGCCTCTACCCTTTTCAGATAGCAAAATAGGGTTCAAAAATATGTGTGTAAAGAATAGAAAAGAGAGATGGAGAGCATAGGATGGAAATAAACTCGTTCTTTGAAGAGAATGTCCACATTAAGTGTAAAAGTTCCAAAAAGAGTCCTGGTAGCTCCAGCGTTTGCTAGAGTTCCCGTGCTCTAGCACAGAGTCCCTCCTCCTGAGAACACCTTACATGACTAGAGCACATTTGTCACAATGAATGACCAGTATTGGAACACTATTATTAACAAAAGTCATAGTCAGTATGCTTTGTTCGTGTTGCCTACATTGTTACCAGTGTTCTTCTTGTTCCAGGATGCCATCCAGGATAACACGTTTCATTCACTTCTCATGTCTTCTTGGGTTCATCTTGGCTGTGACAGTGTCACAGACTTTCCTTGTTTTTGAAGACTTTGACAGTTTCGAAGAGTGCTGCTTAGCTGTTTTACAGATGTCCCTCAATTACGATTTGTCTGATGTTTTGCTGATGATGAGGGTTTGGTTATGGGTTTTTTGGAGGAAGACCACAGAAGTAAAGTGCCCTTCTTGTCACATCCTATCAAGGGTACCAACTTCAACACTTCTTCTTGATGATGTCGACCTTGATCCTTGGCCGAGGCAGTGCTGCTCAGTTTTCATGCTATAAAGTCACCCTTTTCCCCTCTCTTTCCATACTGCACTCTCGGGAAGGAAGTGACCATGCACAGTGACATAAGGAAAAGTAACTACATAAATTATTCTATATCAGAGATTTGTCTATTCTCCCTCATTTATTTGCTTATTCAATTGTCTATTGACATCAGCATGCTCTCACAGGGATTTACTGTACATTTTGTGTTGACATTTGTTTCGTTGCTCAAATGACAAGAAGGAAACATTTCAATGTTAAAAGCCACAATTCTCACTAGAGATATGACTTATAAGTATGTCAGCACCATATGCCACAGCAAACACTTTTATGAAGAAGAAATACAAGACACGCAAGGAGATATAGATGAATGAACACTCACAATACGGGAATTAATACACTATCTTAGTACAAGACAGAACAAATGGACAAAAAAGAAACAGGATTTACAAGTCTAGGGGACAAGTCATAGATTTAAACCCTTGCATCAATAAAACTGAAATACTGAAAACAAATGAATCAAATATTCAACACAAAAAAAACCTAGAAAAGGACAGAGTAAACCAAAGGAGAGCTATAATAAAGACGAAAGCATAAATATATTCAGTAAACACTAGATGTAATTAATGAACATAAATCTTATTTGCTAAAAGAATTTACGAAGTAGACAAACTACTAGTTACTGTAACCAAGATAAAAAGGAAGCATAAATAAATAAAAGATGATACAGGAATTGAAATAGAAAAAAAAAAAATCCTGAGACTTCTTTGCAGACCAGCTTCCTTTCCCTCCTCCTGCCTGCTGTCCCGACCTGTCCCATGGTCCTGAGGATGGTGAGCCTGAGCAAGGGACAGGGTTGCTGGTTGTCACCTGCCTGCGTGTGGTTTGGCTGAGGGCTGAGACAGCCATCTTCACCGATATACACCAGGGGCTGTAATTTTCAAGGCTCATGGTGAATAATGATTCAGCTTTACTAAACAAGACTGCAAACAAACATCATGAGCATTAAGGGGCAAATTAAATAACTGGTCTGCTCAATCATTCAGCAAAAATTTATCTTAATTTTGAACTGGTACTGAGAGGCCAGGTCAGGACACAGCTAAAGGAGAGCAGCGAAGGTGCAAAGAGGAAAGAAACAGGCTTCTTTGTATCATTTTGTCCAATTTTTTTTTGGCTGTGAATGGACAAATACTGCCATCCTGCCCTGAGAAGGGTATGGTTATCTTGAGGGATGAGGCTTTCGGTCACACCACCAGGAAAGCTACTGAGAGTAGAGTTGAGGGGAGCTGAGGGCAAAGGGACTTAGGAATGAAGACTCAAGGAGGGTGATGATGAGGACCAGGTGCAGCCCTGACACCAGCTGCAGAGGCTGGGGCTGTCGTGTGCCCCAGTCCCCTCTGTCTTCTAGGGATTCCCATGGAAGGAAAGTGCACCAGAGCCCTGGAGGAGCTGCTCCCCAGTGTGTGCAGAGCCTGGATACCAAAGTGCCAGGGGAGCACTGTGGCTGGTGGGGAGAGACGCTGCTGAGAGCCCCCCTCGAGGAGCACCTGGTTGCCCAGCTGTGTGGAGCGTTGTCAGCTGACCACTGCCAGCCAGTGCTCCTTCAGCACTTCCTCAGTGTTTGGGGTCAGATCACAGAGAAGCCAGAGCCCCAGCCAAGGGTGGAGTGAGGCTGGGGTACAAAAGTCTGTCCTGTTCTACCCAATGGAGGACTCCTCTGATGGAAAATCCTTGCTCCAGAGCTCCCTGCTGGGCTGGCAGGGATGTGGTCAGGTCAGTGTGGTGACGGCTCCCTCTGCCCAGTCCTGCTTCCTCTCCTTCACTTTCCCAGGTCTGACCTTACAATGAAACTTGCACCCTTAACTGTCTCAGCTCCAGCTTCCTGGAGAGCCCAGGCTGCAAAGGAACCCAACCCAACCCAACCCAGCTCACAGAATAATGGGAAAGCTGATGATTCACGCTCAGGGGCATTGTAGGAAATAAGAGCGTGCAGGCCATGTGATCACGGCCAGAACCACCTTCAGCAACTGTGTGATGTGGACACTGCTGCTGTGGTCCTGGACCATCATCGCTGCCACTGCCCCTGGAACGGGATGTTGCTGCGGACAACAGCCCTACCTTGTGCTGGGAGAGAATGCCCCTTCGTCCTTGCTCCTTTGGGTCACTCTAAGGAGATCGAAAGTGCCAGGTGGGGACATCGCATTTGCTGAGCATATTAGTGGAGCCCAGGTATCAGAGGTGAAAGAAATTGACCCCCTGGTCTGCTCTGTATCTGCCACAGGAGGCCAGCGGTGTCACTCATCACGTCTCAATAATGACCTCAAATAGGGAGGTCCCAAAACATAAGACAGGAGTTCCACAGAGAGGGCAGTCAAAGCACACAACTATCCCCTACACTGTGAATTTTCGCAGGGTTCCAGTCTCCCCATGAAACTCCAGGCATTCCCCAACTTGGCAGGTGCAATGGGAACAGCACAAATGTTGCCACCTCTGGAAATAGAAGGCCACACTCCCTAATCACCATGAAAATGCCCCCAAGAGTGTGCTTTTTCTTGTTGGGAGAGATGTCCAGAAACCACTTTAGTAGTTTCTCCACCAGCAGTAATTTATTTTACAAGGTCATCTTTAACGGGCCAGGAGGTAGCCACAAGTTTGCACTAGAAAGAAGAGAAGGAGTGGTAGCGCTCCTAGTAGGTATAGCACACCTAATCCAGAAAGCTTCTCAGCATCTCTCTGCCTCCCACATAAGGTTCCACTTCTCCCACGTGCATTCATAAGCCTGTTACTTATCATTGTTTATACAGGTATTTTGTAAGTCAGCAAGTAGGAACAACATGCACTTTTACAGGAGTGCAGAGAAAGCCGGAGTGGTTATTTGGTCTGGGGTTCACATTCCAAAATGACCTCATTAGACTTTTTTTTTAAAGATTTCTTCATTAGACTTTTGACTTTATCAAAATATGAAATTTCTGTATAGTCATGGAGACAGAAAGACAGGAGTTAAAGGAGAAAATATTAATTATGCGACTGAGATTTATGTGCCCGTAGTGCATATTGAATTGATATCTTCTAGGAATCTAGAAATTATCTTGCTAATACCACATTATTTTGCTTTTTCTTTGTGGCCGAGTGTGTGACTCAAATGTGAATGTGTGGAAAGTAAACACCTCAAATATACTCATATCTGAACACTTGGGAGGGGTGTTCACTTGGGAGGGGGTTTCAATTGTTTTGGATTCACAGTGGAAGGTGTGGAGTTGGTCAGACCTGATGCATGCCCTGGGAAAGACAATTCCCTCCTATCGCCTCAAAACCGCTGTATAAAGTAAGAACGACGAAGGACCAGGCCAGCCCTACAGCACCCTGAAAACAGCACAGTCCACTGGGCTCTAAGAAGTGACATCCCAGAGGTGATTTCACATTTCCTCTTCTGTAAGGTGAAAGGAAACAGCTAGTACTTCCAGGTCAAGTTGAGGCACTTCCGACATCGTGCCTGGAGAACCACGGTTCCCCCTGCTGGTGGGACCCAGAGCTGATAGAAACAGGTCCAGCCTCTAAGTGCACCCACACACTTTTCTTGCATTATGAAGCTGAGCAGCATCTCCCTGCTCGCTGTGACAGTTCTCCTTTGCCTCCACGTGGCCCAGCCTGGAATCTGGAAGAGTCTGGGTAGGGCTCGGGTCTTCTGTGTGTGGTTGGGGTTGGGTAATATCTCCTCTGAGGAGTCCCTGGAGCGAGCTGGCCCTGATTCCGGGAAGCGTTGCCTCAGTGCCCCCAACTCACCTTGTGGCATTTTTTTCCAGCTGAGAAGAAACTTGGATATTGCCCAGAGTTTGCTCTTTCCTGCCCTTTTGCCTTGTTTCCTTCGTGCTTGAGAGATAAAGCTTGCTGGGGGGTCAAGAAGGGCTGCTACTACAGCTGCAAATATCAGTGTATGGACCTGTGGTGGACTTTGGACTGAGGTGAGCAGCCCCAGGTCTGCCAGTCTTGCTGTGGCCCCTGAAACCTTCCTGCAGAACCATTTGTCTTAGAGGGAGTGGAGAACTGCCCGGGCCCCTGGAAATCATTGCAATCAGAGCTTTTAAATTGGATCGGGCCAGAGATTTGCCTGCAGGAGAGTAAAGAGAAAGGTCCAACAGGCCCTCTTTCTTAGAAAATGGCACCATTTATTTCATATCTCGGGCATCACACTTCTCCTCTGTATAATGGGGACATTCGGACAAGATTATCTCTAAGCTCCAACTGTTACTGAATTTTTATTATGATTATTTTCAGTCCCTGTCCCCCTTTTTTAAGTTTATAATAATGAAGCACTTTCCTATTTACATTCAAATTGTAAGGTAAGGGGTTATAAGATTTTATTCCTAGGATGGTGTGCCTAGAATCCCTGGTCCCCAGTGTCTGATTCCTTGGCAGCACATCTCAGTGCTCTTGGGAGAATACCTGGCAGGATGCAGGCAAGGCTTAAGAACACGAAGCCATGTCTGTCGCACAGTTTGCACCTTCCTGTATCTCTGCTTCTCTCTTCTTTCTCAAGGTGGAAACCTCTTTTTAACCAGGCCTGAAGAGACACCGGTGCTACAGGCTCAGACACGGATAACTGGTCTCCAGTTCTTCCACACTCCTCCCAAGCCCAAGGCTTGCTTTTGGCAAGAGTTAAATGCTTACTAATATAACAAAGAAACAAAGAAATAAAGCATCATCTATTTGAAACTCCACGAAAATCTCTAAGTCTGCTCGATTGATCTCTCTCTCTCTCTCTCTTCCCCTTTTATGGCTTTTCTCTTACAATCTGAAAAAAAAGGTTGGGGTTACTCTTTCACATTTAGTTTTTGTCAATTCCTGCACATTGATAAAATCCTGATGTATTTCTCTCTTTCAATATCCCCTGACATTCAGATTCTCTGATGGTCAGACGCAAGAGCATTTTAGAGTCAAATGTTCTGTTTGGATTCAATGAGGACCGCACACGTTGTCCTGAGATGGAAAAACGAGCCATTTTTGCTACAATTTCTCTGGCACTGCTGCTGGTGGCCTTTCCGCTTGTTGCAGTATTACGATCTAGGACAGGATTTGGGACTGTGGGCTGGATGTGAGGCAGATAGTTCTAGATATACCTTAGTTCTAGATATCTTTAAGGACCTAAAATTGAGACCATGATAAATTAGGGGAAGGAAATCTTCTCTGTGGTTCAGCCTAGCTACCATGACTCTTATCTTTGGAGTTGAGCCCCTAGTCCACCTAATATCGAAGTGTGATTAGCCATGAGTTTCCTCATTTTATGACTCTCTGCCCTAGTCTTCCTTAAGGACCACAAAGGTAGCAGAGTTCTGGGACAATGATCTCCCATAATTTTATTTGTTTATGACTAATATCATAAACAAGTTGTGAAAAGATATTCCTTAGCATGTTTTAAGTTGACATCTAATATTTTTATCACAATCGCATAGTTGCAAGTGATAAAATTTTAGATATATGATGAATATTTTAATTTAAATAAAAAGAGTACTCTTTTTAATGTTTCTAATGGAATCTAATTACCATCTTCATTTGTTCGTAATATCTATGAAGGGGGAAAAGGTATGTTCTTTTCCCTATCTTCTTCCTCTTCTCCTCCTTCTTTTCACTTCATTTCCTGAACTATTCAAACCAAAACCATAGGTGAGTGAGTGAATTTGAAACCTCTGAAAAGCAGATGCCCAGACAGGATCAGATAATCAAGTGTGTATTAGGGAAAACGCCTGTGTGGGGAAATGCGAGGCAGCCAAATGGCCTGGAGAACCACCAGAGCATGATGCAGGGCTGAAGCTGCAGGGCTGGGTAGTGGGGAGAGAAGAAGGGCTACAAGATTGAGAAAGTGTCAGCCAGGCTGAAAGAGAGCACTGGAACTGAAGTCCCCTACTGGAGGAGTCCAGTGTTTCAGAATGGGTCTGCCTTACTGTGTGGGCAGCACTCAGTCATTGGCTGGGAGCCACCTGCGGGAAGCATGGCCTCTGTGCAAACACGGAAGCCTATGCAGAGGACAGCAGCTGGGACATCTACCAATTACTCACCTTGAAACAGCAGGAGATCTGAGTGGTGCATTTCCATGCCTACCACTTCCTCTGCCTTGTGCCTCCCACAGTTACTTCTCTAGTTAGTGGTTAATGTCAATTTGTTGGGTTCTTTTACATTCTTTGTTATCCAGTGTCTCATCCACTGTTGATCCTTCCTGGTGGGTATTAATATGTAATACAGAAATCTTCACACTAAGTGCCCACTCACATGTCTGTCCTCTTCCCCTACTCCAGACATCCTTGCTCCCAATTTTCTAGTCCTTTACTTTCCAAGCCCCTCTCTTAAAATTTAGGTTTTAAAATTATTTAGATATGGCAAAGCCAACACATCAGGAGATGACTGCCATTGAAAAGAGAGTTTGTTATACTCACAGATCCCAAGAGGAGGGGGCACACCATGCCATAGGGGCCACATAGGAAGCACCTTTGTCAGTCAAGAGGCAGAGAAAGTGAGGGGAAGATGTGGGCAAGAGCTTTTACTGTAGTTTCTGCCAGAAAGAATGGTGAGACTAATTAAGCATGCCAGGATTGGCTAGTTTGAATAATTTCAGCAGTCTCTGAGGCATAAGTGCTGCCTCTAGTTGTCTAATATTTGGCCAGTCCCAGGCTAGCCCTTGCAAACCCAGGACCCAGGCTATCCCTTGCAAACCTAGTCTCCAGGCCAGCACCCACACATCTAGCCCCCATGTTGGCTCCATTAGACCTAGGGTCCAGGCAGGTCACCATAGCCCCAGGCTCCAGTCCAGCACACATGGCTGTAAGTATCTGGACAGCACTCACAATGCCAGGATTCAGACCAGCCCATACAGACCCAGGCTCTACAGCTGCCCCAGCATCAAGCCAGGCTCAGGCTCTAGGCCAGACCCTGTGGCCCCAGGGTCCAGGCTTATTCCAGCAGACCCAGGATCTAGGTCCCCCACAGTAGACTCCAATGCCAGGCCAGCCCTTATGCCATGCCATGCCATGATTGAGCATCCTGGACCATCCTTAAAGACCCAGGCTCAAAGTTAGACAACATGGACACAGGACCTTGGCCCACCCACTTGGACTAAGGCTCCAGGCTTGCCCCAGTGGACCCAAGTGCCAGGCCACTGCCAGGGCAGCTGAACTGTCACCTCTGCTACCATGTGGGAGGCCCTGAGTGGGGTGACAGCCAGCACAACCACTGCCTTCAGATCTGGGCAGACTGCACACCATGGATCCATACCCTCCCATGCAGGTGTCTGGATGCTGTACCCTGAGTGCACCCTGCCCCACCCACATACCCTGCCCCACAGCTGCCTCAGCCTGCACGCATGAACACCTCACCCCACAGTCCTGCTCCATCCCTCACAGGTGCGCTGACCCTCAGGCCTCTCTGTCCAGGGGTTGTGCTCCACCCTGAGCATGAGCTGTGACCTGTGAGACTGCTCTGCACCAGAGTCCTGCTCCATCCCACAGGCCCACTCCACACCACCCCACAGGCCCACTCTGCCCCATGGGCGTGCTGGACCCCTTGAGATCACGATGCCCTGCGTGTCTGCTACCCCCTGACTGTGCACCACACCCTGTGTGTGCCTTGCCTCTCCCACATGCCCAGCACTTTGGCCACCCAGGTGTGCACGGATGCACACCACAACCAGTGGACCTTCTCCATCCTGCGCGCATACCCTGTCTTGCTAGCCAGCCCCATGTCACTGCACACCTTGCAGTAGGGGCTGTCCTTGCCACAGTGGCCTGGTGACAACCACAGGGGAATAAGGGAGATGCAGCAGAGCAGCAGTGTTAAAGGCTCACAGTGTACCCACCCCTCTCCTGCCTGGTCAAGCTTCCAGAGTAGGACCCTAGCATGCCATCCAGGGACCCATCCCTATCTTCACTGGGCAACAGAGGTCCCAGCAGAGGAGAACAGGTGTATCATATCTGCTATCTGTTTTGAGCTGAGAAGCGGCCCCAAAGGAGAAGGAACCAGCATAAAAACTCTGGCAACAGTAATCCCAGCACTCTGGGAGGCCGAGGTGGGAGGATTGCTTGAGGTCAGTAGTTCAAGACCAGCCTGAGCAAGAGTGAGACCCCGTCTCTGATAAAAATAGAAAGAAATTATCTGGACAACTAAAAATATATAGAAAAAATTAGCCAGGCATGGTGGCGCATGCCTATAGTCCCAGCTACTCGGGAGGCTGATGCAGAAGGATTGTTGCAGCCCAGGAGTTTGAGGTTGCTGTGAGCTAGGCTGACACCACGGCACTCTAGCCTGGGCAACAGAGCAAGACTCTGTCTCAAAAAACAAACAAACAAACAAACAAACAAACAAAAAAACTCTGGCAACATGAAAAAACAGGCTGTCTCAACACCCACAAAGGATCACAATAGCTTTCCAGTAATGAATTCCAATCAAAAGGAAATTGTTGAAATGACAGATACGGAATTCAGATTACAGATGGAAAGTAAGATGAATGGAATTGAGGAGATAGTAGAAAATCATCTCAAGGAAACCAAAAAAGTAATCTGGAACATGAATGAAAAATTCACTAAAGAGAGAGATAACATCAGACAAGGGATAACAGAACTTAAAGAAATGAAAGAGTCATTTAGGGAATTTCAAAATACAGCAGAAAACCTTAAAAATAAACTAGACCAAGCAGAAGAAAGAATTTCAGACCTTGCAGACAAGGATTTTAAAATAACCCTGTCTGTAAAAAATGCAGAAACAAAAACAAAGAAGAAAGAACAATCACTATGAGAAATATGGTATTATGCAAAGCAAGCTAATATAAAAATTATAGGTACCCCTGATGGAAAAGAAGAAAAAGTAATAAGCGTGGAAACCCTATTTGAGAGATTAATACAGGGAAACTTCCCTGGTATCACTAAAGGTTTATATATCCAGATCCAAAATGGTCATCGAACATCTGGAAGATTCATAGCGAATAGGACATCACAAAGACACACAGTCATCAGCCTGACCAAAGTGAAAGTGAAAGAGAAAATTGTACGAGATGTGAGAGGAAAACAACAAGTTACTTACAAAGTAAAACCCATCAAATTAACAGCAGACCTCTCAGCAGAAACTTATCAAGCAAGAAGAGATTGGGGTTCCATTTTTAGTCTTCTTAACAGAATAATTGCCAGCCAATAATTTTGTACTCTGAAAAACTAAGTTTCATAAATGGAGGAAAAATAAAGTCTTTCACAGACAAGCAAGCACCAAGGGAATTTGTCACCACTAGACCTGCCCTACAGGAAATGTTTAAAGTGCTCTATACATGGAACAGAACAATCAATACCTACCAGTGTAAAAACCCGCAAAAGTTAAAGCTCACAACTCATAAAACAGAAACCCAAGGGAGAAAACAAAGCAACTAGGTATCATTCAACTTGATGAACAGAACAGTGTCTCACATGTCAATACTAACATTGAGCATAAATGGTTTTAATGCCATATTTAAAAGATACAGACTGGCTGAATGGATGAAAAACACACCCCAAGTATATATCGTCTCCAAGAAACCCATCTGACTCACAAGGGTTCTCATAGACTCAAGGTAAAGGGATAGAAAAAAGTATTCCATGAGAATGGAAACCAAAAGTGATCAGGAGTAGCTATTCTTATATCAGATAAAATAGACTGTAAATCAACAATGATTTTTAAAATGATAAAGATGGTCATTATATAATGATAAAGGGAGCAATTCAGCAAGAAGATGTAACAATCCTAAATATATATGCATCTAACACAGGAGCTCCCAGATTCATAAAACAGATTCTGCTAGATCTAAGCAAAGAAATAAACAACAGCAGCATAATTGCTGGAGACTGCAACACTCCACTAGCAGAACTGGACAGATCATTGAGGCAGAAAATCTATAAAGAAACACTGGACTTAAATGAGACTCTAAAATGGACCTAACAGACATCTACAGAACATTCTACCCAAAACTGCAGAATACACACTCTTCTCATCAGCACAAGGGACATTTTCCAAGATAGATCATGTGTTAGCCCATAAAACAAGTCTCAGCAAATTCAGAAAAACCAAAATCATCCCGTGTATCTTCGCAGATCACCGTGGGATAAACCTAGAAATCAATCTCAAGAGGAACTCTCAAATCTACACAAAATCATGGAAATTAAACAACCTACTGCTGAACAATCGTTGGGTCAATGACAAAATTAAGATGGAAATATAAAGATTTTTTGAACTGAACAACAAACATGACACAAACAACCAAATCTATGAGATATAACAAAAGCAGTGTTAAGAGGGAAGTTCATAGCCTTAAATGCTTACATCAAAAAGACAGAAAGATCACAAATTAACAACCTACTGTCACACCTCAAGGAACTAGAAAAAGAAGAACAAACCAAACCCAAAGCTAGAAGAAAAAAGAAATAACAAAGCTCAGAGAAGAACTAAATGAAATAGAAACAAAAAGAAAAAGAAAGAAATACAAAGGCTCAACAAAACAAAAAAAATTGGTTCTTTGAAAAAATAAACAGAATAGATATACCTCTAACTATATCAACCAGAAATAGAAGAGAAAAGACTCAAATAAGCTCAATCAAAAATGAAAAAGGAGACATTACAACTGATACCACAGAAATACAAAGTATCATCCAAGACTACCATGAAAACCTCTGGGCACACAAACTAGAAAATCTAGAGGAAATGGATACATTTTGGAAACACACAACCTCTCAACTTTGAATTTGGAAGAACTAGAAATCCTGAATAGACCAATAACAAGTAATGAGATTGAAACAGTAATAAAAGCTCTCCCAACAACAACAACAAAAAGCCCCAGACCAAATGGATTCACAGGCAAATTCTACCAGACCTACAAAGAATTGGCACCCATTCTATTGAAACTGTTCCATAACATTGAGAAGGAGGGAATGCTTCCTAACTTTCTATGAAGCCAGCATCACCCTGAAACCAAAGCCAGGAAAGGACACAACAAAAACAGAGAACTACAGACCAATATCCCTTATGAACATAGAGGCAAAAATCTTCAATAAAATACTAGGAGACCAAATTCAACAGCACATCAAAATAATAATCCACCATGATCAAGTGGGATTCATCCCAGGGATACAAGGATGGTTACATATATGCAAATCAATAAATGTGATTCACCATATAAACAGAATGAAAAACAGGATGTGAGGGAGATCTGGCTGTGACATCGGTCACCCCATTGATTGCCAGGGTTGATTTGGCTGATCTGGCTGGCTACATGGGTGTCCCCTTCCTCCCTCACCACTCCGTATGTGTCCCTCCCAAAGCTGCATGCTCAAAGAGGATGACCTTTCCCGATAGAGGAGGACATTCTTTGGTCAAGGGTATACGAGTAGCTGTGCTCCCCTGCTAGAACCCCCAAACTCTCAGAATGAAAAACAAAGACCATATGATCATCTCAACAGATGCAGAAAAAGCATTCAATAAAATCCAGCAACCTTCATGATCAAAACCCTCAATTAACTAGGCATAGAAGGAATATGCCTCAAAATAATAAAAGCTGTATATGACAAACCCACAGCCAACATAATACTACATAGGAAAAAGTTGAAAACATTCCCCTAAGAACCAGAACAAGGAAAGGAAGCTCACTACTTCTATTCAACATACTACTGGAAGTCCTAGCCAGAGTAATCATGCAAAAGAAAGAAATAAAGGGCATCTAATCAGGAAGAGGAGGTCAAAGTATCCCTGTTTGCCAAGGATATGGTCTTATATTATAAAACCCTAAAGACTCCACCAAAAGACTCCTGGAATTGATAAATAAATTCAGTAAAGTCTCAGGTTACAAAATTGATGTATGCAAATCAGTAGCATTTCTTATATATTAATAACAGTCAATCTGAGAGTCAAATCAAGAACTTAATACCATTTACAATAGCTGCATGAAAATAAAATACCTAGGAATATACTTAACCAAGGAGTTGAAAGATCTCTAGAAGGATAACTACACATCACTGATGAAAGAAATCATAGGTAACATGAAAAAATGAAAAAACATCCCATGCTCATGAATTGGAAAAATCAACATTGTTAAAATGTCCATACTACCTAAAGTGATTTACCTATTCAATGCAATTCCCATCAAAACTCCAATGTCATTTTTCATGGACCTAGAAAAAAAATTCCTAAACTTCATATGGAACCAAAAAAGACCCCAAATAGCCAAAGCAATGCTAAGCAAAAAGAATAAATCTGTAGGCATCACATTACCTGACTTCAAATTATACTACAAGGCTATAGTAACCAAAACAGCAGGTACTGTATAAAGCTAGACACATAAGCCAATGGATCAGAATAGAGAACCCAGAAATAAAACCATATAGCTATGACCAACTGGTTTTGGACAAAGCAGACAAAAACATACTCTAGTGAAAAGATGCCCTATTCAATAAATAGGGAAAACTGGATAGCCACATGCAGAAGTTCATTGATAGATGAATAGATAAAGAAAATGTAATACATACACACCATAGACTATTATTCAGCCATAAAAAGAAGGAAATTCTGGCCGGGCATGGTGGCTCACACCTGTAATCCTAGAACTTTGGGAGGCTGAGCAGGGAGGATCGCTTGAGGTCAGGAGTTTGAGGCCAGCCTGAGCAAGAGCAAGATTGTGTCTCTACAAAAAATAGAAAAATCAGCCCAGCACACACCTGTAGTCCCAGGTACTCGGGAGGCTAAGACAGAAGGATCTCTTGAGCCCAGGAGTTTAAGGTTGCAGTGAGCTATGATGAGGCCATTGCACTCTACCTGGGGCAACAGAGTGAGACTCTGTCTCAAAAAAAAAAAAGGAAGAGCTAGAAGAGCTGAAAGTGGTTACCTCTGGGTATCAGGAATGAGGGTAAATAGGAATGATATAGGAGATTCCCCTGGTTTTATGCTTTACATTTTATACTACGTATTTATATTATTTTGATAATACTTAAAACTGAATTTAATATTATTAAAAAGTAGAAAATAAATAGCTAAAGAGTAGTCATAACTGCTTCCTGGTTTATTTTCCTTTAAGGAAGTATTTGCACCTTTGTCAAGCTCAGCGGAAGGTGCAGGAGGGGTCTGGAGGATCAGGTTTCCTGAGTCTGAGGAATGAAATTTTTCAGTGTCCCACAATTTCTAATAAGGGCATTGATTCGGTTTTTGTTGTTCAGCCAGGCACACTATGTCAGAACAAATATTATTGTGACTTAATCTGCCATTGACAGAAAGATAACACACACACACAGTCTCACCTGTTGATTAATGAGCAGAATGTGTTCATACATGATGGATAAATGAGGAATAAAATTGTGTTAACATACATAGTCTGTCATAAGGTGACTGTGTCCTGTGCTGCTGTGTAGTACCAATTGAATTCCACAAAATGAACATGACATCTCTGGAATGACAGACAAAACACACACACTTCATCTCCTCCCTCTCACCTCAGTTTACCTATAAGCATTGCTGTGTACAAGTGTGTACTGTGCTGTTCTCCTGAGTTGTGTTCTCTCCTTGATAGAATTCCTGGAAACAGGAATTCAAGATATGATTTTTTAAAGTAATACCTTAAATATTGAGGAGAAGTTTGAAATAATAACATCTTTTGAAGGAAATGAGCACATGTGATATCACTAGAACAATGAGCCAGATGTTGCACAGCATCAGAGATGAGAATGCCAGTGACCTTAATACATCAGTTATTGCCAGCTTCAAGGAAGAGTGATAAACAGTTTCAGTGGATTAAAGGTCAAGATTTTAATGTCAAGAGCATCAGGACAGAACTTTGCAGTTACAGTTTCATTTAAAGTTATACAGCTTCCTTATCAAAGGAAGGAACTGGCAAAGCAACAAAAGCAGATTTCTATTTTAAACTAGTATAGAAGTAAAAGAGGCCAATGACTTCTGGCATAACAATGTTGAGTCCTACAAATGATGATATCTTTCATTTCACCTTTGTCCATACCTCAAAATCCCTGTATTTTACCATACCCATTCCCACCAAGCAAACTCTCCATGTTTTGCCAAAGTGAAGCGCTGCATTTACTATGGAATTTCTTTATTTAGAACTAAAGGTATTTAAAACCATAGTGTTTTCACTGGGTGTGGGTTTTGTTGGTTTGATGTATTACTTATGAGAATGCACAAGTTTTGAATCTACTACTTCAACCCTATTTTTCCCACAAGCCTTACTACTTTTAGTGGATGAAATTCTAAAACCTAATGATTTTGGGGGATATATATTCCATGTTTAGGAAAAATATATCTTTGCCTCCATTCCTTGTCTGTTTTTAGCTAGGCCATCTTGGTTCAAGAGTTTCCACTTATTGAAGCACATTAGTAAATGATGCCCAAAAAATTGTGAACATAGAAATCTGATTAATATAATTCACAAAATAACATATTGAAGAGAAAAATTCTTACATTTATCTTAATTGATACAGAAAAGGAATTTGATAAAATATAACATCTTTCATGATAAAAATTCTTAGCTAACTAGAAATAAGAGAACCTTCTTAACCTGATTTAGCAGGACATGGGATAAATTCCACAAGGTCACACAGCACAGGCTAAGGAATACGCTTTATTGCGGGAAACCAGCGAGCTGAGGATCAGCATCCCTACATGTTGGGTGCCTCAGTACTCCCATCAGCCCACATTGAGGTGTTCTGAGGTCATGTACAGCTCATAGTCACATGGTCATGCAGGACAACAGAGTTTCTTAACCTCTGTACTATCGACACTTGGAGACAATTCCTTGCTGTGGGGAGCTGTCCTGTGCATTGTTGGATATTTATCAGTGTCCCCAGCCTCTAGACTCTGGATGTCAGAAGCACATCTGCCCTGATTATGACAACCAGAAATGTCTCCAGACATTGCCAAAGTCCTCTGGGAGCAAAATAACCACCTTTTGATAATTACTGCAAAACAGGAGCATTGTGCCCCTGCTATTCTAACGGCTTATAATATGAACATGAGAAGCTCCTTGTGAGGCTTGCCTTCCAGACAGTCTGGATTCAAGGTGCCATTTGTTCACAGGAGAGGCAATTCTTCAATACCTACAGACTTTGGGCCCATGAGAATTATCAGCTCCTCCTAGCCAGGGGAAGAAACTACTAATAACGTGTTCCATGGAAATGTTAGTTCAGGTCCTCGGATTCTCAATAGGAAAAGCATAGGAACTAAATCCCAGGTAGTTTTTGCCCAGGCAACCAGGGGAGCTGCTAGAATCCACTTTTGAGTAACTCTGATTGTCACACTATACTAATGAGGACATATACCAGAAACTTTCAGAAAACATCATACTTAATAGTAAAAGAATAAAGGTGTTCCCTGAAAGATCAGGAACATTAACTACCACCACATTTATTCAGCAATGTACTGGAGGTCCTATCCCATGCAGTAAGACAAGAGAAAGAAATATTAATTTAAAAAATATGCATTAAAAGGGAAGAAGAGAAAGGCCAATTTTTGCAAATGATACAATGGTCTAATAGAAACACAGAAGAATCTGCAGATATAGTTTGACAATTTTTCAAGATTAGGTGACACAAAAATCAATATATGAAAGTCAACTGTGTTGCTATACACTAAAAACATTAGCTAGAAAAATATAATATCATAGAAGCAATAAAATATAAAATATCTAGTAATAAAGGCAACTTATGGAATGGGAAAAATATTTGCAAGCTATATATCAGATAAGGGGTTAATTTCCAAAATATATAAAGAACTACAATTTAATAGCAAAAATACATACATGATAACTCAATTAAAAATGGACAAAAGGACTTGAATAGACATTTCTTCAACGAAAACATACAAATGGCCAATAGGTATATGAAAAGATGCTCCGTGTCTCTAATCATCAGGGAAATGCAAATCAAAACCACAAGGAGATATCACCTCATACCTGTTAAGATGGCTATTACTTAAAAACAAAACAAAACAAAAAAAAAAAACACTGCCAGACTGTGTGAACTTAAGTAATTTATTTTCCTTCCTGTGCCTCTTTTTCTTCTTCTGTAAGACAGTTTGGTCCTGACAGCGCCTGATGGTCAATCGGGTTTTCTCCTCATGTGAAGAAAGAGGGCCAGCTTTCAGATGTCTGTATTGCAGCCAGGAGACCTTGGGGAGAGCCCCAAGCTCCTGCCTGGAAAAGTGAACATTTCCTGATACAGCTCTGAGATTGCAGCCCTCCCTTGCCATTGGTCAACCTGCAGCCCCGCCCACTGGCACATGCAGCCTGGACAATACAAAAGCAGGCTCAGCCTCAGCTTCCAGCCAAGCACCTTGCCGGCAACATGAGGTCCAGCATCTTCTTGGTCCTTGCAGCATCCCTGGTTTTTGCGACCCTGGCGCCCGGGGAAGCAGTCAAAGGGGGTGAATGGATATGGTGGACCTGGGTGGGGCTGGGCTAGGGAGAGACGCTGAGGGGCCGTCTGGGACTGTAGACAGTGCTGGAGCCCTCACCTCAACCTGTGGCTTCCTCCACCAGGTAAAGAGAAGTGGGGAAGTTGCCCAACCGAGAAAGGAAGCTGCATCAAGTCCGGTCCGTCCCAGTGTCATGGCGATAACGACTGTCCTGGGGAAAAGAAGTGCTGCTTCCTGCACTGTAGCTTCAAATGTGTGAGTCCTGAGAGGATCCGAAAGGAAGGTAAGGAGCCCCTGCATACCGGGCCTGGTGCTCTCATTTCCCCTGCCTCTACTTGGCCCATGGAAGCACTGAGGAATTAGTGCTTTTAGTTGGTGTGGGGACGGGTGGTTAGAGTTGGCAGGGACCTAAGAGATCAACAAGTCTGAACATCTCCATTGCACAAAGGGGGAAATGAGCATGAAGATGTGTCAAGGTCATCCACAGAGCCTGGATGGGAGCCCAGGCCTCCAGGCTCGTCCCGCTCCACAAGTATCCTCAGTTACTAAGCTGTGTCCTTTCCACCTCCAGGAATCGCTCAAGTGGCACCTGTCCCTCAGGGTGCTGAAGGTTGGAATGTGGGACAAGAAGCGAGCCCCCAGAAGGAATGGTCCTGAAATCCCTTTCTCCAAAGAGAGGGAAGAGTCTCAAAGAGTCCAGACCCCAGTGGCTAGCTTTTCCTTCTCTGCCCAATGCTCATTCCCCACCTGCATGAATGGACCCCGCCCCCCACCATGAATGAGATCAGTGCCCTTATAAAAGAGACCCCAGAGAGCTGTCTTGCTCTTCTGCCATGTGCAGACACAGCTGGACGACTCTGTCAGAGCCCCGAAATGAGCCCTCACTAGATGCCAAGTTTGCTGGCACCTTGATCTTGTACTTCCCAGCCTCCAGAACTGTGAGAAATAAATGTCTGCTGTGTACAAGCCAGCCAGTCTGTTGTAATTTGTTATAGCAACCCAAATTGACTAAGACAACCTAATTGTTAAAAAAGAAATTCTGCAACACTATCAAAATAAATGAAATATAAAATACCTACAAATAAACATACCTAGAAATGTATGGAAATTTTCTGAAAAAATCTATAAAACTACTAAATGACATTTTAAAAACTGTGGATAAACAGGCTAAAATTTTCCACAATAAAAAAGAATTTTAAAAGATATGCTCTTCCCCAGACAGAAGTCTCCACAAGATGTCCATCTTGGCCAGCATAATTTATACCTGAAATACAATTAAAATCAAAACTCAGGCTGGGCGTGGTGGCTCACGCCTGTAATCCTAGCACTCTGGGAGGCCAAGGCGGGCAGATTGTTTGAGCTCAGGAGTTCGAGACCAGCCTGAGCAAGAGCGAGACCCCATCTCTACTAAAAATAGAAAGAAATTAATAGGACAACTAATAATATATAGAAAAAATTAGCTGGGCATGGTGGCACATGCCTGTAGTCCCAGCTACTCAGGAGGCTGAGGCAGAAGGATTGCTTGAGCCCAGGAATTTGAGGTTGCTATGAGCTAGGATGATGCCACAGCACTCTAGCCCGGGCAACACAGTGAGACTGTCTCAAAATAAAATAAATAAATAAAATAAAATAAAAATCAAACCCATTGGGTTTTGCAATCCCTAATTAAATAATTGATTCAGACAATGATCATTCATTTATGAGATACCGTATCCTCACCCATATGTGGAAAACACAAGTTTATGAAAAACTGTCTTCACAACATGAAAAATGGGTAGGCCAGACCTCCATTTCTCCTGCTGTGATGCAGTGTGAGGCACATAGCATCACTCATGAAGGGTTATTGCCAAGACAGTTGAGCATGAACCTCACCAAGCCCCTACAGCTAATCTGCATCTACGGGAAATATGAAACACAAAGAAGATGAAAGAGATCACAGGGAAGCAACACAGGACATTCTAAAGAACAATTCATCTGTTTTGTTCAACAAGTTAGTAGCATGAAGGAGAAGGAGGGAGAAAAGGAGGACAATAAGGAGTTGGAGGGATTGATATAGATTAAAAGACACTTCAGAGACACTACAACAAATGCAATGTGTGCACATTGTTTGGATTCTGATTCAAACAACTGTACAGTCGTTTTTGAGACAATAAGAAAAACAATGCAAACAGAATAGTGCCCATGAACTGATGAGTGGTGAGTACTACTCGGCCATAAAAAGGAATGAAATAATGTCTTTTGCAGCAACTTGGATGGAACTGGAGGCCATTATCCTAAGTGAAGTATCTCAGGAAGAGTAAAACAAACATCACGTGTTCTCATTGTAAGTGGGAGCTAAACAAGGGAACTATATGGTCATAAAGAGCTGTGATGGATATTGAAACCTAAGGAGGGGTAGGGTAGGAGGGGCTGAGGGATAAAAATCTACCTGTTGAGTACGATGTACACTATTCTGGTGATGGATACACTGAAAGAATCCACAATCCATCCATGTCACATTTTGGTAATTCTCACAATATTTCAAACTTGTTCATTATTATTATATCCGTTATGGTGATCTGTGCTCAGATCTTTGATGTTACTGTTGTAATTGTTTTTGGACCTGACCAGCCTTTCCCCCATCTCTCTCCCTCTCCTCTGGCCTCCTTATTTCCCAAAAGACAACAATATTGAAGTTAAGTCAATTAATAACCCCATAATGGCTTTTAAGTGTTCAAGTAAAAGGAAGAGTTTTCTCACTTTAAATCAAAAAAGCTAGAAATGATTAAGCT
Source organism: Indri indri (assembly GCA_004363605.1). Classification (NCBI taxonomy): domain Eukaryota; kingdom Metazoa; phylum Chordata; class Mammalia; order Primates; family Indriidae; genus Indri; species Indri indri. The sequence continues at coordinate 130,213 of RJWJ010000360.1, read as the reverse complement.
TAGTAAGGAAGGCACGTGGAAAGCTGAGATAGGCTGAAAGCTAGGCCTCCTGTGCCAAACAGTTAGCCAAGTTGTAAATGCAAAGGAAAAGTTCTTTAAGGAAATTAAAAATGCTACTCCAGTGAGCACACCAATGATAAGAGCAAAACGGCCTTCCTGCTGATGCAGAGAAAGTTTGAGTGGTCTGGATGGAAGATCAAACCAACCACAACATTCCTTTAAGTCAAAGCCCAATCCAGAGCAAGGCCCTAACTCTCTTCAATTCTATGAAGGCTGAGAGAGGTGAGGAAGCTTCAGAAGAAAAGTTTGAAGTTAGAAGAGGTTGGCTTGTGAGGTTTAAGGAAAGAAGCCACCTCCATAACACAAAAGTGCAAGGTGAAGCGGCAAGTGCTGATGTAGAAGCTGCAGCAAGTTATCCAGAATATCTAGCTAAGATCATTGGTGAAGGTAGCTACACCAACAACAGATTTTCGATGTAGATGAAACAGCCCTATACTGGAAGAAGATGCCATCCTGGGCTTTGATAGGTAGAGAGAAGTCAATGCTTGGCTTCAAGGCCTCAGAGGACAGGCTGACTCTCTTGTTAGGGGCTAATGCAGCTGGTGACTTTAGGTTGAAGCCGTGTTCATTTACCATTCCAAAAAGCCTGGGGCCCTTAGGAATTATGCTGAATCTACTCTGCCTGTGCTTTATAAATGGAACAACAAAGCCTGGATGATAACGTATCTGTTTACAGCATAGTTTACTGAATATTCTAAACCCATTGTTGAGACTTACTTCTCAGAAAAAAAAAGATTCCTTTCAAAATATTACTGCTTATTGACAATGCACCTGGTCACCCAAGAGGTCTGATGGAGAGGTACAAGGAGATTAATGTTGTTTTCATGCCTGCTGACACAACAACTATTCTGTAGCCCATGAATCAAAGAGTAGCTTCAACTTTCAAGACTTATTATTCAAAAAATACATTTTTAAAGGTTATAGCTGCCATAGATAGTGATTCCTCTGATAGATCTGGGCAATGTAAGTTAAAAACCTTCTGGAAAGAATTCACTGTTCTAGCTGCCATTAAGAACATTTATGATTCATGGGAGGAAGTCAAAATATCAGCATGAACAGGAGTTTAGAAGAAATTGACTCCAATCTTCATGGATGACTTTAAGGGGTTCAAGACTTCGGTGGAGGAAGTCGCTGCAGATGTTGTGGAAATAGCAAGAGAACTAGAATTAGAAGTGGAGCCTGAACTTGGGACTAAATTCATGCAATCTCATGATAAAACTTGAATGGACAAGGCGTTGCTTCTTATGGATAAGCAATGAAAATGGTTCCTTGAGATGGAATCTACTCCTAGTGAAAATGTTATGAACATAGTTGAAATGAGAACAAAGGATTTAGAATATCACATAAACGTAGTGGATAAAGCAGCAGCAGGATTTGAGAGGATTGACTCCAATTTTGAAAGAAGTTCTACTGTGGGTAAAATGTCATCAAACCACACTGCACGCGACAGAGAAGTCTTTCATGAAAGGAGAGTGTATGGATGTGCCGAACTTCATTGTTATCTTATTTTAAGGAATTACCACAGCCACCCCAACCTTTAGCAACCACCGCCCTGATCAGTCAGCAGCCACCAACATCGAGGCAAGACCCTCCCCCAGCAAAAAGATTATGACCTGCTGGAGGCTTAGATGACCATTAGCATTTTTAAGCAATGAATTATTTTTAATTATGATACATACATTGTTTTCCTAGCTATAATGCTATTGCACATGGTAAAAAGGAATTCGAGGATGAAAAATGCTATTGCACACTTAATAGACTACAGTATATTATAAACATAGCTTGTGTATGCACTGAGAAACCAAAAAATTTGTATGACTCACTTTATTGTGATACTCTGTTTACAGCAAGAACCAAGCCCGCAACACCTCCGAGGCATGCCTGTGCTGGCGCGAGAAGAAACAATCAAAGGAAAAGAACAGAAAACCCAGAAACAGCTCCTGTTACATATAGGACTCAAGCTTTTTTTATGAAGTTCAATTTTTAATCAATGGCAAAAGTTTGAATTATTCACTAAATGGTAATGGGACAACTGCTTAATAACTTAGAAGCAAAGTATTTCGTGTCTCATACCCCATGCTGAGATAAATTTCAGATAGAAGAAAGAATTGACATGTCTTTCAAAAATCACAAAGTAGTCACAAGTAAATACAGTGAATATTTATCTAACATCAGAGTCAAGAGCCTTTTTTTCCAGCATAAAAATAAAGGAAGAAAATATAAATGCAAAGAATGAATTGACTACTCCAAAATTTAAAACTTTGGCTCAAAGAAAAAACAAGGAAACAAATATTTGCAATACAGGATTCAAGTAAGTATTTATCATGCTTGTCTCATTTAGTTTCAGAAGTATCTTATAAAATAAATATTATCTCTATCTCCATTGTATAGAAGAATAAACTGAGGTTTAGAAAAATTAAAGTCACACAGCTAAAACTTGGTGGCATCAGGATTCAAAACCAGGTCTGCCAGATTCCAGTATACATCCACTAACCACTTTACCATACCACCTTTTATGTGAGACAAGTTAATAATAATATCCTTAATATGTCGACAGCTCTTAAAACTCAATGACGAAAATAGAAGGAGCCCAATAAAAATGGGCAAAATACAAAAACAGGCAATTCACAAAAGAAGAAATACAACCAGTCAGTATAAACATATGGAGAAATATTCACCATCACCAGCATTCTGAGGAAGGCAAATTAAAATGAGACACTGCTTTCCATTAGCAAAGATTTTATCTACCAATTTTTTTTAATATCCTGCATTTGGTGCATGTATCCATTAAGGATCTTTGGTTGTGAGCAATACCCCCTGAACTGTGGACTGTTCTCTTCAGAGTACTCCCTCCTCTGTTCAGGACTCTCTCTAACAGACAGCTGGGCAGGTTAGGGGTGTGGGAAGAGTCCAGTGGGTCTAACCTGGATCAAGTGAGCTCACCTGCGATAGGAGAAGTACCTGGTGATTGGCAGCCAACCAGAATTACAGGAGTTGAGGAGCAATGCCTCTACCAAAGGCAGAGATACTAGGCAGACAAAAACAACAGACGTCTGGGCAGGGCAGGCAGAAACTTCCACATTCATTTATTTCCCTTCTGAAATCTAATTTGACCAGATATAGGCAAAGCCTGGAAAAATGATCACGCTCTCTGACCTAGCATTTCTACATTGACAAATTTACTCTAAGAAAACAGTCAGAGAGGTGACCCGAAAATGTGCATACAAACATCATCACAGCTTTATTTATGAAAGTGAAATATGGAAACCATATTTCATAATAGTGGACTGACCATATGTGTTTTAGCATATCGAGCTTACAAAACACCATGTAGCCGTCAGAAAACATGATGTTTAGAGATGTTTAGAGAACATCTCACAGCACAGGAAAATGTCTACGAAATAATCTTAATTGGAAAAACACTTTGTCCAAGAACATGTGTAATTTGTAATGAGAAAAACAGCTCGTACATTTTTTCCTCCAAAATAAAGCTGCCAAGGAGGTGCCAGAACTCCAAAAGTAGCATCAGATGATAGAAGACAGAGCCCCTCCTATCCTGAGAGCTTAGAAGACAGCATGAGAGATTCAAGTTAAACCCAAGGAAGAACTTCCTGACTGTGACGGCTGCCCTGGACTGGAATGAGTGAGTAAGACAAGCCCTGGAATGTCACCTTCCTTTCTCAGGCTCAGATGAAGTATTGCCCTGCTTTCAAGGTCCAGGAACTGAATGGGGGTGGGGGAGGCATCCCAGCTCAGTCAGGAATTTATGAGTTCCTGGGCCAGGCCCCTCCGATCTCAGGCTCACAGTTTCCTCATCTTTCAAATTGGAGGCCAGGTGTGGTGGTTCATGCCTCTAATCCTAGCACTCTGGGAGGCCGAGGCAGGAGGATTGCTTGAGCCCAGGAGTTTGAGGGTGCTGTGAGCTATGATGACACCAGTGCACTCTACCCAGGGCAACAGAGTGAGACTCTGTCTCAAACAAACAAACAAACAAAAAAACATATGGAAGGGCTGAGAGGATGGACTTGATCTCCTCCAGTGCTGACAGAGTACTAGGATTTGATGGAGTTTCTGTTTGGGACCTTAGAATGTTGAGCCATCTCTCTTCCATCAAAAGCAGGAGCCAATATCGCTAATGTGAAATCTAAGGTGGGGGACCCTGGATGAGATAACATTTTTACTCAAGATCCCTTGGGGCCAGAAAAGGGGTCCCAGAAGCCACCTACACCTGCTGTGACCAGCAAACTCCGCCAAACCAAAAGCCACACTCCACCCACACCAGACAGCCAGGCCAGCCCCAGGCAGAGAGCAGTTCTACCAGATGCCACCGCAGGTGACCTCAGCAAAGGCGGGGTGAGAAGGAAGAAGTGGGGAGGACTCCTTCCTCCCCTAAGTTGCTCTGGCATCCCTGGGGCTGCAGGTGTTAATCTGGGGGTCCCTGGGCCCTGATCTTCTTAGCTTCCAGCAGCAGAAACATGAGGTTTTGGAGCCTCTTCCTCTTGGTGGTGCTCCTGGCTGTGGGGAGCCAGCTGCCTGCTGCCTCTGGCCGGAAGAGGGGAGGTGAGTGCGGTACATCCCCTGATCCAGGGACCAGGTGCTTTCTACCTCCCTGGGGAAGAGTAGGTGTTTGGGGTAAGGCAGATAACTCACTGTGTGTGTGTGTGTGTGTGTGTGTGTGTGTGTGTGTGTGTGCGCGTGTGTGTGTGCACTTCTTAGTGCTTCCAGGAGCCTGTGTTTTCATTTGTGCATCTTTGTGCCTGTCCACCTGTCTGTCTGTGAGTATCTGTAAAGGTCCTTCTGACACTTTCTCAGTGCTTGTCTTAGCCTGTCCGTGCATCCGTGTGTGGGGACACACGTGTGGCTGTCTCTGTGTAGATGTGTGTCTTTTTACCTGCCAGTCTGTGCCAGGTTGTCTGCACACGTACACTTAGGAATGGCTGCATCCGTGTGTGTCTGAGCTTGTGTGCCTGTACGTGTGTGTACCTGGGTTGGGGAGGGGCGCTGTCCGTGCCTGCTTCTCCGTGGTGTGACCAGGTCAGTGGGTCCATGGCCCAATCTGGGGAAAGGACTTGGGGGTCGAGCAGGGGGTGGAGCTTCTGGGATCTGGGGTCTGTTGGGAGAAATCTCTGTCCCTACCTCTCTTATCCCCCAGCCTCCCATCCCGATTCCTACCCCGACAGGGCTCTGACACCCGGCCTCTGACAGGTGAGGGAGGGCTGCCGAGTGGTTAGACAGGTGCCTCCTGATCTGGGTGAGGCCTCCACCTCCCTCCCCTTCTGAGGCTGGAACACTCTGACCTACATTCACCCACACAGCCCTGGCCCTGCCTTGGAGGCAGGGGACAGTGATGGGAACAGGCTGAGGAAGGAAGGATATTGGTGGGTTCCAAGGCCAGACCCTTTGTTGGCCGTGATTCACGCGCTGTCACCACATAACCCCTCAGTGATGCTGTGAGGTTGGGACTGTTTTATCACCATTTCACAGATGAGGAAATCCGAGGCATACTGGGAAACCACTTGCCTAGGGCCAAAGACCGACTCTGAGTCAGTATAAAGGCAGCCTGCGAATGCAAGGCTTGGAATCAGAAAGGCTCATCTGCCAACTTACTCCTTGTAGAATGGGGCCCCTTGCCTTTCTCTGAGCAGTGAATGGTGTCTCGAGGAATAAGGGCCTGCACTTACTGTGTGCCGGGCCCTTTGGGGAACCACTGCGGGACCCTGATACTCAGCCCGGCTGCTCAGAGGTGACAGCTGGTGCAGCAAAACCCGAGCCTGCTCAGGGCCTCTCTGTGTGGCCAGGTGTGACACACCTGTCTCTCCCCTAGTTCGCTGCATCCCGTCCTTCCCCAACTTCTCCCCTGTGAGCCTGGCTCTCGGTACCCTTCCAGACAATGGAGGAAGGTGACAGGGCTGAGGAAAAGGAAGTCCCAGTGTGTGGTCTGTGGAAGCCCAACCACCTCTGTTTATAAGACACACCCCCCGCCCCTCACTCTGATGTCTGAGGGTCTCTCATACAAAGAGCCCGGCACAGGCCCTGATGAACAATGAGTGCCTGATTGAATGTTTTCCAGTTATGTAGCCTTGGGGCATGTCTGTGTCTGTGCAGCTCTGTGCATATGACTCTGTATGTATACCTGTGTATACATGTATATATGTCTCTCTGCTCATACACATGCCACGGGTACTTATATACATGACTGTGTGTCTGAGGGTATCCGTGTGTATGTATCTATGTGTGTAGACATGTATACATGACAGTATGCTTGTATATTTGACGCAGAGTTTATGTCCCAGTTCATGTGTACATATATGACTGCCTGTGTTTATATATATGTGTGTGTTTATAAACATACTGCGTATATGTATACAACTATTTAATGTGTGCCTGACGTGTGTGTCTTAGGTTGAACTATGTAAAATTGCTAATTTTGGAGATCAGAAAAGTTGACTACCTGCGATTTCCTGTGGTTAAGCCTGTAGCTAATTGTGTGCTTGCACATTTGGCTGTGTCTGTGTGTCTGTGTGTCTAGGTGTGACTCTTTTCCTCTCTGAGTGTACACATCCACGGCACCTGCGTCTGTGTGTGTGTCTGTGTCTCTGCATGCGTCTGCAGGTGGGAACCCGGATTTGCAGGGATGGCCAGGAAAGGCAGATGAACAGAGTGAGTGTGGCTGCCCGACCCGCTCACGCCGTCTCTACGCACTCCGGGCTTTTATTCCCACCTGCAGGCTGCAGCCGTCGCAGTCCTCCCCACCTGAAATGCCAGCTCTCAGCCCCTCTCCCACTCGCTTGTTCCTCAAGGCTCAGCTCTGGGCCCCGCCCTCGATGTGACTTTGAGGGCAGGCGGCTCCCTTGGGCCCACTCTTTGAGGCCTGAGCATCTCCGGCTTGCGCGTTCAGGGCTAAGCCCTGATCCGCAGGCAGTTTCCCAGGGCTCCTCACATCACCCCTTCCACCCAAACCCCCATTCCACCCTCCTCCCCTCAAGAGATGCTAAGCAGAGGGGTTCTCTCACGGGCTATGCCGCCCTTTCTCCAGCAGGGGGCAGCAACTCAATTTAAGCCAACCCAATCGAACCAAGGGTGTCAACTTGAGTACTTAGGATGTGAGCAGGGTGGCCCCCAGGCAAGGGGGCTGAGGGGCACGGGTGGATATAGAGTTAAAGTCACAGCACTGGATCCAGCTGCCGGGAGGGTTTCCTGAACCTTCTCTCTGATGCTAGATGGAATCAAAGGCCTGGGACCTGCTCCACCTCTACGGCTCACAGACAGCCAGAGCAGAGGGTCGCAGAGGTCAGAGGGAGCTAGACCCGGGGAGTCCTAGCCCGAGCCCGTGTGGGTCTGGGCAAGTCACTGCCCTTTTCAGGCCTTATTTCTTGCTCTAATGGAAGAAGATACTGGTCTCCAGCCTTCTGTGTGAAATCTGGAAATGGCCCAAAATCCCAACAAGAAGAGCAGTTAGGTAAGCTCCGGGACAGAACGTTCTATAGCCATTTGACGAACACCTCAGAGATGGAGTTAATCCCTGACCCCTGAAACCATGCCACTTGCAGCAACGATGTGCACAACAGTGCACATGTGGCCAAACGTGGCCGTGGCGGTGCACCAGGCTGGCAACGGCCGACACACGAACAACGCTGGGTCTCACTTCAAAACCCTCTTTCTCGAATAGTCACTGAGCCCTCGTGCTGTGATGCAGACTAACAGTGAGCAAAGCGGGCAGGGTGTCCTCACAGCCTCCAGCTAAGCGAGAGATGCAGGCAAACGGAGGCACAGTCCCAAACCCCGAAGGGAAGATACTTTGGGAGTGTGTGGGGTGGGGCGTGGTGGGGCTGACCTAGTTAACGTGGGGTCACAGAAGTAGGATCTTCTAAGGATGTGATGTTCCAGCCGAGACCTCACGAGCTGACCAGGCGATGGTGTGTAGGAGAGCGCACCAGGCTGATGGTACAGCCAAAGCCAGAGCCCTGCAGAGAGAAGTGGCTCAGAGCAGATCAGGAAGGAGCGGTGGACAAGGAGGCCGGGAGGTGGACACGGGCCAGGCCAAGCACGGCGCGGCCTGATTGGCCACAGTGGAGATTTTGAACTTCACCCTTTCCTATCCTTTGTGCCGTCTGAGTCTCAAACTAGCACTGGGAAAAGGAGTCTAGCTTCCCGTTATTTCATAGCCAGAAAACTGAGGCTTGGAGTAGTTAAGCAAACAAAACAAAACAAACCTTGCCAAAGTACATGCAAAAACTAAGGGATGGAGAATTCAGATCTTGTGAGTCCCAGGTCAGCGCTTGTTACAGAACCCTGAGCTGCCTCCAGCTGCAGGATTTGGGGGTTCTCTTACAGAGAAAGCAGGGGGCTGCCCTCCAGATGATGGGCCCTGCCTCCCATCGGTGCCTGACCAGTGCAAGGATGACAGCCAGTGTCCCTCGACCATGAAGTGCTGCTACCAAGCTTGCTTCCGCCACTGCGTCCCCCGGGTCTCGGGTAAGTGCCCGTCCACCTTGCTGACTGCCCAAGCCCCAAGCCCCAGGGCTGGCTGGCACGGGCACAGCTCACCCAGGCCCCTGTGTTGCAGTGAAACAGGGCAGCTGCCCTGAGGACCGACTGCAGTGCCTGAACCCCACGAAGCACCTGTGTCACCAGGACTCGGACTGCTCAGGCAAGAAGCGGTGCTGCCACAGCGCCTGTGGCCGGGATTGCCGGGATCCTGCCAGAGGTACAGCGGCTGGGTGCCTGGAGCAGGTGCCTTCCCTGTTTCCTGAGTACCTGGGGCAGGTGCCTTCCCTCTCCAGGGCCCAGCTTTAAGATTTTCTTCCAGTTCTTCAAGCTTAACCTCCCCAGAAGCCAGGACCTCCCATGGCCAGAACTGGGGAAATGGATAGGTATGGGAGGGGTCTTGTTAGGGAGACGAAGGAACTTGCTGTATCGCCGGGACCACATCCCTAAGCTGTTCTGCATTTCAGTTTGCCCTTTAAGGAGAATGGGGAGTTCTGCCTTAGTAGGGACCAGGGCTGGGCCAATGGGGCCTGGATGGGGGAAATCGAGCCCCAAACCCAGAGCCCTATTGTGGGAGGGGGTGAACCCTTTCTTCCTCTCTCCTCAGGCTAATTCTGGTTTAGGATCCATGGCTCTGCACTGCAGGCGGGAGCAGCAGAAAGAGTTGTTGATGGGAATCCTGGGGCCTCCCAGACAGCACCATCCCTGCCAGCAGCAGTTCCAGCCTTCCAATAGACACCGGGCTGCCGTCAGTTCCCTGCGACCAGCCATTCAAGGCCTCTGTAACACCCAGTACCCTGCACCACTGCCACACTGAGCTGCCACTCTTCCTAGCAGCCACTTTCACCTCTTTCTGCACATGTTTCCTCCACCTAAAATGCCCAATTCAGGCAGGCCCCTCTTTGTGGAGCCCTAACCCCACCCTCAGGCAGCCCAACTACCCAGGACGTATGTTCTAGCAGAGTTTTCCAAACATCAGTCCATTCACATACGCCTCCTTCACGATTTCCACTGTATTTGCAAACCAGTGTTATGATATGTTGCACGCTGCCTGTACTACTATTCACTTATGTTTTTCTTTAAATGACTCACTTTTGTATATAAATAAACTTATTTCAAAAGAAAACTTGATATCGTTACTATAAATGGGATAAATGAGATGACTTGCCACAAACTGAATGTAATTGTGGGAAACAAATGCAATGAAAACAGCTCAGTTCCATTAAAGTAAGTCATGTCAGATTAAATGGTACTAAATCATGTTATTAAACTCTAGCTTGATACGGCCAACCTGCCAAGACTGAGCCTGAAGTCTGCTCTCTGTCTCTGTTTTAATAAATGGAGATTAGCGAGGGTTAAAGAGATGTTAGGGACACATTGAGGGAGAACTTATCCCTTAGGGTAATCAGAAGAATTGAAAAGAGAAAAACTTTCTCACTCCAAGAGTCAATGTTGTGTGATGTCGCATCCAGCTACACACTGAGACCATTTCGATATGCCCCAAAGCTGGGGAAATGTTGCCCAAGCAGTTAAGACGTCATCGTTATGGAGGGTCTCCTGCCACCACTGGGCCTCCATCCACCTCACTTGCCTCAATTTCTCCAGGGCCCCATCTGTAGTCAGTGTCTAAGAGTGTTTCTTGGGGGCAGAGAGGGTCAATAAGGGAATGACAGCCATCCTAAGGGACATTCCTGGACCCAGACAGCCAGATTCCTGACTCTCCCTCTTACCTAGCATGTGCTTTGAGCAGAGAAAGGAGGCAGGCAAACTCCTCCCTGCTCTATCTGCTGGGCCTCTTGTGTCCTGATGGACTCTGGGGTTGGGAGGTCAACCATGGAGGAACTTGAAAATCCTGGGTCTTCTTTCCCTGTTCTCTGGACCTTGCAGCGTGATCTCAGGGGAGTCCTTCACCACTCTGTGTTTCTGCTTCCCTTCTTAGAAGATGGAAAGAATCCTACTTACTCACCACCGGTCCTTATGGGATTCAAATGCCTGAACTATTGACTGAAAGTGGCAAATGCTAACTGTATAGATCCAAGGGGAAGGCTGGGAGAGGAGGAGAACTATCCAGGAGTCACTGACTCCATGTGACCTTGGATATTTCTCTTCCTCTTTCTGGGCCTCAGTTTCCCATCTATATATAACCTCAGGTAGTTAACACAGATAATACAATGGACTGGATTATTTGCCCACAATTGCCCCCTCCCTTCCCTGCGCACCATGGCTTCCCTGGGGGAGGGTGCACATCCCTCCCCCAGCGACTGGGGCTTGGCTATGAGGCTTGCTTTGCTTAATGGGAGGTGGGCGGACGTGATGGTGCTCCAGTTTCAGTACAAGGCCCCAGTCTTCTTACAGCTTCCACCCTCTGCCATAGGAAGAGTTTGCAGTCTCAGTATGAGAGACACGTGGGACAGGCCTGCGTTTTCCCAGCCAATCTCAAGCTTTTGAGAGAGAAATAAATGTTTGCAGTAGGAAGCCATGGAGATTCGGGGGCTGTTTGTCACAGATTTATCACAGTAAGAGTTGACTAATTCAGATACTGATTATGAGTCTGCAGTGAATGCCCACTTTATGCCTCCCACTTTAAAGCATCATTTCATTCACCCATCCCGTAGAAATAGCGGCTTTGAGATAAGTGACTTGCCCGAGACCCCCAGCTGAGAGGTGATGGATCCGGGATTCAACCATACCGTATTTCTCCTTAGATATTAATAAAAGCAGCAACAGCTAACAATTACAGAGCTTATTCTGTACCAGATGTTGTTTTAATTACTTATATATATATAATCTCATAAAATCCTCACAGCCTCACTAGTAAGCTTCGTTAATTTTCTCCATTTTACATATGGGAAAACTGAGGCACAAAGAGGTTAATTTGGCCAAGGTCGTACAGTTTATACATAGCAGAGCTGAGATTCAACCTCACACAGTCTAATCCTAAACTACATCCTTACTAACTACACTAATCAATTACATTTAGTCTTTGAGGATTCCTTCCAGCTCTAAAGACTCTGTTTCCACATCTGAAAAATGGGGATCACAAAAACTCAAAATGGTTAAGTGACCTGGCTCAATTCTAGACAACTGGAATCCAAGCCTGTTGGTGATGCCTTGTTGTCCTGGGTTTCTTTCCTCCTGCATCAGGAGGAAAATTAAGGGGCCCCAGCAGGAAGCCCCCAGGTAAGCTAGTTATGGGCACATATGGTCATAAAGTGATATAATGAACATTGGAAACTAAGAAAAGAGGAGGGTGGGAGGAGGTGAGAGATCAAAAATTATCTGTTGGGCACAATGTACACTATTCTGGTGGTATTTACACTAAAAGCCCTGACTTTGCCATTATACAATTTGTCCATGTAACAAAAAACACTTGCACCCCCTAAATCTATTGAAATAATAATAAAAATAAAAAGACAAGGTCTCTCTCTGTCACCCACACTGAAGTGCAGTGGTATAATGGTAGCTCAATGAAGCCTGAAATTCCTGAGCCTTGATCCTCCTGCCTCTTCCCCCCTAGTATCTGGGACTACATGTGTATGCCACCACACCAGGCTAATTTTTTTGTTTTTGTAGAGATAGGGTCTCTCTATGTTGTCCAGACTGATCTCAAACTCCTGGCCTCAAGTGATCCTCCTGCAAGATTATTATTTTGAGTTCTTTGTCAGATAACACAAACAACTCTATTTTAAGAGTTGATTTCTGGATATTTATTTCATTCCTTCTAGCAAAAAAAAAGACTTGGCTGCTAAGTGCCCCATGGCTATCCAGGGGCTCTGAGTTCCGATCTAGGTCCCTGGAATGACAGGAGGTGAAAGGTCACAGACTCTGGTTTCTCTGGCTACAGATGGCAACATCTATACGGTCCATTCTAGAGTCACCTGTTCAGCTTCCTGGCTAACTTGCTACCTGTTCCATTAGGTCTGTGCATTGACCTATGCAGTGCCAGCTCTGTGCTTGGCTGCCAAACTCCAGCTCAGTCAGCTCCATCTCTACTGCCTGTCTCACTGCCCTTCTGGAAAGTCTCCGGTAGACACCTGCCTCCTTTTGCAGATTCCAACCTTGCTTTCCTCCTCACTCATTCAATAAATGTTTGCTAAGCACTTAATGTAGGCTCTAGGCCATGCCTTCACAGAACTCATGCACTAGTGGATGAGACAAAGCTCTAGCTAGATAGTTGCATGATATATACTAGCTAAAGAAACCTGGGAGGCTATAGGAGTCCAAAAGGGATCTAACTTATTGTGGAAACCAGGTAAGGCTTCCTAAAGGAGGCAATATCCAAGTCAAAACCTTGAGTTTTAGTAGGATTTAGCCAAGTATGACACTGCTAGGGTTCATTCTCCCCTTCTTCCTTACCAATAGCGCTATCCCCAGTTGGAAGTATTTGCCCCACCCAACCTCCAGGCTACTGGAGTGCTGGTGACATTCTATATTTTGACCTGGGTTTCAGTTACATGGATGCACAAATTTGTTTAAAAATAGTAATTTAGCTGTAACATCCTATTTGTGCACTTTAGTATAATGACATTTTATTTCAATTTTTAAAAGTAAATTAAAATTTTAAACATTTGTTCCTAGGCTCCCTTGCAGCTAAGGATGGCCATGTGACCCAGGACTGGCCAATCAGAAGCAAAGGAAAGTCTACTGAGAGGGGCTTCCTGGAGAGCTATCGTTTTCCTAACTAATGAGACAGATTCAGCCTTTTGTCCATCATCCATTTACCCTGTGTCCTTCCTGGAGCGTGGCTGATGGAGCCAGAACAGCCATCTGGCATCCTTGAGGACAGTCTTAGTTAGGTCCCACCCAAGCAAATCTTGAGATAAAGATTCATATCTTTATATGATGACTTGGAAATGTTTCCAGGAAAAATGGGTATAGGAGTAGAGAAGGGCACCAGGACGAGAAGAGGCCAGCAATCGTATGACATCAAGTGAAGTACCACAGGGCAGTTCCAGAGACAAGTGTAGGTGGGACACATAAATTCCCAGGGACTTTAGGCTCTCGCTGTGTGTAGCCAAAGCAGGCTCTAGCAGCCTCAGGGGAGCCCCAGATACTAGCTGTGAGGAGGAAAAACTCAGGAGCCAGAGTGCACAAAAGGGGTAAAAGATCCCCAGGGGGTTATGGGTAAGGATGAAAGCCACACAAGAACGGTGAAGGAGGAAGTTACGAGGAACCCGCATCTTCGATGCCATTCATGGCAGCTGCACCTGCTCTGGCCTGCCAAAAAAAGTAAACTCCTCTCTAGTAAAGCCATTGTGTTTCATTTTCTGTTCCTGCAGCTAAATTAAATCCTAATTGATACACTGGGTAAACAAAAGGCAGGAAGAGTCCTTCACGGAGAGGGAACAGCACGTGTTGAAAAGTAGATGTTGTCCCCATTTTACAGATGAGGAAAGTAAGGATCCAAGGAGACACTTGGCCCAATATCATTCACACGGCAATTTAGTGGCAAAGGCAGGATTCAAACCCAGTGTGATCATTATGTATTGCTGTGTAACAAGTTGCCACAAATGTAGCAGCTTAAAACAAAACAGTTATTACCTCACAGTTTCTGTGGGTCAAGAATCCTGGGTCCTCTGCTTCAGGGTCTCTGCTTCGCAAGGCTACAATCAAAGGGCCGGCCAGGGTGGGAGGCTCATCTGAGCCTCAGTTGGAGAAGGATCCACTTTCAAGTTCACATGGTTGTTGGCAGAATTTCAGTTCACAAGTGCTCATGGAACACCACAGTTCCTAGCTGGCTGTTGGCTGGAAGTCACCCTCATTTCCTTGCCTTTCCAACACGGCAACTTGCTTCATCAAAGCCAGCTGGAAGTCACAAGCTTAAGTAACCTAACGACCAAAGTGACATTTCGTCACATTTGCTACCATTCTGTTCATTAGAAGCAAATCAGTAAGTCCTGCCCACGTGCAAGGGGAGGGGATTACACAAGGGCATGGAAACCAAGAGGCAGGCATCGCAGGGAGACGTTTTAGAAGCTGGCTGCCACACTCACGCCAGCTTAATTCCAAATGTATCTATTTTCTGCAACAACATCAAGCTTACTCTTCAGGTAAGACCCCATGGGTTCAAATGACCATTCCTGGCCAGGGACTGATGGAGAATTTGGGGGACAGCCTATCCATGGTGCATAAAGGACATCGATCGCCCTTTAGCCCCAGACACCCACAATGCCCCTTTTCCCACTTCTATGACTCAAATTCATCCAGAACTGCGTTTACCTCCCACAACATGATGTGAGGATGAAACCCGATCCTGGGCCCGTTCTCATCTGCCCTTGGGAAATACGACTGTCTTTTCCCTTTTTGGAAACCACCTCCTCCAGCTCCAGGAAGAACGCCTGAGTTTTAGGGGTAGCCAAGGCTGCAGACAAAGTCCTAGGCCAGGAAATGGGAGACCTGCTTCTCTGCAGATCTGCCTCAGTTTCCCTGTTGGTAAAATGAGGGAGTTAGGCAAAATGATCACAAAGCAGCTTCCTGCTCTAACTTCTTACTTCAAAGGGAAAAGCTCTAGGTTGTGCTGATCAGGATGGTAGCCACAAGCCACATGTGGCTAATGAGCTTGTGAAATGTGACTAGTCCAAGCTGAGATTTGCTCTAGGTGAATGTGGTAGGCAGAATTCTAAGATAACCCCCAATGACCCTCGCCCCTGTATAATCTCTTCCTCTCTGAGTGTAGGCGGAAGCTGTGAAAGTGTGTTACACGGCAGAAGGGAGATAGCCCTGGGTGGGCCTGGCCTAATCAGGGGAGTCCTTCAAAAGGAGAGACTTTCTCTGACTGGTTACAGGAGTTGGAAGTCAGCACTCTGGCTTGCCTGAAAGAAAGTTCATGCTGTGAACTGCCTCTGGGGCCACGTGGCAAAGAACGTCTGGGGACTTCTAGGATCTGAGATTGATTGCCAGCAGACAGCTAGCAGGAAAAGGGGGACCTCAGTCCTACAACGACAAGGAAATGAATTCTGCCAATGGTCTGTGAGCTTAGAAGAAAACCCCAAACCCCAGATGAGAACCTCAACACTGGCCGAAACCTTGGCCGACACCTTGGCTTTAACCTGGTGAGACCTTGCATGGAGAATCCAGCCATGCTCTGCCCAGACTTCTGACCTCTAGAAACTGTGAGATGATAAATTTGTATCGTTTTAAGCTGCTAAATTGGGGTAATTTGTTATGCAGCAATAAAAAACTAGTACACTGGATTTCAGAGATTTAGTATAAAAATGAAAATGTAAAATATCTCATTAATAATTTCTTTACTGAGTCCATATTGAAATTATAATATTTTGGTTAAATAAACTATATTATTAAAAATATTTCACCTGTTTCTGTTTACTTTTTTTTAATGTTACTATCAGAAATTTTAACTTATCTATGTGGCTCACATTAGACTTATTGGATGGTGCTGGCCCAGAGGACTCAGAAATCATGACCTTGGGTAAGTCACCATGCCTCTCAAAGCCTTACATTTCTTATCTGTGAGATAGGAATGATATATCTGCAGGTTGAATGAGATGAGGCCTATACTTGGCACAAGATAAGTGCTCAATAAATGTTGTTAATTATCATTATTATTAGTAACAATATGGGTGAAGCCTTGTGTCTCCAATACCCTCTCCCCAGCCAGGCGCACAGTAGCCTCGCAATAAGTAAATGCTCGAGGATTGCACACCTTTACAAAGCTCTTTGGCACAGCTCTCCTTTGCCCTCACAACCCACTTGGAAGGTGGGAATCAGGGATCCCAGGGCAGGCGAGGACGCTGAGCTTCAGGGGGCAAAAGGACCCATTTCAGGCTTCACAGCTCACCTGGGAAGAGCTAGGACTTCAGCTGGCTTGGGCACAGCCTGGGGGTCCCAGGGAGATGAAGCCACCTTCTGCAACTCCCTTACTCAGACCTCCGCAGTGTGAGCAAGTGACCGGTCCTCATCTGTAAAATGAGGGACATAAGAGCCTGTCCCTGCCTACTTTGTGTCAGGAATAACTGAGATAAGTCACCTGCAGCAGATGAAGCACCTGGCACATACTAAGCACTCAATTAAGCAAACGACACCGTGTTTCCTTCGCCAGAGAAGCTTCAGCTGAAATCCCTCTCTAGGGGGATCCCCGTCGCCCAAATGACCCCTCCTTCCCGGGACCCTGTCTCGGGAGCCTGCCCCGGGCCGTTGGGTCCGGTCTCCAGACACCACTACCACCCAATCAAGTCAAGAATAGAAACCACCGCCTCCGGCTGCCCGCGGCCTCCCTTCCTCCCTCCCCCGGCAGCGATCGATGCGTCCTCAGCCGCGGGGACGGAGGCGGACGAGGAGCAGGGAGGAGGGTGCAGCGGGGCCTCAGAGAGCAGCGAGGTTCCGCGGGGCCGCCGGGACAGAGAAGAGTCCGAGCACAGCAAGGGGCTCCCCAGCCTCGGCGCTTTTGTGGACACACGCACAGGGTCCCCCGGGAGGGCCCGCGACAGGTAAGGGGCCTCCTCGGAGAGGGGCGTGGTCCGGGCAAGGTCCCGAGTGGGAGACGGGGCTGCCTGGAGTTCCCGTTGCTCCTTCCCCCTCTGGGCGAGTCCCTCAAGGACTGAGCTATGTGCGGTGGCAGGCTTTGGGGAGAGCAAAGCAGGTCCTGCTAGCTCATCTGTAAAATGGGAGCAGAAAACCTTCCTGGCAGGGTTGGTGTGAAGATTAAATAGAGTGCGGTGTGTACAAAGCCCAGCCAAGCGACTGGCAGGTAGCAGGTGCTCAAAATAAGTATGTGGAAAGAGTCTCAAATCAACAAGCCTGGTCTCCAGCCTTATTTGTGCCATGGACTAGCTGGGTGATTTTGAACAAGTCACTTAATTTTTGTTACTGATACTCAAATTCTTGTCAGGAAATGTTTGGTGAACTGATTAACCCATTTCACAGAGCAGGAGAGTGAGTTCCAGATGGATGAAGGGATTTGCCCAATGTCATGCTTCTAGTGGGTGATGGGACTGGATTAGAAAGTTCATCTTCCAATGCCAAATGCAGGTGGAGGTGGGAGTGGGGCTGCGGAACACACACATTTATGTGCACGGGTTATGTGCCAGGGACTGTGCTGCCGATAAACATCTTGCATCATTTAATCCTCCTGGCCTCTCATGGGAAGTATAGTGTTGCCCAGCGTACAGAGGGGGAAACTGAAGCCCAGAGAGGCCAATGAGCCACTCGAGGTCAGCAGTTAGTAAGTGCCAGACTCGGAATCCGAACGCAGGTCTGACCAGAGGGAAGTACAAGGGATCAATGCTTATTGAGCATCTACTGTGTTCCGGGGCTTTGCACATATACAGTAACTGTTCATCCAAAGTACCATTATCCCCGTTCTCTTAGAGGTAAGAGAGTTAAAACCCAGAGCAGGTAAGAGACTGGCCTGAGGTCACACAAGTGACAGAGCTAAGGACCAGCTTAATACCAAGACCAGGATAAGTGAGGGCATTTGGGCTCCCTGCCAGGCACTGGCTGGCTTGATGCATACTTGATCCTCAGGCCACCCAGGGAAGTAGGCATTACTGAACCCACAGTGCAGATGACATTACCAAGGGTCAGGATGTGAGTCACTAGCCCTCAATTCCAGCAGAGCCAGGAGTCAGTGGGCCTGAGTCCTGAGTCCTTCCTGAGTATCCACTAAGGCTGAGCACTTTCCATAACCTACCTTAATCCTCCAGCCATCCTCGTGGGTAGGCACTTTTGTCTGCATTGTGCATTGTGCAGGAAAGCGAGTCTTAAGAGAGTGAAGAGCTTCCTCAAGGCCCCAGGTGCATCAAGTGTGGATATAAACCCGGTTTGCCTGACTCCAGAAGACAATGACACAGGTGGATAATTTCATAAAACCCATGAGCCAGGCCCAATAGATATATTAGGTCATTTAATGTTTTTAACCACACTTAGAGGTGGGTATTTTTATCTCAATTTGACAGACTCAGAAAGGTGATGTGAGATGCCTAAGGTCACATAAGAGAGCCTTGGCTCAAGGCTCAAGGTCAGGTCTAACTCTACAGATGGTTTACACAATTATAAGCCAGTGGCTTTCAAACTTGACTGTATCCAAATCACCCTTGAAGTCAGTTAAAACAGACTGCTGGATCCCCACCCCCAGAGTTTCTTGTTCAGTAAATCTACAGCAGGCTGAGAATTTGCATCTTTCACAAATTCCCAGGTGATGCTGATGCTGCTCGTCCGGGGAACACACTTTGAGAACAACTGGTCTAAACTGATTCCCCCAGCAGCCCTAGATGGTAAGTATTAACATCCCCATTTTGCAGAAGAGGAAACTAAGATTCAGAGGGCCAGCATGTCCAAGATCCCACAGTAGACTTCTGGTGTGCTTATCCAAGTTTGTCAGGGAAGAAGAGACCCCCTACATGGGCACCCACCAGGTGCCAGGACATCCTGCCATTCCATTGCTTTCATAATCCTTCAAGGTAGATCTCAGCATTTGTTTTCCGCAGAAGAAAAATGAAATGGGCATGTGGAGGGTCACTGATTTGGCCAAAGTGCCCCCGTTGGGGGTTGGGGGATATTCAAATCCAGGCCTGACTCTGAGTCCAGAGGGCACTTGACACCTACTGAGCATTTACTGCATACCAGGTACTTTAGAGCCTCCAACGCCCGTTGGCTGGTGGATGGAGCAAGATATTTTAACACGATTTTTCTGGACGGGAGGCCTGGGGACCCCTCCTCAGCGCGCCCCTCCGGTGTCCGCAGGTGGGAGCATTGCAGCCATGGCGAGCGAGCCCCCGGAGCCCGACTCCGGGGTGCCTGACTCCGGGGTCCCCTGGCGGCGGAGCGACGAGGCGCTGCGCGTGAACGTGGGCGGCGTGCGGCGGCGGCTGAGCGCGCGCGCCGTGGCGCGCTTCCCGGGCACGCGGCTGGGCCGCCTGCAGGCCGCGAAGTCGGAGGAGCAGGCGCGGCGCCTGTGCGACGACTACGACGCGGCGGCGCGCGAATTCTACTTCGACCGGCACCCGGGCTTCTTCCTGAGCCTGCTGCACTTCTACCGCACGGGCCGCCTGCACGTGCTCGACGAGCTGTGCGTCTTCGCCTTCGGCCAGGAGGCCGACTACTGGGGCCTGGGCGAGAACGCTCTGGCCGCGTGCTGCCGCGCGCGCTACCTGGAGCGGCGCGTGACGCGGCCGCGCGCCTGGGACGAGGACAGCGACACGCCGAGCAGCGTGGACCCGAACCCTGACGAGATCTCCGACGTGCAGCGCGAGCTGGCGCGCTACGGTGCTGCGCGCTGCGGCCGCCTGCGCCGCCGCCTCTGGCTGACCATGGAGAACCCGGGCTACTCGCTGCCCAGCAAGCTCTTCAGCTGCGTCTCCATCGGCGTGGTGCTCGCCTCCATCGCCGCCATGTGCATCCACAGCCTGCCCGAGTACCAGGCCCGCGAGGCGGCGGCCGCCGTGGCCACAGTGGCCGCGGGCCGCGGCGCGGTAGACGTGCGCGACGACCCGGTGCTGCGACGCCTCGAGTACTTCTGCATCGCCTGGTTCAGCTTCGAGGTGTCGTCGCGCCTCCTGCTGGCGCCCAGCACGCGCAACTTCTTCTGCCACCCGCTCAACCTCATCGACATCGTGTCGGTGTTGCCCTTCTATCTCACGCTGCTGGCCAGCGTGGCGCTGGGGGGCCACAACCACGGCGGCACGAGTGGCGAGGAACTCGGCCACCTGGGCAAGGTCGTGCAGGTGTTCCGCCTCATGCGCATCTTCCGTGTGCTCAAGTTGGCTCGCCACTCCACCGGGCTGCGCTCGCTGGGCGCCACGCTCAAGGTAGGACCCTCGGAGGCCGCACTGGGGTGGAGGGAGGCGGGTATAGCCATCCGGCAGGTTGGCAGGTGAACTTACAAACCTGCCACATCCAGACGCACATCGAACTGAGACACAGTCTCTTGTGCCGGGCCCAGAACTAGATGCCAGGTGTACAGTTTCACATCTGGTCTATCTTCCCAACAGTCCTGTAGGGAAGAGCTTACTGTTTGTTACCTCTATTTCCCAGGGAGAAAACTGAGGCATAGCTTCGCTTGTCTTTCCTTTTCAAAACAAACAAAAAACAAGACAAAGGTCACTTTTGATATATCCGTCAAACATAAAATAACACACAGCACACAGATGTGCAAAGCAGGATGCTAACTGGTTTCTCTGCCAGAGCCTTTCTTCTGGCATTATCGGGGGCACAGACAGTCATACGTCTTCCTTAATAGGCAAAGTCTAGAAATAGCCCCCGCACTAATACCGAGCCCTAAATCTGTGCCAGTTTCACATCCATTATCAATTTAGTCCTTAGGACAACTTCCTCAGGAAGATGCTATTATTTATTCTCTTCCCATAGATGAAGAAGCCGAGGTTGGAGGGTTGGCTTTTAAAAGCCCGGTTGCAGTTTACTGAGCACTGTCCTTGTGCCAGGCTCTGCGCTGGGGCTGAACCAGTGCCCTGACAAGCTTACACTTGAGGCAGGGAAATTAGCCTGATTTGGGGAGGGAGGCAAGGTGAACAGCTTGTGCCAAGGCCTGGAAAGAGAGCAGGATGAATGGCTGGGAGGGGGCATGAAGGGAAGAGATGAGATTGAGGAGGTGAGTGGAGCAGGGTACTGAAGGGCCATGAGCTCTTGGCCCACAACTTTGGATTTTATCCCAAGGGCATAGGGAGCTAGCAGGGGCAGGTATTATTGTGGATGTGGAAACTGAGGCTCCAAGAGGTGACAAGACTTGCTGGAGGTTCCTTAGTAAGTGGTGGAGCCTAGGGAGGAACCCAGCTGTGCCTGGTTCCAGCGCCTCATGCTCTGTCTCTTAAAGCTCCCTGCAACCTTGCTGAGGATCCCCAGAACATGGTAAAAGATCCCTTCCACCCATGGCTTAGTAAAGCCTCTTGCATGCCCTTATGGCAGGGCTACCAGGACACTGGGTACTGGCAGGTGACCAGGGCAGAATCCTAGGGCACTGGGCAGGTATAGGGAATTCCATCAGCCAGACCCCCTGAGCTCAGCATCTCTGCAGGGAAGATCTCTCTGCCCCAGAACTCGCCTTCCTCCACCATGCAGAGAGCCAGGGCCTGATGCTCCCAGCTTTGTCTGCAACGAGGGAGAAGAGGATTGATGGGAACTGCCAGGGCCCGAGATACAGGTGTAAGATATCCCAGATGAGAGCCTTGTGGCTGAATGTGAGGCTGCTGACCACCAGCAGCTTTCTCATCACCTGGAAATTTGCTACAAGTGCAGACGTTCTGGCCTTACCCCAGATCTACTCAATTGGGTTCTGCTTTTTAAACAAGATCCCTACGTGATTCCGCCACACATTACAGTTGGAGAGTTCCTGCTCCGGATTAGGGGTTCTCAGCCTTGACACTTGGGACCAGATAATTCTTTGAAGTGGAGAGTTGTCCTGTGCATTGTAGGATGTTTAGCAGCACCCTGGCCTCTGCCCACTAGATGACAATACCACACCTGTCCCAGTTGTGACAACCAAAAATGTTTCTAGACATTGCCAAATTTCCCCTCAAGGGCAAAATTACCTTTCTGAGAATCACTGCCTTAGTGCTTGGCCTCAGGGACAAAGCAAACAGGGACTGCCATAGCAAAGTGTATCCTGTGCATGGTCTAGGGCACTTACAGCCTCCCAGCTTCCTAGAGGGGCAAAAAATATTTTCCTACTTGTCAAAACAAATCAAAAGTACATGAAACCAGCTTTGCATTGTGGAATATAAACTATGGCTCTCTTGGTCCTGTAACAGTGTAAAAATCACAAGCTCTTCAGTCACTGGCTGTTGCCACCTGTAACCCTCAAGTTAGATGAAGCAGTGGTGGCCTAGGCAGGCACCTTGGACAACAGAAATTAGGCCTGTGTTCAGTCTGAGGGAATTTTACTTCCTATTTTAGCTGGAAGATCTTAGTTTGGAGTCAGGGGTTCTGGGTCTTGGTAGCAGCTCTACCTTGCTCCGTGACTTTGGACCTGTCCCTTATGCTCTCTGGGCCTCAGTTTCCCCATATACCCAATACAAGGTCTGTAAACCCAGCGAGCTCTGATTTGGGTTCCTGCATTCCCTTTCAGCACAGCTACCGTGAGGTGGGCATCTTACTGCTGTACCTGGCCGTGGGTGTGTCAGTGTTCTCCGGCGTGGCCTACACAGCTGAGAAGGAAGAGCACGTGGGCTTTGACACCATCCCAGCCTGCTGGTGGTGGGGCACAGTGAGCATGACCACCGTGGGCTACGGGGATGTGGTGCCTGTGACATTGGCTGGCAAGCTGGCAGCCTCAGGCTGCATCCTAGGGGGCATCCTCGTGGTAGCGCTCCCCATCACCATCATCTTCAACAAGTTCTCCCACTTCTACCAGCGCCAGAAGGCTCTGGAGGCAGCTGTGCGCAACAGCGGCCACCGAGAGTTTGAGGACTTGCTGAGCAGTGTTGACGGGGTGTCAGATGCGTCTCTGGAGACATCCCGAGACACCTCTCAGGAGGGAAGGTCTGCAGACCTGGAGGCCCCCAGTGAGTCTCCAAAGCCACAGATTTATTAAAACCAGGGCTCCATAACCCCTTCCCACGCCCCTGCAGTCAGCTGGAACAGAGCAGAGATTCCTCCCCTCTTAAGTTCTTCGTGGTAGTGAACCTCTCAGGACCACTCATGCTGGCCTGAGGAATGAGACTCAGAGGCTGCATATCTTCCTCCCAAGGCCTGGAGCAGGAGATGGTAATACCTAGATTCTGCGAGATTCTGAGAGCAGCCTGGAAGCCGTCCACGAAACAGGCGTGAGCTGGAGGGAGAAAGTCGAAAGGATGCCAGTGATTCCTGAGCACCTCCTATATATTAGCCAGTGTTTGGCCTCGTGTTGGAGGATGAGAATTATCCCCATTTCACAGATGAGCAAACCGAGGCTCAGAGGAGCAATGACTCACCCAAACCCACACAATGGAAGTGGCAGAGTCAAGTTTGGAATCCAGGCTTGTTGGTCTGCTGGAACCCATGCTCTATCAACTCCCTCCTTCTTCTGACCTCACAAAGTTTGCATGAGGTTTTAGGGGGTTCCTGGATCCCCAAAGTTGATCCATAGGGTGAGGCCCCTTTCAGAGTAAGAGAAAGGACCAGACAGGAGATCTGGATGAATGACACCTGGACCTCAGCTATGGTTGTTTTCTAGAAGCTTCTGACAGGAGTCAGCTCTCAAAGATGAGTCTTGGGAGGGAGGAGAAGGGAACTGCCTCTTCAGCTGATGTGCAAGATTTGCTAAGCAATACTCTCCTGCACCTTCCTCACAGGGCTGACTTGAGTTAAGGAAAATCTGAAAGGACTTGAGGCCTCCAGTCTAGACCCAGCTGTGCCAGGACCTGCTATGTGTGAGGTGGGCCACTCCCTGCCCCCATCTCCAGATTCCAGCTCATCTGTCGAATGGTCACAGTCTATGGCCCAGAGCAAGAGGAAAGCCAAGTGGAGCAGAGGGGGCACTGAATTCAAGCCAGCCCAGCTCCGAAATGTTGGTGGCAGAGGGTCTGCCATGCATGGACACCTGCCTCCCAGACCCCTCCAGTCTGACTTCGGCAGTTCCCTCCTGCCCACCACACAGACCCCCAGCCCTGCCTTGAGTGACCATCCAGGCCTACACTTGAGACTTTTGGCCAGCTCGGCCCCTCATCCTTGCTGGGACACAGCTCTCATATTCACCTGCCGAGTCCTCTTTCCACTTGCTGAGAAGGTCGGGGGAGGAGTTTCCGTAACCCGTTTCACATGCTGAGGCTACGGCACCCATCGCTATACTGTCATTGCCTGACTGTGGCTCTATCTGCCCATCGCACTGAGCCTCAAGACGGAAGACATTGTCGGAACCCCAGGCTTGGTGCAGAGTAGACACTTAGTAAATGTTGAGTAGGTCAATCAATTCGTATGGCCTCCTGGGTGCCAAGCATGGAGAGCGAAGAGGAATAGCAGAGAGACCCAGTCCTCAAAAGGGTGTGAACAAGACTGCAGTGGAGGCCCTCTCAGCTCTGCCTCCCCTGTGCTTGCTTGGTTCTTGGAGTTTTTACAATGACTTCCTTGTAGGTTCTTCACTTACTCACTCATTCGACAAATACCTGTTGGAAAGATCTTAAGTGAGGGCTTCACATGTGGCCTGCAGACATGTTTTATTTAGCCGAACAGTATATTTTAAAAATTTGAATTCCTTTGGGTGAGGCATGCACTCTCCCGTGCCCCATAGCGTCTCGCCCGCCTGCTGCCCCCCCCCCCCACACACACGCACACACACACGCACACTGCGGTGTTATGCCCAACCACTCCTCAGATTTATTTTACCCACCTGGCCTCTGATTTACTGACTGCTCAACAGATACAGTAGTGGACGAAATATATATCCCTATACTCATGAGGCTTGGACTGGTAGGGGAGATGGGCATTAATGCAATAACCACATAAATATATAATAGTGCGCTCTAAGTACAAGGAACTCTAAGTGTGTATAATGTAGCAGGGACCACTGCGCACGCAAGAAGGTCAGAGGAGGCTTTCCCAAGCAAGTGACGATCCAACCTGCCATCGAAAGGATAAGTAGCTAATTAGGCAAAGGGGTTCCTGGGAGGAATATTCCAAGCAGAAAGAACTGCACGTTGAAGGCCTTGTGTCATATACAGGGCCTAGCACGTAGCGGGTCCCCAATTCACCCATGAACCCCAAGTCTCCGGATTGGAGCAGAGGCTGGAGCCAAGCCAAAGGGGCTGTCACGAATTCAGCACACTCCAGCCCTCCCGCACACTCACCTTTCAACACGGCGCCCAGATCAGAAGGGCTGCATGCACCACTCCACGGTCTTGTCAGACACACCAAGAAGCCAGATGGCTTCCAGGCTTCCTGACTCTGCAAACCAGTCTCTAAAGCTGGAGTGGAGAAAGCTCAGGAGAGAATCACCTGGGCTGTGCCCCCCACAAGGTTGTGTGTGGTTCTGGCAGAAAAGCAACGACCACTCCTACTCCTGTATGTCAGTGAAACCTATTATGCAAATAAAGAGCCCTGCCAGGGACATTGTATGGAGCTGGCTTCTCTGAGTGATTGGGGGTGGGAGGCAGCACGTGCAGTGGCTTGGAATCCACAGTCTCTGGTTCCAGTGTTGGATCTGGCACAGGCTTTGTCTGTGATTGTACCAGCCAGAACAGGTTGCAAGTGACAGGAATCCAGTTGGAGGGTAATTCATTAGAGTAAATCATTAAAATGGTGAACAACTGTTTCAATTAGAGTTCCTCAGATGCAAGCAACAGAAATCGACTGACCATCTTAAGCAAAAAGTGAATTTATTGGAAGGTGTATTCGTTCCCAGTGGCTGCTGTAACTAATTACCACAAACTTAATGGCTTACCAGGAGTGGGAAATCTGGGGTCTCAAGGCCACATGTGGCCCCCCACATCCCCAAGTGTGGCCCCTCAACTGAATCCAAACTTCACAGAACAAATCCCTTTATTAAAAGGTTCTTAACAGCAGAAATGTATTCTCTTAAAGTTCTGGAGACCAGAAATCCAAAATCAAGGTGTCAGCAGGGCCACAGTCCCTCTAGAGGGTCTCGGGGAGCATCCCCTCCTTGCCTCTTCCAGATTCTGGGGGCTGCCAGCACTGCTTGGCCTTCGTGGCATGTGGCTGCTCACTCCAGGCTCTGCTTCTGGCATCACATCACCTTGTGTGTGTGTGTCAAATCTCCCAATGCCTATGTCTTATAAGCACACTTGGGAGGACATTTCCTAAGACCCATCTAATTTTGCACCAGCCAAACAGGGGACGTTAGTGGTGTTTTGATAAGAGTCATCACCCTGCCAGTTCTGTGGTACAGGCACTAATCTCTGCAGCCTCCCCAAAGATGTTTCCACTGTTAATTTTTGTATTTTGAAACAGTTGTTCAAGTGGATTCTATTGGCCTTTTATTAATATATCATAATGGCCCTTACTCCGTGCATCAGGGAGCCAATGTGGGGATCTTTTCCAACTATCACTCAGAAACCGGAGAGAGAGGATAGCTTTGGAATCCCCCTAGGCCTCCAATGACATGGACAAAAGTCAAAACACTATTTTTCATGATAGGTTGGCCTACAGTGGTGCTCTCAAACCCAAGAAATTGACATCAGCTCAAAGTTTTTCATCCAGGATTCCTTGAAAGGTTCGGGTATTTCCCTTTCTCCAGCATCCAGTTACCCTGGTAAATGGCCACAGGTCCTTTTGGAAGGCGAGGGAAATATTTGCATTACGCTCATGCAGTAGTATAGCAGAGGCCTTCCTCAAGGGTGAGTAGCATATGCTTCGATCAAAGGGACTTAGATCAATACACTAACTCAAGCCTAGTGTTGGGTGATGATCTGTAGCTACCACGGTGGCTCAAGTCAGGACTTTTTTCTGCCAGAGCTAAAGAGTGTTTTGGGATTTTTTTTTTTTTTTGCTTTGTTTCTTATATTTTGTTGGTTATACAAATCAAGTAAGGCTTTGGCGAGTTGCCTTTAACTTTTTGGGGCCCTACATCCTGAGTTCTGGCCTCATCTGGAGCCTGCTGAATATTATAATGCTCATTGTCACTTAATTTCTCGGGATTAAATGCTAACACCTGGCCTCCCACACCTCTGCATACTTCTTCCCCTCCAAAATCAGGGAACTTATTTCAAATTGCAGCTCCTGCACCTGGCAGCATTCCTGATCTAGACTTTCCTCAAAGCAAGGGTAAAGTGTGAGGGCCATAGTTAGAGGTATTTGTGGGAAGGAGGCCCAAAATAGACCCAATCCAGTATCCTATCTTCAGAAATCTTTAAATCCCTTCCCCTACATGATGCCAAGGGACTTGGGGCCTTTGAGTTCCATTTCACATGGGCCAGCATTTGGTCCAGGTTTGCATTAGCCAACTCATCAAATTGTTAGAGCCCAGCCAGCTCCTGGAGCAGCACAGAGAATGCCAAATCCCTGCTATGTGACTTCGTATCAAGAAGATCAGCCTGGTCCAAAATTATATTTCCCCTTTCTTGATCAAGCGCCACAAAAATACGTTCCCACAAATATTCCCCAAATTTTAGATGGTGTCAATTAACACATTTCTGCAATTCTGCTCAGGTCCAAGATTCTTCCCTACTTGAAGTCTACTTTTCACTCTCTAGGCCAGACCGATCCCTGCCTTCCAGCTGAGCAGCCTCGAGGGGTGGGGCAAGCAGGGAGGGTGAGGAAGGGTGTGAGCTGTTTGCACCAGTGTTTTAGAGAGCTTTGGCGTTCTCCCACATCCTCTCGTATGACCATTCCACCTGTCATAATCCCACACCCTATCACTGCCTAACTTCCTAAGAGTGAAGCAGGGCTGTGAATTCAACATCCTGCATAACTGGGTACCAACTCTGGTATTTGGAGTACTCAGCCCTACTGCAAATCATGAGATTCATTGGTCATAGAAATACTGTACATGTCATTCTGCTCCCAAAAAGGAGGAGGGGGGATTGATATTTGGGCTTGCTTTACTGACTCTCCATTATTCTATGCAGCTGAAACAAAACATTCTATCACACAGCCTGGGCATTCCTCACTTCCTTAAAATCAAACTGTGACAGATGCTACCCCTTCTCTGAGAGCCTCATCCTCAGAGGTCTGTACGTGTTCCGTACGGACACAATTTTTTCCTAACATTTTTGACCCATGGTTAGTCGAATCCATGGATGCAGCACCCATCTATACATAGGGCAGAATGTATTTTCCTGATGGCTCTAGCTGAGGACTATTTCATGAAGGCGTAATTTTGAAAAACATAAATCTGATCATGCCAGTTCCTTGCTTAAAACCCTCTGACGGCTCTCCATCAGGAGTGACACCCAAATCCCTTCCCACGGACCACAAGGCCCTGCACACGCTTGCCTTCACTCACCTTGTTCACGCTGTTCCAGCCACGTGGCCATCCTTCAACAAGCAGACTTTTGTTCTTGCACAGGGTCTTTCTTCTTGCCATTCCTTCAGCCTGGAACGCGTATCCTCCGGCCTTCCACCTGCCTGGCCCCTTGGTAGTCAGGTCTCCCTTCCAAGGTCATCTCTTCAGAGGCTGCCTAGGTCACTCTGTATACAGCCATCTCTCCCAGCACATACTGTCGCACGTGAACGCACACGTGGTACTCTCAACCCCACGACCCTGTTGTTTTTTACAGTACTTCACCACTCTCTGAAATTATCATGTTTCCATGTTACATAGAATCTCCGTGAATATGACAGCCACAAATCTAAACTGATCTCGGTGTGTTGTCTTGCACCAGTGACTCAAAACTCACAAGCATCGCTGCCATTGATGATGTGATTTTTCCAAAATAAAGAACAACTCTTTGTAAAGGCCTGAACAAAATGAACTACAGGCATCTCTCCATTTCTATATAGTTCATTCTTAGAAAATTAACTGACAAACCCTGTACAAAGTACTGTGTGTACATGTAAATGAAATTTAGTTTAGTATCAGATATTTGTAAACAGGTTTTTCATGAAAATAAATATCCAGTGAAACATCTGAATGTTGTGCAGGACACATGACAGTTTTTTGTCGCACAGGACCGCCCCTGCATGAATCGCAGAACATCTAGCAAACATGCCCCTGCCCACTAAATGCTGGTGGAGCCCCTCAGACCTTGTCACAACAAACCCTCCCACACGTCTCCAAAACACCTTCTACCCGGCAGTACTGCACACTTCGAGGATCAGATTTATAGAAAGGGTGCGCTACTATATACCTTGGAGTTGGTGAGAAAAAAAAAAAATGGAGTATTTAATGTAAAAGGCTCTGTATTGTGTCTGACACATAACAAGTGCTGAATAAATGTAAATTTACTTCATCCCTCCTTCTCGCCACCTTCTGGCTGTAGATTTTCAGTCTGACCAAGAGGGAACATCTGTCATCAACCCTGGCAAGGGTAAGGAAGGTACACTAAGCATTTCAGGGAGTGAGGTGAGGAAATGAGGCAACACTCAACACACAAAGCACCCCACTCCTTAAAGCTGGCAGAATTAACATGACAGTTATACAGACTGTTGAACTGTATTAAATATTGTAGAGCAACTTGATTCAAGAGACGTACACTTACTTTTCAGTGTAACTCTGTTCCCTTCCTGCTGCGAGGTAAACTATCAAGACTTACAGAACCCCAGGGTCAAGCTGTAAAATTATTCTAGGTAAAAATGGGCCGTACGAGGGCAGGACCCTGCTCTCCCCACCCACCCCGCTCCCCATTGCTGGGCTGTGCCTGGCCTGGCTTCACGCAACAGCAGACAGGGATGAAGGCTTCCAAAGAGATCTACATAAGACTCTCACACCAGACCCTTTGAACAGGCTGGGACTTTCCTCCGGGATGCCTTCTCTCCCTGTCTACCCTTTACTGACCTGGCCATCTCTTCCTCAGTTTCCAAGTTTCAGGATGTATTACCTCCTCCATAAGAGCTTTCTTGGATACCCCAGCAGAAATGATTGTCACTCCCTCCTGTGTGTGTGCACAGCCCGTGTCCTTCCTTCTCCCACAGGATTTCCACTATTGTGTGCTTTTGTGTTTGGCTGACACCCCAGCTGCTCTGCAAGAACTGTGTCTGATTCGTCTTTAAGTCCCTGACAACGAGCTCAGTGCCGGACACACAGTAGGTGCCCAAGAAAAGTTTACCTACCTCTTCCTGGCGTTGGGCCTTAGAATAAACACACCACAGAGTCATGTCATGAAGATTGTTCCCAGCACCATTATCCAGGCTATATATGGAGAATCTCATGTTTCAGAAGGGAATAGTCTGTGGTCCAAAGGACTGTTTATTTAAAACAGGTGACAAGGTATAAGGAGGAGGAAGGAGGGAGAACAATTCTAACATAAAAGCACATAGGAAGCATCTCAAACTTTAAAAAAAAAATAGGAGGGGGGCAATGGAGGAAGCTATGTCTCATACATATACAAACTGCTGACCTCAATTGATTATTTACATCCAAATCTTACAAAATAGCATTTCAAGTCAGCACATAAGCCAGTGTTATTAGTTTTTGTTACAAAAAGTTAAAGCTACAAACTTCACATTTTTTAATTGTACATCAGCAACAGTATTTAAGCTTTTTTTTTTCCAAGTTGGTCCGAGTACAAGCTGGTGGAAGAGATTCTTTTTCCAAACACAAACAAGAACATGTGTTCCAAAGACAATGAATATAATCCCGATGAAAACACAAACACAGTGCTTAAGAAAGGGTGGGCTGGGGTGGAGATGTGGATTGGGCAGGAACGATTTTCCAGTAAATGAGGAGCTGCAATCTTTAGAGGCAACATGGTATGCTAGAAAGGACACTGGAGTAAGAATCAGAAGACCTGGACTTGAATCCTAGCCCTGCCATATTCTAGGCTGCATGACCTTGAGCAACAGACTTTAACCTCTCCGAGCTTCAGTTTCCTCATCTGTAAAGTGAGGACAATAATGCCTGTATCTCCCAGAGCTACTAAGTTTCAACAGATAAAGGGCTATTCAGATTATCTTTCTTCTTTTTTTTTTTTTTTTCCTTTTTTTGAGACAGAGTCTCACTCTATTGCCCTGGCTAGAGTGCCGTGGCATCAGCTTAGCTCACAGCAACCTCAAACTCCTGGGCTCAAGCGATCCTCCTGCCTCAGCCTCCCGAGTAGCTGAGACTACAGGCATGCGCCACCATGCCCGGCTAATTTTTTTTCTATATGTGTATTTTAATTGTCCAGCTAATTTCTATTTTTAGTAGAGACGGGGTCTTGCTTTTGCTCAGGCTGGTCTTGAACTCCTGAGCTCAAACGATCCACCCGCCTCGGCCTCCCAGAGTGCTAGGATTACAGGCGTGAGCCACCACGCCCGGCCATCTCTCTCTTCTTGAGTGAGCTTTGGTACTTTGTATTTTTTAAGGAATTGTCCATTTATGTTGAAATTATATGCACAAAGTTGTTCATAATATTGTTATAGCCTTTTAATAGCCATAAGATCTACAGTGATATCACCTCTCTCATTCCTGATATTGAAAAGAGCTACAGAGTTTTAAATGGTATAATAAACTTCTGTTATCTGGTAGGTGCTCAATAAATGTTTCCTAAGGCAATCTGTTGCAGCCAGTAGTGGGGGGCGGGGAAGAAAGAATGTTTCCTGAATGAAGATCTACAGTCTGAAGGAGTCAAGGCTACAGTTCTTAGTTGCTTCACATGACTGGATTTTTTTAAAGACACAATTAGGACATCACTTCTTGGAAGCAGAGGACAACTGAGCGTCTCACAGTTCCCTGGAAGCTTGAGTGGCAAAGGCTCAGGCAATGACTGAAGCTCAGGGCTCAGTGACAGCATTCTGATCTATCTTGAATTCGGTATTCAAGAAAAAAATTACTAGGACTTGCTCCTTTGCCTTTTAGTCACTGGAAAACAAACACACCTTGTCAGGAAACTTCTCTGATCTAAACAAAGGGCTCTGTCTAGCTAGACTGGCGAGCAGCAGACTTTGTTGGACCAGACATTAGGTGCACGCATGCTTGAAACAAAATAAACTCTGGATCAGGGTTTATGGCCCAAGAATATTTATGGGGGAAAACTCAACTTTCTCCTCCCTGTCTGGCCAAGTGCAAAGTTCTTTGTTTAAAAAAGAAAGAGACTGAGACAGAACTATTAATTAGTACAGCAAATGGCGTGGGGGTATGCATGCTTGATGATTTGGTTTTTAAAACTCTAACTTGGCTGTGAGATTTGACTATTAATTCAGCTGTTTTCCAACATAAAAATGCCCAGTTAGAGTTATTAGTCTATGCAAGAAAAAGTGGTCACTTTATTCTACCACTTTCTGTACTGCCTCAGGAAGGAATCTTTCTCTCTGAACCCATTTCTTCATCTGTGAAATGGAGATGAAGTACTTAACTCACAGGGTTATTGTTAAGTTTGGACCCTACCTTGCTCAGTGCTAGGTGTATAATAGGTGGTCAACAAATACTAGCTGCCCTTTGTTATTCCAGCGAGATCCTCAAATTGTCCTCTATTTTCTGTATCTGTCACATAACTCTACTTCAGTGGCCAAGCCCTGAAGACCAACAACTGCCTCTTGCATTTTTTTTAAAACTTGCTTTAATTGCAAAGAACAGAATCTGGCCACAGAAAAGGAACATTCCCTGCCTTTCCATTGATTCCCAGGTTTAGGGAGCAAAAGCAATTATGGAGTGCATTTATAGTATCCTGAGGTGCAACCCAGTCATGGCTCCCCTAGCTGAGGGAAAGAGATATTAGGAGAAAATAAACAGACATTTGTCTTTCCCAACGGTCACACAACTTTGCTGTGTGACTACATGCCATGTGACCTTGAGCCAAAGCTGCAGGAGGATGGCTCAGTGCTGCCTTTTGCAAAGCCCTCTGATATGCTTCAGGCCCTACTTCTGCCTCCGTGGGTGCCAGTCTGCTATCTGGCAGATGCCACAAAGCTCACAGATACGCTGGGACCGAATGATCTGGACCCTCTGAGGAAATTCTTCACAGCCGGGTCACTCACTGAAGAGTCAAGAGCAAGTTTCTGTCAGCAGGTTCCCTGGGATGACTGGACCCAAAGTGACAGTCTCTTCCCTCAGAGAAGGGACTGCCTGGCTCAGTGGCCCAGGAATGAGGACCTGAGGTTCTAATCCCAGCTCTTACTCTAACTTGCTCTGTGATTTGGGCCATGTCACTTGCCCTCTCTAAGCCTCAGTTTTCCTATTCACACAAGAGGGCAGGCCAGATGATTTCTATGGTCCTTTCCAGCTCTGATACGCTGTGTCTTGGGTTGAGCCTCCTGGGGAACAAATCTTAGTCTGAGATGCATTTATCCTTTCCAGACCCCTTAGCAGTAAAAGAAAAAAGAAAACAGTCACATATTTGAAGGTGGGTCACAAAAGCAATGCCCTCCACCCCAGCCTGTAAGGAATGAGGAGCAAAATGCCGCGTGTATGATTTCCACAAGAACAATGAACAGTGTCAAAAACCCTTTCCCTTTTGTGGACGGAGCACAGCCCCGTGTTTGCTGAGAGCTCCTGGTAGGCCTGTCCCCCCACTGGATCATGTCTCCTCTTAAGGCACTGGGCAGTGTCTGTGCTGTGACTTTAGGCAGCTGGGCGGGTGCAGATGAATGAAAGGCGCCGAAACAGCAAAGGCCAATTTGCAGAGAGGATGCCAGGCCTCTCTTGGGACTCAAAGAGCAAACACAGACTCTTGAGGCTCGCCCTGGGACATCACCAATAGCTCCAGAAGCCGGTGGAGACCACAGAAGGCTGAACCCACGGTGAAAGGACTGTCGCAAACCTAATTTTTAATTGCAGCCCTGCAAAGGGTGAGGCTGGCTCCTGGGACTCAGTGACTCCCTAACAGCCTCGCGGTGTCCTCTGCCCTCATGTTCCACAGTACCATAATCTTACAGAAAAGAGGCAAATTGTTTCAAACTGTACCTGTACAAAGATGCCACCACCCTGAGTGGGGAATCTATTTATAATTTATATATATATATATATATGCATATTTATATACTTTTAAAAAGTCTTCCAGAAAGAACAATCAAAAGGTATTAGGAGAATAAAAACAAAAAGACAATGTAAAACTTTCCCAGCTATCACTCAACTAGGAGTCTCTGTTCCTGGGGTTTAAAACTCTGAGTTAAAAGCGCCAATACAAATCCTTTGAAGTAACACACCTGACCAATGTAAATGCATCAAGGTGGCATGCTGGCCGTCAAGGTAGCCCTTCCCCCTGGCGCACATTCCTGAGTTCACAAAGGTCCTGTGGAGAAACAGCAGAGCAGAAGTGCTGGCTAACAGGCGTGAGGCGAGCAATCCAGAATTCACCAACGGCCTAGGGGGAGGGGGCCCTCCCGGCCTGGCCTTGCTCAGAAGTTCTGTTGCCGCCTCTTCTTAGCCTCAATGGCATCCAGGATTGGCTGCCGCTTGGACTGGTACTTCTGCCGGATCTCTTCAATCTCCTGCTCCATCATGGGGTCTAGGGCCAAGAGCCTCTTCTGAAGGTCCTCCACTGTCCAACTCTTAAGCTGGAAGAGAAGTGGAAAGTACAGTCATGACAAAGCCTAGGCTTGGGGCAGGACAGCAGAGAAGCCTGGGCTTCCCGGGCACCCAGAGGGAAGGGAGACGGAGGAGGGCAGTGGGGTCGGACCACACGTTGGGTGGTGGTGGTTGGAAAGCGACAATTCCTTCCAATGAACGGCACACCTCAAAGCTTTTCCACACGATTTATACCTGGAAGAGTTCTAAGTGCTAACCTCTTTGATTTAATGAGCTCTGACCAGGGACCTTAATGAATAACACTTTCACCTCCCCTATCTTTTAAATTAATTAAACATAGATTCATCGTTAGGACATCAAAATAACAGTAACTTGCTATATGTAAAATAATGGTTGCCTCCCAGTTCTTGTCCTACCCATAAAGGCAAGTGTCTGGACAGTGGCCATCTCTCTTTTGGGACACCACAGCACGGAGGATGGATGCTGACTGAGGATCAGATGCTCCCCCCTCCCCTGCCTTCCCACACCCTCGCTGCCTTGGCACTGTCATACTAATCACCACTGACACTTACTGGGGGCTCATTATATGCCAGGCACCACTCTAAGCTCTTGGGAATAACAGACACAGCCCATGGTACGGGTGAGGGGAGGGGGTGAGTAGTTGAAGAAACCCTGAAACTTCTGAGATTAAGTTTCCATCATCCAGAGGAAAAAAGGACTTGATAGATAAATTAATACTCATGGCCAGCACTTACATAGTGCTTTCTATGTGCCAGACACTAAGTGCTCTACATACATTGATTCATTTAATCTTCGCAACAACCCTATGATATGAATACATTATCTCCACGTTACCGATGAATGGGCCAAGGAAGAGGGTGGCTAAGTAACCTGTCCCTGGTCTCCTGACTAGTAGTAAGTGGCAGAGTCAAGATGTGAACCCAGGCAGTGTGGCTCCCTGCTCTTAACCAGTATCACAGAAGAGCAGACTAGCAAAGTTTTAGAACTAACTCGACTTATGTTTAAAACATGGCTCTGCCTGTTAAATGTCATGAGATTCTGGCAAGTTATTTTACCAGTCTCTCCAGGCCTTCCTCCTCTACAGAAAGCGGACAGCAGTGCCTCATCACGTGTACTATAAGAATCAAAGGAGATCGTGGCTGTAGGGATCTCAGCACAGTGCCTGGTGCACTGTGTGCTTAAAGACGGCAGTGGGTGTCATAACCTCTCTCTCTTCACTAAAGCCCAGGAGTGCACCTGTGACCAGCCTGTGTCTGTAGCTGTGGGCAAGTGATCTGCTGCCGTATGTGTAGATTCCAGGCACGGACAGTCTTGGCTGGTGGGGTGGGAATGAATGCCGACATTATCCACATCGGGTGGCAAAACTTCAACCAGCCTAATAGCTACAGTGTTTCAAGAACTCAAAGGCTGCCCCAAGTCTTACAAGTGGTCTGTTGTGCCCATATTTAGAAAATCACCATCCTCAGCCCCTCCCGAGGCCTCAACAGGAAAGTGGTACAGAAGGGGGGTGAAGGAGACTCTTTCTGTTCACCCCTCCTTTTGGGGGTGGGGTGTGAACGAGTGTGAAGTGTTACAGTGGCCTCCCAAGAAATGGTTTAGTGACCTGTCACCACAGGAATTTTCCTTGGCCTGCTTCCGGGAGGTTGTCTGAGAAGTGAAAAAGCCTAATAGTTCAAGATGAAAGGTTCTTTGTAATGTCAGAATGGAAAGACTTGAGAATATGGGGAAATGCCAGAAAGTTGGGCTGAAAAAAATGCACCTTTCTTGCCAGGCTGTGGTTTTATACCACCTTAGAGGTTGGTGTTCTTGGCCCAGGAACACCCCGAAGAGCACTCAGCTTGCCTAGTCTTTAGCATTTCAATTCCTTTTCCAAAGAGAGAACTCCCAAACCTAATACTAAACGTTACTGGTAGGTAAGAACTTAATCTTTGGGATCTCAGATCCTAAATCTGTACTGGCTGTGTAACCCTGAACAGTAACTTTACCGCTTGAGCTTCAGTTTTCTCCTCTGGAAAACAGACAATAGTTCCTCCAGCCCTGGGCTGTAATGAGGCTTAGACGAGATAACGGGTGTGATGTTCTGAGCTCAGAACTTTGTTTAGTATGTGGTGGGCAGGTTCATGTAAGCATTCCATAAATGGTAGTTATCACTGTTGCTATTGCTACTGTTATTCATGTCATTGTTATTGTTGATACTATTGATAAGTCCCTAATCTTCCATAAACAAGCTATAACCTCTGATTCAAGCTAGAATCAAACAAGTGAAAAAAAAAATATTCCACTCTATTTTATGCTAGCAACAATGCCCAAAGGCCTGGCACTTCCCACAAAGCCCATTAACTTATTTACAGATTAACAAAATATTTTTTATCCATTTATTTACCAAATATTCATTGAGCACCTACTATGGGTCAGGCACTGTTTGAGGCACAAAAGATACTTCGGTGAAAAAAACAAAGAAACAAAAATCATTGTCCTTGCGAAGCTTACATTTTAGTGAGACCGGGAAAATAACAATAAACACAGTAAATTAGTAAATTATTCTTACATTAGAAGG
This sequence comes from Indri indri, assembly GCA_004363605.1. Taxonomy (NCBI): domain Eukaryota; kingdom Metazoa; phylum Chordata; class Mammalia; order Primates; family Indriidae; genus Indri; species Indri indri. The sequence continues at coordinate 93,143 of RJWJ010000360.1, read as the reverse complement.
TGTTTTGGGGGCAGGGGAAAGGAAAACCGGAGCGAAGGAAGGGGAGCTGGGAATTGAGGGCAGATTTGCTTTCCGTTCACCCATTAGGATGAAAAGTAAACCAAGTTACTGGAACTGCACCGGCTTTCTAACTCGTCTGCGACTTCGGGCAAGGCCCTTCTCCCTACTTAGACCTCAATTTCCCCATGTGTAAGAGAGGGCTGACTGGATGATCTTAGAGGGTTTTCCAGACTCGATGTTTCTCAGTGTAGGATCTATGGATCACTGCATCAGAATCACTTATCACAAACACAGACTCCTGAGCCCCAACCAGAAGATACTCAGACTCCCTGGAGGTGAGGCATAGGACTGCGCATCTTAAAGAAGCTATTCGGGTATTTCTTATAAATCTCAAATTTGATAAGTATGATCCTACATCTTCCTTCTTATTTATCTGTTAGTAAAATTCTCACAAAAGTACCGCTGTCTTGTCTCTGGTCCAAGGCTTCTTACAGGGTTCCAATTTCTAGGCAGCTTTGTTGTCCTTGATTCTGATCCGGGGGCAACAAGCACCCTTGCTTATCTCAGCCACCTTCAGACTAATTTACAGTTTCCATAAGGCCTTTGGGGCTTAAGTTACACCCAACCTATTAGAACACAGGCAGCAAGGCACTGCTGATGACTCAGTCACACCATCCAGATATGGATTTTTGTGAAAAACAAGCTCAGATGATGGTTTTATGGCGCCAAGTATAGCATTTCACCTTCCTTGTCCTTGGTAGCATAAATAAATTTCAAATGGTGTCTCGCAGTAAACTGTGGTTCCACAGTTTTGCAACAGCCAGCATCCCAAAGAAGCGAATTCTCAAACCAGCCATGTAGGTAGCTTGAGCTATGTTCACCAGGTAAGGGAAATATCACCATTTAGTATCTCATCTATCCCCTAGGATTAAACGCCCTCTCTATACCGAGTCCCGCATTTGTATCTCTAGCCCAGAATTCTCTGAACTCCAGATTCATACATCCAAGTCAGATGCTACTGGATCATCTCAGCCCGATTATCTCATGGACATCTGCAACTTAACACAGCCAAAGCAGAACTCTTGAGCCCCATCTCTCCCTCAGCCCCAGACGTCTTCCCATCTCAGGAATGGTGCCACCATCCTCCCAGGCGCTCAGAATCACCCCGACCCTTCCCTTTCCTTCATTAACAGTCCTATCGATCTCATCTCTGAAATACTGGCACGACTCAAACCCAACCACTTTTTTCCATCTCCATCCACCTCATTCCAGGCCACCATCATCTCACAGCAACAAACATAATTAAAAATACAGAAACGAATCCAATCACATCACTCAGAATCAAATCCAACTCACCAGGGACTACAAGGGCAGCCCCCACTCCCCTCCACCTTCATGGCCTACAGCTCTCCACCGTGCTCGGGACCCTCCAGCCACACTTTATTTCAGATCCTCAAACCAGCCACACGTTTTCTGGCCTCAGTGATCTAAGGAGTTAATGATCCTTTTGCCTTCATGGCTCAGGCCCAGTTCTTCCTCATCCTTCAGGTGTTAGCTCAGATGACAACTCCTTGGAGGATGTAAGCCTTTTCTGATCATCTTATCCAGAAAGTTTGCCTCTTCTCCATTACTATCTCAGTCCCTTATTTATTTCCTTCCCAAAAAATCATGCCCCTTGTAATTATTTTTACCTATTTTCTTTTACTTGTTATCTCTCTTACTAGAAAATAAATTCTATAAGGGAATGACCTGGTTTACTCTGCTAATCATAATACCAGTTGAAGAAATGAATAAATTACCCTTCACTTCTAGTCAAGTAATAATGAAAGCCACTGAAACCAATGGAGCGAGCTTACCCTGAGCACTACCATGTGCAACAGGGTAGGTGCTGAGAGGACCCAGTATAGAACAAGAAGTGAGTTCTGCTCTCAAGGCACCTTTAAACATAAAGGCGATTCCCAACAACATTCTTTTGAAATCAAAAGAAACCTCTGCTCACCTAATGAAAATGTCTTTTTTTTTAGGAGACAGGGTCTCATTCTGTCGCTTGGGCTAGAGTGTAGTGGCATCATCATAGCTCACTGCAACTCCAAGCTCCTGGGCTCAGGTGATCCTCCTATTTCAGCCTTTCAAGTAGCTGGGATTACAGGCATGCACCACCATGCTCATTTAATTTTTTGTAGAGATGAGGTCTCACTCTTGCTCAGGCTGGTCTCAAGCAATCCTCCCACCTCAACTTCCCAAAGTACTAGGATAACAGGCGTGAGCCACCGCGCCGGCTTGTTTCATGCTGACTGATAAGAAGCAGGTCTCCAATCCTGGGTCAGTCATCTCTAAAGGCACGCCCATTTTAATTTTTTATTCAGACAAAAAAGAACTTCCACTATAAGAAATTGCACTTTGGAAAGAATGAGATCATCAGAAGATAAACAGACAGGATCCTTCCAGACAAGACGAAATAAATGCCAACCCTAGAGCCACAGCGTCATTACTGAAGGTGGGTTATGCTAAAGAGAACAGACCAAGCACAAGGATTTCTGAATCTTTTTCTGGGAGAGGTCACAGAAGGAAGGAGAAACTAAAATAAGCCTCTTAATCACAGCTATTTAGAATTTCCTGACCACTTGAAGGCTAATCAACACATCGGTCTTGGGTAAATGGAAAGGATGGGCTCTGAGTCTGAAAGACTCCTGCCAACAGCAGTAACACTGCTGATGTTCTGTGCTCGCACTCACTCACTATAGTCTAACAAACACCTAGACTTCACTCACCATTGCCTTTTACCCAGTCCGATGATGTCTCAGGCCTGTCAAAGGACATCAGAGCAAGTAAAGGCAACAACATGTGTGCAGATGAGATTTCTCTGAAAACATGTGGCCTCTGGAAATGTGTTGTATCTTAAAGTTGACCTTTTTTAGTCTAAAATTCAGCCTCATCGTATCCTGTATTCAGCAGGATACAATGCTATCGTACTATTGGATTCTACACATAGGCATGGAAGAAGGATGCGAATTGCTTCAGCATTTGCCATGTGTTAGGTGCTAAACCAAGTGTTTTATCCTACTAGTTTATTTAATCCATCTATAAGGTACGTATTATTATTATCCTCCTCTTAAGAGCTCAATGGGAATAAGAGTAGACAAGTAATTTAACCAAAGTGATACAACACGGAATTGGAAGAGACAAGGAATTGGAAGAAAGCTGAAGGGCTTCTGGAAATGGGGCCATGTAAGTAAAAAATGTGGACGCCTGGAAGAACTGTGAATTTAGCTGACATTAAATATGTCAGAAGGCCCTCACGTTCAAAAATGCCACTAGTGGTGATGAGTGACTTTAAGAAAGTGACTTGTCCTCCCTGGGATTTATTTAGCTTCTTCGTCTATAAAACAGGTATGCCGTCTACTTTGCTGCCTTTCTTTGTGTGAAAATACCAAGTGTTTACTACGTGCATGGCACTGCTACTGAGGTGCAGTGACTCAAGGTAGCTGAACGTGATTCGAATCAAATCAACCAACTTTCCTGGCAGCTATACGAGGCCAGGAACACTGCCGTGCAACGTGAATATAAAGGGCAACGTATCTGTCAGAGAAGCAGCTAAGTTTAGGGGGCAAAAGTACTGGCTTTAAGTCAGACAGACCTGGGTTCCATAGGAGGTCTGCCCTTGACAGCTCGATGCCTTTAGGTAAGTTATCTAATATGTGCCTCGGACTCTTCATTTTTCAATCGAGGACAACAGTATTTATTTATCCTACAAGGGAAGCTGTGAGGTGTAGAGGTACTGGTAAAGTATATAACATAGTGTCTGGTGTACACCAGAAAGAAAATGGGTAAGTGGGAGCTACCACCTTAAATCTGTTTTTTGGAAAATGGAGGAAGTATGTAACATAAATAGTATCCACTATTGCTATAAGATGAGCTCACAATATGGACACATACCACAGATACAGAGGCATCTCTACTGAACTCTAGGTGAGAAACCCCAAATCTCATCAATCTGGCTTATTTCCTCTGGCCCAGACCACAGCAAAATCCTCGGATTGCCTGCATTAGTATGAAGGTGGAAGGCCGATGGGAACTGATTGTTCTCAAATAGCCTCAGCAATTCTGAAATTCTGAATTACATCGTGTCAATTTTGGTTGCACAAATGGCCTGGAGACCAACTGGGGAGCCCCAGCTGACGTTTCATCACAGGAATTACACTGACAATTAACCTACCTTGAATCGGCAGGATTCAAGTGAAACTCAACACACAAGAATGTACAGCAGAGTCACACTGCCTTGGCAATGAGGCCCACAGAAAACACAAGCAGGTCTGACCCATATCCAAGGTACAGCATATAGACCTGTTTCAAAGTTCTCCTCTGCTGTTAGAAACCCTCACCTCAGAAGTCTATTGTGCAAATGGTATAATGAGATGTTCCTAAAAACCTTCAAGGAGAGACTTGCCAAAGCCTTTTAAGGACATCCATGTTGTACATGAACACTCACCATCCTGCCACCAGTGTCACAAACAGGATTTCTCAAATACAGCACCCCTTCTCGATGGGTGAGTCAAACTGATCCCCTATCATATGTGATATTTTATTGTGACCAAGAATGAGGAGAGAACACATCTTTGGAATTTAGCAAGGTGACAGGGAAGCTTGATAGATGCTAACAAGTCAAATGAAGCCACCAACAAGCCATCCCATACATTCAACAGCAGCCACAAGAAAATCAGCAGAAGTATAATAAAGAAAACACACAAAGGTCGGTCAAAAGGCATCTAGAACATTGATTTAGTTCCACCAAAGATATTTACCCTTTCTTGATGTGAACTTGTCTCTATCTAGGAGTGGATTCTAGGCTGGGGAGAGGTGACTCCAATAAGACGAGATTCTCATCGGATGAGGGAGAAGGTAGCCAAGCAGAAAATCAAGGAAGCTGGCAACCAAATCACAACTTGTGTGGATTATGCAAGCACCACACCATCAATTTCAGAAGATCTTGCTCCTCAAATGAACCTCGTAAGAATTTTAATGAGAGATTTCCTCTGATTCAAATTATGGTCATGCCAAATTCTTCTTCCATCAGTTCCCTATAAAATCTTCCTACTGCTTCTCCAATAAGGAGGAAACACAGCAAAACCATTACTGGTTAATGATTACTTTAATCCCATTTTGGGTTTATGATTACTTCAAATCAATACATGGAATTCCTGTTACCAAAATTCCAACCAAAGAAAACATGACTGCATGTATACAAAACATTTACCAGGAAGACTGGGATGCAATGCAGACCATAAGCCTGGGCAGAACAAAGAAATGTGGCTCCAAGTAGGCATGGCAATGTAATGACAAGGTCTCGTAGAAGATTGGCCTCAAACAACTCAAGACTTGGCCCACAGAGCCTCACACCTGGAGAGGGCTCAGTAAATACCATATGTATGTGTGTGCATGTGTATATAAAGGATATGATTTGGTAGACGGAAAAACAAAAACATGAAAAGCAGAAGTTTTCTTCTTTAAATTATAGGATTTTACTATAATACAAAGTGCTTGCATGATGTTAGTTATTTGTGAACACAGTAGTCCCCCCAACCATGGGGTGGGGAGGATGTGTTCCAGGGGATGCCTGAAACTGCAGATAGTACCAAACTCCATGTATACACTATGTTTTTTCCTATACGTACATACCTATGATAAAGTTAATTTATAAATTAGGCAAAGTAAGAGATTAACAAACAAGGAGGCATTTTACAGCTTCCCTTTGGCAGATCTGAATTGCCAGCATCACTGCTCTTCTGCTTTGGGGACATTATTAAGTAATGTAAGGGTTACTTGAATGTTGATGCTGCAATACTGGGTCAGTCAATCTGATAAGCAAGACAGCTGCTGGGTGACTAATAGGTGGGATGGTGTGGATATGCATGCTCCGGGAAGGACGGAGCAGGACGGTGTGAGATTTCATCACATTAATCAGAACCTCACGCAATTTAAAACTTATGAATTGTTTATTTCAGGAATTCTCCATTTACTATCTTCAGACCACAGATGACTGTGGGTAACTGAAACCACAGAATGTGAAACCACAGATTAGGGGAGAGCACTGTAATTGAAAATCATTCTTAAATTTACAGAACGAAATTAATTTTTGCATGCTTAGAATTTACTCCCACTCTATTGTGGCATGAACTTTTACAATTTACTCTAAAAATCACATTGCACCTATTTCGTTTTGTTTTTGTTCTGTGAGGTTTATAACAGCCTTTGGTTATAGATAATACAGTTTTGACCAAACCTAGATTTTTTCCACAAGGAACTGTCATACCCCCAAATAAAAAAAATTAAAAAAAAGGGATCCCCGAAGTCATTAAATTGCTAATAATTAGCATTACATCTTTAACTATAAACGTAGCCAGCACCCACTGTGTCAGGGACAGGGATAGGATGATCGAGGGGTGTGGATGAGTCAGAGTGGGACAGGAAAAGTACATGGCGGGCTCCCTTCACACTAGAAGTGCAGAGGAATGAGGCAGATCAGTCATGAAAACAAACTGCAGTCTGAAGCATTTAGTAAGTGCCAATGATCACGAACAGTAATTAGAGCTGCTCTTAATTGAGTGCTACGTACTAGGCACTGTGCTCAGTACCTTACATGCATTATCTCGAGCAATCCTCGCAACAGTCCATGAAATAAGTAGTATTACCCCGCTTTTACAGAGGTGGGAACTGAGGCTGAGAGAGAGAGAAATATACCCATGGTCCCAGAGCTTGTAAGTGGATGAGTTAGGACATGAGCTCCTGGCCGACTCTGAGTCGAGGCAGTATGTGCTACAGGAACTGAGAGAAGGACAAATCCCTGTGGTCACAGTCTCTGAGAGAAGGATCTTATCTTTTTATATATTTATAGTACAGAGAAGAGGTGGTTACTCTAATTCAGGGAAAGGTCTGAATGTTAGAGCTTTTAAAAATGAAATGCCAATTTTATTTCATGTAACACATTTGAGATACAGAGAACTATTTAATAATAAAATTAGGTTAAATAAATGAAAAGACTTAAGAGCTCATCTGTCAATATTACCTACCAATAACTACTCAAATTCCTTCAGGTGTCATGTTTTTCCACACTCCCTTCCTTCTGCTGAATCTAATTCTGTCTTCTGCTTAGGGGACTGCCCATTCAAACCACAGCTCAGCTCAAGCTCCAACTCCTCTCTCAACCCTAATACCTCTATATTTTACCAAAATGGAGGCTATCTGAAAGTAAAGACTATATCTGAGATATTTTCAGAGAGTCAGGACAGCAAAAAATAATTCTCAATAAATATTTAACAAAGAAATATATATTTAATCCTTAAGCCTCTACTTGAAAATGACATACTGACTTTTTACTGAGTCCTCTCAGTCACTAGTAAGACACTGAGCTTAAGTATATAATCAATACATAAGCCCACGAGGATAATATAAGTTTGTTAAATAAGGTTGTGTCAATTACTCAAAATTGACCCATACATGCCAAAATCAAAATGAACAGCTCATCCAGTGTCCTGATTGCAATAAAGTTACAAGGAAAAATGAACATAAATATTCACTCTAATTCTGGTTTATGACTGCTCTTTAAAAAGAATTCAAGAGTACAGTAGTCCCTCCTTATCTGTGGTTTCAATTACCCTCAGTAACTGAGGTCCGAAAGTATTAAATGGAAAATTTCAAACTAAACAATTCATGATTTAAATTGTGTGCCGTTCTGAGTAGCATGATGAAAGCTTGTGCTGTCCTGCTCCATCCCAGCCGGGACGTGAATTATCCCTTTATCCAGCAACTCCATGCTGTACACACTACCCACCCACCCATTAGTCACTTGGTAGCCGTCTTGCTTATCAGATGGACTGTTGCGGTATCAGTAGCAGAGCCTGTGTTCAAGGAACTCTTATTTTACTTAATAATGGCCCTAAAGTGCAAGAGCATTGATGCTGGCAATTTGGACATGCCACAGAGAAACCATAAAGTGCTTCCTGTAAGTGAAAAGGTAAAAGTTCTTGACTAATGATAATTTTAAAAAATCATGTGTGAGGTTGCTAAGACTAGAGTAAGAATGCATCTTCTACCTGTGAAATTGTGAAGAAGAAAAAAGAATTCATGCTAGTTTTGCCGTCACACCTCAATCTGCGAAAGTTACAACCACGTTGTGTGGTGAGTGCTGAGTTAAGATGGAAAAGGAGGCCAGGCGTGGTGGCTCACACCTGAAATCCTAGCACTTTGGGAGGCCGAAGCAGGAAGATGACTTGAAGCCAGGAGTTCAAGACCAGCCTAAGCATGAGTGAGACCCCATCTCTACAAAAAATAGAAAAATTAGCCAAGCATGGCAGCTCATGGCTGTAGTTCCAGCTACTCGGGAGGCTGAGGCAGGAGGATCACTTGAGCCCAAGAGTTTGAGGTTGCTGTGAGCTATGATGATGCCACTGCACTCTAGCCCAGGAGACAGAGAGAGATCCTGCCTCGAGAACAAAAATAACAAAAGATAGGAAAGGCATTCAATTTGTGGGTAGAACACATGAACAGACATGAGTTCCAACTGATGGCAATTGGGTTTGGTACTATCCATGGTTTCAAGCATCCACTGGGGTCTTGGAACCTATCCCCCGTGGACAAGGGAGGACTGCTTACTCTAGATATAAATTGATGTATAAATTTCACACTTAAGGAAGCCAATCTGTGATAGGAAAACTTTTAGGAGGTTAGTAAACAGACATTAAACTTCCTAGAATAATTATTAATGCCTACAGAAAACAGAGTATAAGAACAGAGGTGAATGTGCTTCTCTTGATATTTGAAAGCACTAAAAGGAGACATCAAAAGTAACCTCATTCTTGTAGGGATATTAATCTTTCAGAAGATGGGAAACCAAAACACCAACTGCACCAAGCTGCTATTTTAATGTAACTGAATAATTCAGGAAAAGAGCTAGCTAATCACATAAGAATATGCGCAAGCTATGCCTCTATACACTTTCTTGGGCTGGAAATTTCCAAGACAGTAAAAGGGCCAGGATTCTCTCTCTTTTCCTGCCAAATAAAAGAAGCCCAAAGAATCCCAAGCAAAATCTGAAAGCTAAAATGCAAATTGGTCTCACTTTATTTAATAGGTGCAATCTTAAAAGTTATCTTCAAACTAAATAGGATCCAATTTTAAATCCACTAAAAGAACAAACTATTTACAGAAAACTAGTCAAGAATGCAAATAAAAACTTCCTGAGTAAGCTACTTTGCAGGCCTAGCTTTTTGTAATTTGGACTTTCTTAAAGTGGGAAAACTTGCAAGTAAACAGCACTCAGTTTCCAGAAAGTATATAAAACTCTGTAAGCCCTACTGCTGGGCACGCCCACGTAATGAAGGGTTAGAGATTCACAACCTAAATATGCACACAGAAATATCCTCTCGAGCAATCCTTTGGGGAAAAAAGAGAGAATTCTGCCACAAAAGCAGACAAGGTCTATCTGCAAGGCATGTCAGAATCTTTCTGCAATGGCCGTACAGTCTTAGGACCTGAACCCCTAACAATGTCAAAAACGTAAGTTAGGTTTAGATAGGTAGGTATACATGTGTAAGACTTTAAATTCTGCCAGAACCACATAGCTCTTATATAGAGGTTTTTACGATTTTTTTTCTTTTATTATTCTGGCTTAAGACTGACTAGAAAAGATGGGTTTAATCCTTATTATATAAAAGCATTAATATGTATATGTCCTAGATATTTTGGGATAGTCCTTTATTCTTTTCAACAGTGTTTAATTGGTATAATAAAATGTGACTTAATTTATGCCATGGTAATACTTTTCAAATGTGTATAAATTCATAAATCAGAAAAAATTCTTTGTAAAGACCATGTGTCTTAGTGTTTCAGTTTAGCACGTAATGATCACCATATTCCAAGCAGTAATCATCTAAGCTCCGGGTTAAAAACGCTTAGCTTCTCTGGTATGAAATTATTCTTTAAAATGTGCATCTTAGATGTTTTCTTCTAGCAAGCATATTAAGGAAAGTAAGTGCCTCCAATAACTTGGAATCTGTGATTCCAACAATTGGGAGGGGAGAGAATAGTGATAATACCATGATTTGTATATAACACAGACAAGTCCCATGGGAAGGTACAGTTATATGTGTCTACAAACATATTCTTTGTTACTTGAAACTTTGTAAATTCTAATTTTCATAAACTCTTTCCCCCTCATGGAGGGTCTGATTGTTAATAGCACAATCATATAGTTATTACTGCTTTTGACTTGATGGTATTTCTTTTAAAAAGAACAGAGAGAAGCTGGGCATGGTGGCTCACACCTATAATCTCAGTTAATTGGGAGGTTGAGGCAGGAGGATCACCTGAGGCCAGGAGTTTGAGACCAGCCTAGGCAACATAGTGAGAACCCATCTCTTTAAAAAAAAAAAAAAAAAAAAAAAAAAAGAACAGGGGGAGTGTATCAGTTATTAATTCATTGCCTGTAAGCTCCAAATGCACCCTTCTAAAAATGCTCTGCAATAAGCACTTCTCCTTTGAAGAGTGTGTGACGTGAAACTTTCTCAGTAAAGTGCTGGGAAGAAGAGGCTGTCCTGAGTGTCCAGCCTCTGGCAGTATGGGTGTGAGGACAGTGGTGTGGCCCAACCACAACCTAGAACGTGGTGTCTCTGTGACCTTGCCGCCTCAGCACAGCCTAGCCTTTTGAAAGTTCCTTGGGCATGAACACCAAAGCTTCCACGTGTCTCTCATGCTCTGAAGGCCTCCTGCCCCAGCCAGTGCCCAGACCCTACTACATGTTCATATCACTAGATGCTGATGGCCTGCTCCTTGCCTGCACTCCAGAGGGCAGGCAGGCTAGTCTCTTGCCCAGAGACTCTGGACCAACTCCAATCTAGCCAAACCAGAGAACTCTGCTACTGCATGGGCTGAACCACACCTTCTCCAATGAGGTCCGAACCCCTGGCAGTTTGTCTTTCCTTGGGTATACTCCCTCAGCCCTAAGAAACCATACAGAGTTTGCTTGTATCTTATAGTTACTCTTTTATCATTATACTTTATAGTAAACGTCACCTGTTTAACCTATTGTGTGGTTTGTATTAATATCTCCTGAGTGGACCTAGACTGCTATAGGGAAGAAAGGTGTAAGTGACTACACATGAGCACTAATGCCCACCAATGGAAAAATCTCCAAAATGCCAAACCCAAGTAAATATTTAAATTTGAAAAATGCCAAGATACTTTCAAATCCAGAATAGTCTGGTATGTATATTTTCGGCCCACATACAGAATTAAAATACCCTCATTTTCTCCCACTGAAAATTAATGGTGAATAAACAAATTCTGGTATATCTATACAAAGGAAACCACTCAGCAATAAAAAGGAACAAATCCCGGATATATGCAACAACAGGGATGAATCTCAAAACAGTATGCTAAATCAAAGAAGCCAGACACAAAAGGCTATATACTGTATGATTCCATTCATATGACATCTTAGAAAAGACAAAACTATAGCGATAAAAAACAGGGCATAAAGGAATTTCAAGGGTGAAAGAAATGTTCTATAGCTTGACTGTGGTGGTATTTATGCAACTGTATTTGTCAAAACTCATCAAACTGTACACTAAGTTAATGGGTGCAAAAACACAGTTAGACAGAATGAACAATATTTGATAGCACGACAAAGCAACTATAATCAACAATAAGTTAGGGTATACTTCGAATTAAAAAAGAATGGAATTGGAATGTTCCTAACGTAAATGTTAAATGCCTCCTGAGGTGATAGATACCCCAATTATCCTGATTTGAATAATCTACATTGTATGTTTTATTAAAACACCACATGTTCCCTAAAAGATATTCAACTATTATGTACCCATAATAATTAAAACTTTTTAAAAAACTGTACACTAAAAGGAGCAAATTTCATGGTATATAAATTAAACCTCAATAAACCTGACTTTACAAAACAATTACATATCAAAAATTGTGGAAGGTAACTAAAGTAATATCTATAGGGAATTTTACAGCCTTATATGAATATATTAAAAAAGAAGGATAATTGAAAATTAATATGCTGAATTGTCCAAGTGAAGGCAAAAAATCAGAATAAACCATAGAAGTAGAAAGAAGAAAATGATAAAAGGTCAGAACATAACTTAAGGAATTCAAAAGTTAATGCACAATAGCAAGGATCAACAAAACCAAAAGCTGGTATTGGGTAAAAAAAATTTTTTAAACCTGATAAGGTTAATCGAGAGAGAGAGAGAGAGAAAAGAAACAAATAACAGGAATAAAAAGCAAGCTGTAACTACAGATACTGCAAATTTTAAAATCCAAAACTTAATGCCAAAAATTCAAAAATAAAGAATTTGGGGCCAGGCACGGTGGCTCACGCCTGTAATCCTAGCATTCTGGGAGGCCGAGGCAGGAGGATCGTTTGAGTTCAGGAGCTCGAGACCAGCCTGAGCAAGAGGGAGACCCTGTCTCTACTAAAAATAGAAAGAAATTAACTGGACAACTAAAAATATATAGAAAAAATTAGCTGCGCATGGTGGCGCATGCCTGTAGTCCCAGCTACTCGGGAGGTTGAGGCAGAAGGATTGCTCGAGCCTAGGAGTTTGAGGTTGCTGTGAGCTAGGCTGACGCCATGGCACTCTAGCCTGGGCAACAGAGCGAGACTCTGTCTCAAAAAAAAAAAAAAGAATTTGGATACAATAAAGACTTCTTTGGTGGGGGGATGACCCAGATTAATCTGGAATGAAACCAAATAAAACCAAGGACTAAGAAATCCGGACCACAAGGACAAACTAGAATGAGGTAGATTGTTAAAAACAGGTATTCAAATGATAGAACCAGAGAGGATGAAACAATCTTTGAAAATATAGACAACCATGAATATTGAACAAAGGTGTTTTCCCTCTAAGCAGGAAAAAAAGAAAAAAAAAAGTTAATGCCCAACTTCCAGTTCCGGCAACATGGCAGATTACCAAGACAATGTCTGAAACTTCCTCCTGTGAGAGAAGCAGGATGCCCACATTGTGTGTATGCCACCTCTGGCCCTTCTTAGGGTCTATCATTATTCTCAGTAAATCAGGTTAACGTGAACACCAAGGGTACCCTACAGAGAGAAAGGACACGTAGGACAGAGGGCAAGCAGAAGCTCTGCCGCATTGCCCTGGTGAGAGGGCAGGAGTCAAGGACCTATTGCATGGTGATTATAGGAATAATAACAATAGCAACAATAAAAGCCAGACTTTTTTTTTTTTAACATTTATTGATTGTTCATTTTTAGTAGCCTTAAGCATTACACTAAATGCTTCACATGTATTAATTTCATTTGATCTTCACTAAATCTTACAGCTATAATTACTAACCCAATTCTACAGATGGGGAACTTAAGGTTTGAAGAATTACATAATCATCTGAGGTTACACAGCCCACAAGTAGCAGAGATCAAAACTGAATCTACTGGACTCTAGGGTTTATCCTTTTAATGAAACATCACCCAACATCTACCGTTGGTTAGGTGCTGCCACGCTCCTATCTCAGTTAAATAGAGAGAACGAAGCACGGACACCAATAAAGCCCATATGCTGGGCAGTGTTGGAACACGGAGAACCCACAATTTAGCTGCTTGCGACGGTGACAATGAGCTAGCACAAGGCTGGCAAGTTCTACTCAAGCCAATTTACCATAATATCCAGTGCTCAGGGACAAGAGATGGTGACTTTCTCCATCTGTAAAATAGAAAATCTATACAACCCCAACTAATCTTTTGCAAAGTCTTTGTGAGAAATAATCAAAATGTCACAGGTAGAAGTTCCCTGGGGACCAATTTAGGCTGAAATAAAAAAATGTAATATTTTTAGACAGAGCTTAGAGCAATGATATGGACTACTTCCAACTCAGAGAATTCTCCCTTGTTCTCAGAAACAACCAGAGGTGGTCAAGAAAATGTTGATGATGCCTCTTGCTAGAGATCATCCTGGGAGCTGGGACGCATGCCCTTTGAGACTCCTTTCACTCATGAAAGTCTATCACTCTTTGACTGATACATAGCTTATTGAGAGAGACAACAGCTTCTCGGAATTCAAAACATGCCAATTTGTCACCTGTGATTCCAGTGAAGCCACATGGAAGGGACTTCAGAACAGTCACACCTGGGGCCTGAGGTAGCAAGATACATATTTGCTGCATTTCTCAGGATCCAATTCTGAGCCATTCCGGACTCAGCTCTTTGGCTTGCCATGTAGCTGAGATAAAAAACTCATCCTGTATTTTAACATCAGAGAATAATTGGCCACAAGAGTGAACTTTAAAGAGGGCTGCCAAGCAGCCGTGGATCAAGCAGTCTCAGAACCAAACAAAGGAAATGGAAAACAGTGTCAAGCTCACACAGGCTAACACCATTTTAAGTAACCTCCTGGGGTCACAAACCACAAGCATTCAAGTCTTGCTCTTAGTGCCATTTCAATAACTGAGTTTGAAACCAAGCTCAGATCAGCTAGCATGATTCACTGGCAGAACCAGGCTACTGTGGTTCTGAGACAAAGATGACATTCATTAGCCATGTGGTTTCTCAGAAAGCATATCTACACAGCAGGTTTTCCTGGCAATTTTGGATACACATGACTTTTTCTGACTGCTGTTCTTGGCTAGTTTTCTGAAAGGAAAGAGTACAAGATCTCATTATATTCCGAAGTACAAATGAATTCAGTCTCAACAGACTTTAAACCCGGCTTTACAGGAAAAATAAAAGGCTGAAACAAAAATAGTGTACCCTGTCAAGAACAATTTAGGATAGTCTTCTCAAACAAAAACTGCTCGGCATGATTACCCCAGGAAAGATCCATTAACATGCAACTGGTGTTTACCCTGGCCAGCTCCTGGGTATTCACATGGCACTGTCAGGTCAGAGACCTAAATGCTAATCATAGTCTCCATTCATCTTTCTCCTAGCACAGGAGTATGAAAAGAAACTCCTCAGAACAAGGTTAAAAAGCAAACAAGCATGGAGATTGTCCAGAAAGGTGGTAGCAAGAGTCTGAGGGCATAGAGTCTAATGGTTAAAATCCTGGCTTAATTCACATACTCAACAGGCAAAAAAACCAACAACAAAAGCAAACATGAATCCCCAACCCCTAAACCTCTTGCTGACAGGAAAAGAGCCTGGCTTAATAAGTTAGAATGATCTAAAAGCAACCCAGCTCCAGCCAAAAAAAGCCCTAAATACTAACTGCCAAATAAAAGAGAATCAGTCAATCAATCAAAATAATATAGTGTGTTATGTAATATAAAAAAATGGTGATTTTTATAAATGCTTTAAATGATACGAGAAAATGTTTAAGATATGTTAAGTGGAAAAAAACAAGATATTATATCTACGGAATGATCTCAGCTGCATAAAATAATATGTAAGTACAAAAAACTAGAAGGAAATATGTTAAAATATAAATTATGATTATTGCTGGGGGTAGTGGTAAAAGAAATGTAGGAGACATTGTCTTCTTCTTCTCATTTTTTTTGTTTGTTTGTTTGTTTTTGTTCTTGTTTTTGAGATAGGGTGTTGCTGTGTAACCCAGGCTGGGGTGTAGCGGCACGATCACAGCTCACTGCAACCTCAAACTCCTGGGCTCAAGCAATCCTCCTGAGTAGCTGGGATTACAGACCTGAGCCACCACACTCAGCTGACATTTTCTTCTTTAAGATTTTCTTCTACCTCTAAACTTTCTATAATGGGCATGTATTCTTTTTACAAATAGGGGGGAAACAACACTGTAATATTCTAGAAGAGCAAACCGACACTAAAAAAGAAGAAAAAAATAACATTTATTAAGCGCTTACTGTAGGCCAGGGACTGTCTCAAATGCTTTACATGTATTACAGATTGAGTAACCCTTATCTGAAATGCTTGGGACCAGAAGTGTTCTGGATTTTAGACTTTCAGATTTGTAGTGCTCAACCTGTACCTCGTTTGATACTCACAACAGCCCTATGAGATAGGTATGACTTTATTCATGTTTGACAGATAGGAAAGACAGGTAACATAACGAGTGGAGAAGATGGGCTATGCAGCCTGACCGAATGACTCCAGTGGTTTTAACCACTTGTGTATACTGCCTCTCAACCACAGTGGCAGAACCTGTCTCCCTGCCTGCAAGCCTGACCTACAAACAATCCTCAATGATAAAATCTACTTTTAAAGGCCCTATAATAATTTAGAAGGATGTGACCAAGGTACTAAGGTATTCAGGTAAATTTTCAAATTAGAGGAACTTAACAGCTCCTCTAATGAAGCTATAAAGGAAATCTACATGCTAGACCAACACATCACTGCAACTGAAAATAAACCAGCATGACAAATTCAACCCACAGCTAAATTTCACAATACAAGACAAAGCTAGGAATAACTGTCAAAGAAAGACCCCTGATATCCATTTATCAAATTGCCAAGAAGAAAGACAAAGTATTTAAAGATATAATTATGAGGACTTGGATAGAAAGGATCTGAATTTGCCCCGCAAAAAAGTCCCCTAGCAATAAGAGGCATGGACCACTAGAGATTAGAGAAGAGAAAGAAACTTAGGAGAAAAATAAAAAGCATTGTCATTGCTATAACTTGTCTGCAACCAGCTTAGGAAGACCCCTTTACTTTTTTTTTTTTTCAGTCCACCATTAAAGACCTTTTGCTTAGAAATAATCGATTTTGCTTGGCAAAAAGGCATCAAGACACACAAGTACTTTGGATCAAATTCTGTAGAATCAGCCTATTTGAGATGCATTAAAGTTAATGCCAAAACCAACATGGTGTTCTGTTCACAGTTCCTTGCTAGAGGTTTTAAAAGCAGAAAAATATTGAAATTCCAAGTCTGAAGTAGAAACTTTTTATCTGTAGATACAAACCACCTTTAGATACTAGAAGCTATCAAGATTTGATAACTCCAAATTAACCATGTATTTTTTTAAATCCCTGGTTGTTAGGAAAAGTGACTGTTTAGAAAAATACAAAGCTGAGTTGGTACCTTATCTTTACACAAGACAAATTCCAGAAGGATTAGATGTTGAAAAAGAAAAAAAAAATTCTAAAATAAAGTCGGGATTAATATTTTTGTAATCTTAGAATGTGAAAAACTTTTCTAAACATGACGTAAAATTCCAGAAACCACAAAGGAAAAGCTAATAAATCAAAATATATAAAAATTACAAATGTCTAAACTGTTAGACATCATATACAAAGCTTAAAAAAAGTAGGAAAATATCTTTACCACATATATTACAAGGTTCATAACCTTACCTGATATATGAGAACTCTTTAAAATCAACAAGGAAAATAAGAGCATTGAAAATTAGACAGATAACACAAACTGGCAATTTACATACCAAAAACAACAGGGAAACCTAACAATGTGTATCACAATTTCAAATTTATGAACAGTTTGACACAATAATTCTACTTGCAGGAATTAATTCTAAGGACATGCCATGCAAAGATATTCATTAAAACAATGTTTATTGCCGGGTGCGGTGGCTCACGCCTGTAATCCTAGCACTCTGGGAGGCTGAGGTGGGCGGATTGTTTGAGCTCAGGAGTTCGAGACCAGCCTGAGCAAGAGCGAGACCCCGTCTCTACTAAAAATAGAAAGAAATTAATTGGACAGCTAAAAATATATATAGAAAAAATTAGCCGGGCCCGGTGGCGCATGCCTGTAGTCCCAGCTACCTGGGAGGCTAAGGCAGGAGGATCACTTGAGCCCAGGAGTTTGAGGTTCCTGTGAGCTAGGATGACGCCACGGCACTCACTCTAGCCGGGGCAACAGAGTGAGACTGTCTCAAAAAAAGAAAAAAAAAAAAACAATGTTTACTGACATTTAAAAAGCTGAAGTCCACCTAAATGTCCATGAACTGGGGATTAGTTAAATCTGAGGTCACAAACATAAATGTTTTCAGGGGTTGGCACAGGCAGTAGAAATAAGCTCCACAGGCCAGCTGCAAAACAATAAACAAACAATAAACAGGAAGTGGTGGGATCTGCGGTGAACTGGAAAGCTAATACGCATTTCAGTAATTCAAACTGTAAAAACTGTATGTGCCACAGGCCAAAGTGGCTCTCCCTTCCCTAGTCCCCACACACTCCGAGGGTTAGATGTGTAATCTATAGCCATGGGACAAATACTGCTGCCTGTTCTCTCTGTGACAAGCCTAAGAGGGTCCCCTTACTCTGAATGCTCCTCTATTCTATCACATGTGAATAGCTACAAAAGGGTTCACTGATGTGGCAACAAAGACTGTCAGGGTTGGACAAAACCGTACAGGTCACCTAGTCTAAGAGGAAACTCTGTGAGGCCGCAGTCGTTCGGATTGTTTAGGCCCAGGTAAAGAATGCAGAGGGGGAGGAAGGACATGGAAAGTGATGGAGTAGAAGGCCAGAAGTCAGGGAATGAGGACTAGACTAGGCTTTCCTGTGGGATTTTCATTTTCCATAAGAACAAAACTAAGATGGGAAGGGAGGTGGGAGAATAAAAAAGGGCGAAATCCTGTGCATCACACACCATCTATATCACTGTCCATAAGACTCCATATATAGATCAAATTCCAGGAACTCAAGAACTATTCTCATATAAAGGGCTGAATTCATAGTACCACTGTTAAACATTCCTTTAGCAATAAACTTCTGGGCAGCTGTTACCCTCATTAACCAAGCTGGCACAGGGAAGAGTTGCTACAGATAATGTGACAGACTGTATATGGTATTTTTATTGCAAGATCTTAATTCATCCCAGGAACTGTTTTAAATTATCCTAGAATGGTTGTAGTTTATAATTACCGTCTCAGCAGCACTTCCAAAAGTGGAAAACCTTCACTCGAACCTGGAATGGAACGTTTCTTCCCAACTTGTGAAAATAACTTTATGCTTGGTCCTGCCATATCTGGGAACGGATAGCAAATTTTCTGACTTCACTTCATTTTAAACTCCACTCCCTTAAGATTTCTGAAATTCAAACTAGATACATCCATGTCTGCAGGCTCCAAAATCTTAGAATAACTTTTGCTATGATTTTCCTAAATAAAGAGCAAATGGAAGTGACTGGTGGGGCTATGAAGTGGGTCCAAGTCTGCCCTTCGTCCAGCGGCTGGTCACTTTCCGAGTCAACGCTGTGTGCAATGTGAGCTCAGTTATGCAAATGGGAGCACTGGACAGCTGATGGCCCCCAGATAGGTCTCTCTGCCTCTCTATAACACACACAAACACACACACACACACACACACACACACACACACACACTTACTTGAGTTATTTTACACTAATAACTGTACCAATAGGATTAACACTATTTTGGAGAAAAAAAAAAATTAGTGTAGGAACTATCTAGGTGTTACAGCTTCCAAGCAGGCATAGAAGGGAAGCAATGTGGTCAGAGAAAACATAAAAGGTCTTAGCATGCTTGATATTTAAACCCTAGGAACAAGAAAGTCATAACAGGATTAAGCTCATTTTAGGTATTAAATAAATGCCTGAAAGCAAACAATGTTTGATCCAGAAAGTGGGAGCTGCCACAGCAGAGCTCTCAACAAAACTGGAAAATAAGCGTTGGGGCTTCCTCCTACCTCCCTCTGCTTGGGGGCCCGGCCTAAATATCTTTAACTCTTTCCCTTTTCTGGCAGTTCATCCACCTCTCCCACCTCAAGTGTTAACACAAGTAAATAAAATTTACTGCATGCCTACTCGGTCAGATACTCTGCTAAGCGCTATAAAAGCGTTTTAAAATGCAGTCTTCTCAATAACCCTGAGATAAACATTAGTATCTTCATTCTAGGTTGAGTGACTTGTCCACAGTCTCATAAATAATGAAACCAGGATTGAATTCAGGTCTATCTGGCTCTTGGTCAGTATGTTATACTGCCTCCTATCCTCATTTTGGTCTCCAAAGCACCTCTTTGCATTTTAGAAGGAAAGGGAAAAAACCTTACATATACTGAGCATCATTTACATGCTTTACACAGGCTCTCTTGCTCAGGACCATACAATCCCTACGAGAGAGATGTGTTAGCTCCATTTTAAAGACTGGCAAACAAAGACCAAGAGAGTTTGAGGGCTCTTGAAGACTTTAATCTCACCTTTAGCAGATAAAGAAACAGAGCTCCAGAAAGGTTAGGTGGCTTACTTAAGGACACAAAGCTATTAATAGTTACTGTCAGAGCTGAGACCTGATTCCCGATCCACTGCTCTCTATAAGCTGTCATTCTGAAAGGAATCCACATATTAATAATAGAGTAGGAACACCAGGCACTTTACTAATGTTTTATGTGCTTTATCCAAGTACAATCAAAGGGATTCCCAACACTGCAATTCCAGTCAATGTTTTTCTAATAATGTTTTATCAAAGGGGGAAAAAATCTAAATTCCACATCTATCAAATTTATAGTCCAATTAATGTGTTCCTATACACACAGATGAATGGATATTACAAAAAGAAAGTTTTGCAAAGAATGTACGATGAATTCAAACAACATAATCAAATAACACATTTCTGAGCACCTGTGTTCTGTGGCTGTTTGCTAAGTGCCGGGAACACTGGAGAAAGAAAATATGCAGCATTGGAATGAGATGAATGCTCACCATTGGCGCATATATAACAGTTCTCACGTTATTCTGAGAAAAATAATGGTCTTGGCATACAAAATGTGGATTTAAAGCCTAACTCTACCATATGCTGTGGTGGGACAGGTTACCTAGTGGCTCTAAGCCTTTCTGTCAAACGAGTGGGAATAAGATCCACTGCGTAAGGATAATGTGAGAAGCAAATGGGACAAAACATTCACAGGGACTGAACACAATAAGCACTCGATTACTATTTTCATCAATTCCTTCTCAAATTCTATAACCTAGTTTTAAGAGAGCAGGTGTCCCTGCCAATAAAATTTAAAATAAGATAAGATAATGAGCAATCAGTATGAATATTACTAAAAATATTCAATATCTATCAGTGGAGTAAGAAAAGCAAATTAACAGAAAAGCTATTACTGATAAGACAATAGACAGCAGGGTATAAGAGAAGAAAAATTAAGAACCAAGTGCCTGAATGAGACTGATAGGCACACTGTGACAGAGACATCACCAGAAAATATGTCAAATGTATGCTGTCGCCATTAAGATGCCTCTACAATAAACACTTTTGTTTTCACCAAGGTTACACTTGGTCAAAATCAAAAATGTTCTTAAAATAACAATGTCTTTTTAGTCAGCATGACATTTTCTAACAGCACAATTACCGTAAAACCCATGGTTGCAAAGTAAAGAAGAAACAACAGCCAAAGAAGGTAAAAATTAAATTGTTCCAATGAGAGAAATTATTTACAAAACAATTAATGAAATGCAAAACTTGTCAATCTGCATTGAGCTCTGAATAGCATGAAAAAACCATTTTGAGTCGATAACAAATACTCCTCCAATGTCACGAAATTCCTGGTAAGACGCAATAAACCTGAAACCATTCTTCCTGGTTATTGTAGTTTCTATCGCATATTATCTTAAAGATTTTTTTTGGCTTTTTTTTTACATTTACCACAATAATGACTACATAAGAAAGAGGATTCTTTTTCCTGGTTTATATGATTAAGTACCCAGTATGTGCTCACAGCGGTTTCTGTTTGTTTTTGGTTTTGTTTTCATGCGAGAAAATGCCTAAGAGTTCACAGGGACAGGCAGCAACCTGAGGATCTGGGTTCTACACTTAATTCTGGCACTAAGTAGGAAAGATGGCTCTGTCTCTGTTCTTCAGTTCTTCAAACTACAAAAGGGAATATGAAACCCCACCTTGCTCTATCACAGGAATGTGGTAATCATCACCAAATGAAAGAACAAAATATGAACACAACTGTAACTATCTGAAATGCAACATAAACCTAAAGTGACAATAATTTTACTATCATCAGCAAACAGGCGTACCATAAGTCTGGATTTAACTGTTCCCTTGGCTTTCCCCTGCTTTCTGGATTATTTGTCGTCATTCAAAGAGCTGATGATTTTTTTTTACAAAAGTAAAATAAAGTATGAAATAATAACATAATAAGTAATAACACTTAATACACAATGAACCAAAACCAAACATAAAAGAACTTTATAATTCTCTAATAGAATTCTACCATAAAAAAAATATTCTACCATAATTCTGAAAGTAAACTTGGTTCAAATATCCAAGCTACATTTCATTTGATCCTTTGTCCAACTCTGTGGGACAAGTATGACAGGTGGTATTATGCCTGAGTTTTACAGACTAAAATCCTGAAACTCAAAGAATAGAGCAAGGGCCCTTCACCCTTCTGATGTAATTTAATGTTCATTCTACTGGTCCCGTGTTATGAGGTGCCCCTATTTTCAAGGAAATTCACTTCACACAATGTCAAACTTCTACGCTGGTAATTTTATCATTCCTTTTACACAGCTCCACCGCAAGGAAATTCCAGAGGGGAGACTGTGCACACGAGAAGCGAAAGGGCGGCATCTATTGACAGAAGTGTGTTGCTGCAATGGAAGTAGTTTGAGAGCTTCAAGACTGAAAATACCAGTAATGTCAACAGTTTACAAAAGTGAGTGGAAAGAAAAACCCTATTGATAGAGGTGCAAGGGGAAGAAAAAAAGCAAGCAATGAGAAGTTCTAAAAATGATACCAATGACCACTTTGATGATCAATTTCAACCAGAAATAGTTTTAATTCCTTTGTTTTAGAGCAGTTTTTAAATCAGTCACTTTGGGAGCAAGTTTTCTTTGGGAATGTAGCTGTGGTTTTATAACCGAAGTCAATGGCAAATCACTGGGGAAAAGTTTAGGTAACTGAAATTTACTCCATGAACAATGTTTCAAGAAAGGAAGGGAAAGTGGAGGAGGAAAGGAGGAAGCTGACATTTGTGAAGTGCCTACTGGTTAAGTATCCCTGATCCACCATGCTTGGGACCAGAAATGTTTCACACTTTGGATTTTGGAATATTTGCATTATAATTAACTGTTAAACATCCCTAATCCAAAAATCTGAACTCTGAAATGTTCCAATGAGTACTTGCTTTTGAGTGTCATATCCATGCTCAAAAGTTTTGGATTTTGGGGCATTTCGGATTTCAGATTTTCGGATTCAGGATGCTCAACCTGTATTATGTTGCAAGCACTTTACATGCATTTATCCCATTTAACGCTCACACAGACACAAAATATATCCTAAGGTTCTAGTATTACCCGCATTTTACAGTTGAGGAAAATGAAGCTCAGAGAGAAGAAAGTGGCTCAAAGCTACTCAGCAAATGGCAAAGTCAGGATTTGAACCCTGAATGCCTGACTCTAGTGATCTTAACCAGCAAACGTACACTGAAATATCACTTTGGTACACATAGACATAATGTCCATACAAACAGACACAACTGTAACTTCATAAAACCTTCTAAACAAATGTGAAATCTAACATTTTTCAGTCAAAAAATTTGGATGTATAGAACAACCAATACTCTGAGTTGTGTCTTTTTCTCAGTAGCAACACAATAAATTACCATCAAACCTCCTCTTTGAATCATCTCCTCAATACTACTTAATCCCTACATTGTCAGTTCCAAATCTCAATAATATCAGCATTGATCTCCGACAGAGAAATGAAGAAAGGAAAAGAGACATGCTTTCCATTCAAGAAACATTATGCTTGGTGTAAACGTGTCATCAAAAACAAAAGATGCTCAATTGTGTTGTATTTCATTTGAGTAGTGGAGCATCAGGATTTCTATTACGAAAAAGTGGTCCTGTTTGTTGGGAGAGGGAAATGACACAAGGACAACATCTTAAATAATGAAAAAGCTTCCACATTATGCTTTTCTTTCACAGGCACTGGGCTACACAAGCAAGTATCACTTTTCGGAGTTCTAATAGAGACTCTTTGGATGGGGGGTGAGCAAACTGGCACACAATCTTCTCCTTTGCCTTCGCAACATTTCATGTCCCAGGAATATGGATTACTGAACTGTCAAGAGTCTATGTGAGAAAAAAATGGGTGGTGAAACTGAGAAGAAAGATTTAATAAAGTATCTTTGACAGCTCAAAGGAAGAAGAGTAAAAAATATACATCTAGGTGAATGAGAGCATAATTCAAAATCATGGTTGTGGCTCTAGTAACAGGAAAAATCATTTACATTCACTTCAGCTAAAAACTAAAAACTTTGCTTTCTAGAACAACTAATTTACATTTTAAAATATTTTTCAGACTTTGGAAGCTTCTTCGTGAAGAATAAACAACATTTACAGTCATTTCTCTTTCTCTTCTCTGACTTCAAATTATAGCAAAATTAAAAAATAACTGAACCAAATCTGGCCTTGGTTGTAATGAGATTCAAACTCAAGAATTTTCACGGTGTGATTGCAGCAATTAGGAATTCCAGACCTCCAGGCTGTTAATCCCAACCTGGCAACGTTTTGACACCTGGGGCAGGCTAACAATGTTCGCCAGGAGACTGATCACACACTCTCCCGCGACACATGATGTTGTGACTGAATTAGAGTCTTAGGGACTGGTTTACAGAAACACACCAGACAGCGGCAGAGAGAAACTTCTGAATAAATCTACTCCCTGCAAAGGTAACAATTATAAAAAGTATCATTCACTATTTATGAATAGGTTTACCAAGCAATTAACTTTAAAACCACTGCAAACAACCTAAATGTGTATCAACCGAAGAATGGCTAAATAAGCTACAGTACATGCTCAAAATAGAATACTAAGCATCAGGAAGAATGAGGACTTTCTACGTTGCTATGGAGTGATTTCTAGGATATACAGTTAAGTGAAAACAAGAGTAGAGGAAAGTATGCGCAGTACACTACTGCTACTTCAGAATGGGAGTACAAACACACATGTCTTTGTATATATATATATATATATATACACACACACACAAACATCCCCAAAACATAACAGCAAAAAAAGAGGGAAAAAACAGAGAGGGGATTGGGATAGAAGCTAAATCTGAATAACTTTGTTTTGTGGATTTACCTTTGGAACCATATAGTTTATATGAAGCAAAACAATAAAAAAGCAATATCTAAAAACAGAAAACAAAATGAAACAAAAAATCTATCTGCATATTTTTGTTTGTGTCATAACCACACAGAAATTATCCCAAGTACTTTTTTTTTTTTTTTTTTGAGAAAGGTCTTGCTCTGTCACCTGGGCTAGAGTACAGTGGCGTAATCATAGCTCATTGCAACCTCAAACTCCTGGGCTTGAGCGATCCTCCTGCCTCAGCCTCCCAAGAAGCTGGGACTTACAGGTGCGAACCACCACACCAGGTCTCACTCTTGCTCAGGCTGGTATCAAACTCCTGGCCTCAAACAATCCTCCTGCCTCAGCCTCCCAAAGTGCTACGGCTACAGGCATGAGCCACGGCACCTGGCTTCCAAGTAGCTTTAACATATAATAAATAACTTGACTGTACATCTCTACTGGGAAATTCCTAAGGATAAAGAGAAGTGCAACACAAATCTTAGATTGTTTTCAGTCATAATTGCTGGTGGAAGTACAGATATTGTGATTCTGAGGCTGACATTTATGGTGGAATGTAGAGCAAAGGAGTAATTACATTGGTATTGCCGGGAAGGTTAAGATATTTGGCATGGGGGAAAGATTACAGATGCAGGATCAAAGTGATTAAGTAAAACACTGGCAGTGTCCAATCTGTACTAGAAATAGCATAAGAACTCATGAGTTTGTAATAAACATATTTCCTAGTTTTATCCATTCAAAGGCCTAGAAAAAAATGACCTAACTGCAATGATCACACATTATACCCAGACTGTGATCTCTAAACACCATTTCCCACTAAAAGGAACCAGAGTTCCTTCAAAAAATGGCTGTTTCCAGATTTGGAGTAGGGAATAGACAAGATACGCCTGGAACATTTCAACATACTAGAAAGCAAGGAAGTTGTCAAAAACTACTGGGAAGTAAGTAAATCATACCTCAATAAACCACATTTTTAAAAAACTCCTGGGTTTTATCAAGATGGAACAATTTGAACATAAGGAAAATTGAAAGGATTGAAACACATCTAATATTTTTAAATCCATAAATTCATAATGATTAAAATCACTGATTATCTCTCGAGAATGCTAGAGACCAACGCATTATTTTGAAAATGATAAATAAAAAGAAAAAAATCTAGTACATATTCTGTCTTCTCTACGTAAATTGTACCTGAGACTAGCTACATAAATAATGAAATGCTGCTTCATGGAAATATTTCAGTTAGTAAATAGAGAAGGAATGACCAAATGTCACCATTTGTAACCTCTAATGAAATGGCATGTAGGCAATGACTTTTAGTAGCTTCTAAAAATAGAAAAAGAGAGATGACCATATATCCAAACATTATGAACCTCCTGATGGAAGTACATTTCTAGGAAATATCCTTGCCAGAAAAAAAAAAAAAAAAATTGAACCTGAATCTGATCAAGCTTCTAGATCAGCAGTTCTCAGAGTAGCCTGTGGACCCCTGGGAGATCCCTGATACCCTCTCTAAGGGGACCTGTAGGATTGAACTAATTTCATATTACTCCTAAGACATTATTTGACTTTTCTACTGTGTTGACATTTGCACTGATGGTACAAAAGCAGTAGTAGGTACAAATGCTAGCCTTAGTATGAATCAAAAAGTGGCACCAAACAGCGTTAGTAGCTAATACCTTCTTCACCACCACAGGCTACAGTTTTTAAAAAATCCAATACCCTTAAGAATGCCCGTGATGAAGTAGTAAAATATATTAATTTTATTAAAGTTCACTTCTTTTTAACAGTATCTGATGAAATGAAAAGTCTGCACAAAACACTTGTATCATAACTGAAATACAACGGTCATCTTGAGGCAAAGCACCTGTGCGATTGAGCTATGAGCTCAACCAGCTGCTTTTTTTGTGGAACACCATTTTTACTTGAAAGAATGACAAATTGTGGTTATTCAGGCCTGGGTAGGTAGCAGACATTTTCTCAAAAATGAAAAAAGGGAGCCTGTCACATAAAGGAAAACAACTGATTGTGTTTTTTGCCAATGATAAAATTCAAACTCTCAAACGAAAATCAGAATTTTGGAAAACTTGAATCCACTGCTGTGAACTTCACAGCTTGCCTACATTTAGACACTTTTCTGATGAGATATGGTCATAATTTCAAGGAATGTTACTTTTTTTTAACATTGTATAATGAAACGTTCCAACATTTAGAAGATCTGTGTAACTCAGTGGTCCAGTGTTTTCCAAATGACCCATGCATGTTACAAAATCATGTGTGAGTAAAAGTTCCATTCAAAATACAAAATAGACCAATGAACTTAAACATGCAGAGTAAGAAAAGTTCATTGATATAGTTTCAGATTCTACATTGCCACTTACCTTTAAGAAATCACCATTTTTTGAATTTTGGTACAGAGTCAAAGGAGAGTACCCACGATTATCTGGAAAAGCTATTAAAATACTTCTCTCTTTTCCAACTATACATCTTTGCTAGGCCAGACCTTCTTGATAAACTTCCACCAAAATAATACATTATAACAGACTGAATGGAAAACAGGTATGATAATCTGTCTTCTACTAAGCCATACAGATTTTTTAAAATGTAAACAATGCCATTCTTCTTGTTTGTTTTTGTTTTGGGAAACATGGTCATTTATCATAAAAAATATTTATATTCACATATAATTAGTTTATTATTAGTGAATTAATAAATTCTTTAAAATTTTTCTGTTTTAGTTTCTAATTCAATAAATACCAGTAGATATAACCCACATAAACAAAAGTTCTTTGGGGTCCTCAATAATGTTTATAAGTGTGAAGGGGTCTTGAGAAACACTGGTCTTAGATCAAACTACCAATTTACTAGACATTCAGGGAACATATTAAACAGCATCACTTAGATGTAATTAGCATATCCAGAATGTGGGAAACTATATGAGATAACAATTGGGTTTCAACAGTATCACAAAGTATGGGGGCCACAGGGTTGCAGGAAGGAGGGGCTATAAATTAAAAGCAACTTAAGAGATATATCAACCAACTGCAAGGTATGAATCTTATTTGTATCCTAATTCAAACAAACTGTAAAAAAATATTTATATGTAAGGAAAACTAAACAGTGACAAGGTATTTTACAGCGTTAAGGAAATTATTTTTTTAAAGGTATTATAATTATATTTTTATATGAGTCTTGAATCTTTTATAGATACCTATAAAATATTTAGAATGAAATATGCCTAGAATTTGCTTCAAAACAATAAAGAGGTAGGGACAAGAAATAGCGGAGATGAAGAATTAAATAAAACAAGAACAGTTATGAGTTGAGACTGTTGTAGCTGAGTGATGGGAACTTCATTAGATTTTATCTTACTAATGGAGGATGGTATATTTAATGATATGCACTAATTTTTTAAACTCATTTTGAAACAAACGACCAATAAATTCAAAGAATGCTTTGGGAATGTTCCTTTTGTCTGTATGAAATGTCAGATAGAGTTTCAAGTTGTAGATACCTGGGTTCCCAAAAAACATCACGATGCATCCTTGAGAGTATTAACTTAAGCATAAGCAAATAAAGCATCTCTGCTACCATACCAATCATTATTTTAAATTATAAATAAGGTAGTAATAATTCTCACCTCCCAGCAAATATCTAATTTCTAAAGTGTATAGCCAAAAGCAAAGAGTGTACCCTAACAAGAAATGAATAATTGACTGTGTTCTGACAATTCAGTAAAGCTTCTTTCTAAACACCCAAGGAAATCTCAATTTACAATCAGATTTGGAGCCCTGATCTGGGAATGAATAATTAAGACAGTTTCAGAAATCATACGTTATTGTTGGCCTCCTGGGAAAAGCTAAGGGCTAAAATTTATTCTTCTTTGCCACAAAAAAGCCATCTGAATGGCTTATAATTATCCAGGGAATCCTAACGACCAATCTTGTTCAGGTTCTACTACTTTCATCAAATTAATTTTGAATTAACAGTTTGGTGGTTTTCTATCCTGATAGACCCATCATCACATAGAGGGATATTAGCTCTCTGTGCTGCATCAGGATTCTATTTTTAATTTCTCTCATAAACCAAGGAAAAATCTAAAATAGCACTAAGTATTTCCAGGGAAAAAAAGGGTACGCTAGGCACTAATTTACTTCACCTGAAGGTCTCTCCTTCGGTCCCTTCCCCCCGCCCCTTTGCTCCTACACCCACACTCTTGTCTTCCCAGCCATACCACAGGCTGAGGGTTTCCACAGACATGCTTCATGTTTCAAAATACACTTCAAATGAGACTCTTGATGGCTTCCCTGGGGTTCTTGCTGAGGTTCTTGCTCTCTTTTCTGGGCTCCTACAGCACTTTTTTATACACAGAATTTACCAGAATAGCTTAGTGAGAGGCTATATAATATACACAGGTAAGAGGATGCACTCGGCAGCCAAACTGCTTTGGTTCAGATCCCTGCTGTGCCACTCACTGCCTGTGTAACTGTAGTCAATTACCCCCTGTAAGCCTGTTTTCTTTTTTTTTTTTTTAATTTACAAATAAAAATTGCATATACATATCATGTACAACATAATGTTTTGAAATACAGTAGTCCCCCCTTATCTGCAGGGGATAAATTCTGAAATCCCCAGTGGACAACAAGATATTAATAGAACAATTATAGTAATAACAACATACCGTTTACAATTTCATGGATAAAATATTCATTCTTACCATAGATCTTAGTAACCTCAGTATATGATTTTTTCTTTCCATATTAAGTCTAGAACTTTCACCTTTTCACTTACAGGAAGCACTTTATGGCTTCTATTTGGCATGCCCAAATTGCGAGCATCACTACTCTTGCACCCCGGGGCCATTATTAAGTAAAATAAGGGTGACTTGAACACAAGCAACTGCAATACTGCAACAGCCGATCTGACAGCTGAGCTGGCTGCTAAGTGATTAGCGAGCAGGCAAAGTGTACAGCACGGATGCGCCGGACAAAGGAATGGTTCACATCCAGGGCAGGACAAAGCTGGACGACTGTAAGATTTAATTACGCTATTCAGAATGGCGCACAATTTAAAAGTTATGAATTATTTCTGGAATTTTCCATTTAGTATTTTTGGACTGCAATTGACTTTAGGTAACTGAAACCTTGGAAAGGGAAACCATGGACAAGAGGAGACTACTTATTGTATGTACACACTGTGGAATAGCTCAGTCAAGCTAATTAACGTGATTTACTGCACATACTTATAATTTTTTGTGGCAAGAACACTTAAAATATACTCTCTTAGCAATTTTTAAAATATAATTTATTGTTATTAGCTAGTCGTCATATTGTGCAATAGATCACTTGAATTTATTTCTCCCATTGAGCCTCAGTTTTTTTACCCATAAAATGGTAATAGTAACATTACCTACTTCATAGGATGGTTGTGAAGATTGAGCTAACATATATAATGCCTGACACATACCAAATTCTCAATAAATCTAAGCTATCACTACCGCAACATATCAAAATCACTGGATTATTTTCTGCTACATTATGAACTCTCTCAGGGTAGTGACAATATTTGAGTTTAATTCAATTAGTTGAATTAAATATTGAATTAATTCAGAGACTATGTCTGAGTTTAATCGAAAACAGTGTGCTAACTTTAAGCCAGGCAATTGCTAGGTGTTAGGAATACACAGACGAGTAAATTAAAGTCCAGGCTGTCGAGGATCCTGCAGTCTTGCCTATTCACACATGGGACACACAACACAGAGGACTTCAAAAAATATAGATTGAATTCATATGAGGGGGCCACCTACTAGCAAATCTTTTTATAGAGTAAGTCGTAAGAAATCTGAAAACGACTTCATTTGAATAAATAGGAAACTTACTTCAAAACCTAAGGATTCCAAGAGCTAATACTCAACAATACTTGCAAAGATAATAAATTGACTGAAAACTCCTGTTGGTTCCTCTTGATCTGCAGAAGCCCTGGCTAACTCAATTTAGACTAAAGCCAGGAAAAATTTAAACAGAAAGTTTAAAAACATATCTAGCTCTATTTTTTTAAGTTAAGCAAGTAATATGTTAAAACAGTAATACACTCTCTCTGTAAAAGCAGCCAAAACTAAAGTTTTCTCCAGAGGCAATGACTCTTATCAAGTTATTTTATATCCTGTCTTTTTTTATCTGTGCAGTTGCACGTGTGCATATATACAGCAATAGGGAACATGGCTTTAATATACTCTTATATACACACACATATGTTTCTCAATTCTATAACACCGATCTACATTCTATTCTTATGCCAATATCACAATACTTTCATTATTGTGGTTTTGTGGTACATTTTGATATCTGGAAGTGTAAGTCCATCTTTGCTGTTCTTGTTCAAAAATATCTTGAATATTTTTATGCATTTATACATCCATATGGGAAATAAATATGGTATTATTATATTTGAAACATCTATCCGGGTTTTCAAATGTAATGACATAAAATTATAAATTATATTCTTTGATCACTCTATTAATAACATTCTTCTATTTCTAATAATGCTCTCTCCCCCCTTTTCCCTACTATAGTTTACTGGTATCGTCTTCCTTTTTAACTTGATCAAATCTGCCAAATGTCAGGTACTTTCAAAGAACCTGCTTTTGGTTTTACAGATCAACTTTTTTGTTTGTTTTCTATTTCATTAAATTCTGCCTTTATCTTTATACTATTTTTTTTTTTGCTTATTTACACCCTTTCTTGTATCCTAAAAAGAAAATATATTTAAGGGTATAAATCCTCCTCTGAATACCATTTTTTGCTGCATCCCATAGGCTTTGAATTACAGGGATCTGAATTTTGTAGGGTTCTTATAATTCATTTCTAAATAGTTTATAATTTCTATCTTGATTTTATCTTTAAAGCAAGAACTATTTAAAGATATATTTTTACATTTCCAAATGGGAAAAAGTAGCTTTGGCTACTTGTTACTGTTAATTTCTAATTTTATTGTATTATAGTCAGTGAATGTGCCCTATGATTTCTGTGTCGAGATTTCTTTTTGTGTACTTTAAAACATAGTGAAATTTTATCAATACTCCAAATATGTTTTTAAAGTTTCATGTATATTTGAAAAGTTTTTCTATTTTCTGTTTTATGAACCTTGTTAATAGTGTTAGTTTTTTGTCTAACTGAAATGTCAATTTTTGAGAGGATATTTAAGTCTTCCTGATTAACATCTTAAAATTATAGTTTTCCCATTGCTCCTTCTTGCTACACATTCTTGATGCCATCCAAGACATACTGTTTCTTCACGTTCAGTAACACATCAACAAAGACCCTTTCCACAGGACCTTTGCATGTGCTATTCCTGCTGCCTAAAAAGCTCTTCCTGTGGATATTCGTACAATTCACATCCTCATCTTACCAAGGAGGACTTCCTGAACTACTCTATTTTTAAAAGCTACACACACATACACACACTCTCTCTCTTTGGCTTTATATTTTCCACAATACTTACCACCACCTGACACGTTAAATATTTTACTTATTTTCCTTCTTCTAGAATGAAACTTCCATGAGGGACAGGTTTCTGGCTGTTCTGTTCACTACTATATTCCTAGAATACTGTCAAATACATAATCACACACACACACACACACACACACACACACACACACACACAGAGTCACTGAATAAATAAATAAATAAACATACAGATGATAAAAACAAATGAAGCTGACTCTAACATGGGTTCAATGACTAATCAGTTAAGGAACCTTGGGTGAGTTATTCTGGTCCTCAAAAGATCTCTCTCTAGATATCTAAGACCTCAACTATCATTAGTTGCATAAACTATGACATTCCTGCCGTTTTTCAAAAGTAGAAATTAGGTTACGGAAGAATGACATCATTTCCTCTCAGCCAGTCAACAGTGGAAAGCCGGGACTAGAAAGGCCGCCTGAAGTTCAAATCCAATGCTCAACTACGCTCTTTTAGGAAAAAGAACAGAATTATGACAGCTGAATATCAAACTTCAGAATTTAAGGATATAAAAATAAAAAAAATTCCTAAAGAGAAAAATCCTTTCTAGAAATATTCAAACCAGGCATACAGACTCTTTAGCTTTCTTCCCAAATTTTTTAGTGCCTCTACTCATTAAATCTTTGTAAACATTAATAAGAGTCTGTGGTTGAAAGAGAATGTTCCACAGCAGAGAAAGGAAAAACACATCCTGTGTTTCATTAGAAACTTTGGAATAATTTATATTTATCCTCTGAAAACATTCAGAATAATCCTTTCAGAGAGCCTAAAATTAGGAGAATGGTTAGCAGAACAACAAGGACACTACAAAATAGTAAAAACTGTCTTCCAATCTAATTCTTAAATACAAAATCAAAATCTCAAATAAACTATTAAAGACAGTTACGTCTTCATTTGATGGAGTACTGCTTTCTTAATTTCCAAGTGGACAAAAAAAAAAAAAAAAAAAAAACGGATAGCAAGTGAACAAAAGATTTTTAAGACAAAAAAAGATGCCACTAATTAGGGACCCAAGAACTACCCAAACATCAGGAGCCACTGATGGGGACAATTATAGGAGACTCAAACTGCACCAAAAAAATGCCCAAGCACTTTCAGTGAAATGACAGAATTGGATGTGTAATATTGCAAACAACTTCCCCCTGAAGATATAACCATTTATTTCCAACTACTTACAAATTCATAGTCTCCATCCTGTGGTACTTTCCAATCTGCAGAATTTTTCAGTGGGCCAGGCACACTCTTGCCAAAGCTGCTGATCTGGTTTTCCTTTTCTTTTTGTTCAAAATATTCCAGAAAAGACGGTTTTGCAGGCTGCATGGTCTCATCCCTTCCTGAAAACCAAGAAAAGTAAAAAGTGAAAAGGAATACTCTTACATTTTAGATAAGTTTAATAAATACATTGATCTCCAGATGGGCTACAGTCTCTGGATCAATGGGTCTTTCTATTAGATAAAAGACTCCTTCTTCAAGAATCTATGAAACTACAAAAAAAGGCACAAATGCTCACTCAAAATATTTCTCATAGAATTTCAAGAGGATACAAGGCCCCCCAAAATACATGCAAAAATTTCTGAGGTCCCTTTCTCTAGATAGAAAGACTTAGGTGATGCAATGATTCTGAGTAAGCTTCACATAATACATTTTAGGTCTCCTATAGCAAATAGTTTCTGTAATCTTTAGTCTGAAAACAGAGATGCGAGCAAAAGTATTTATTCAGCATCTATCATACACAATATTCTCTATAGGCATTGGAATAGGATGACACAGTAGGATGACTTTCCTTGATAATCTCATGACCTAATTAGAACGATGACAAAAATATGCATAATTAAATCACGTTCCACCTACTCTATGAAATATCATGTAACTTTTAAAATACTATCTATAAATGGTTTACAATAAAATTAAAGGGAAAATAGGATAAAATATTACATATACAGTATAATCGCAACTCTATAAAATTATATACATAGGAGAAAAAAAGTCTGGAAGAAAATATATCAAAATGTTAACAGAGTTTGTCGCTGACAGTAGGACTACAGGTTTATTTATTTTTTTATTTTTTGAGAGACAGTGCCTCACGCTGTCTCCCTGGCTAGAGTGCAGTGGTGTCATCATAGCTCACTGCAACCTCAAACTCCTGGGCTTGAGTGATCCCCCTGCCTCAGCCTCCCAAGTAGCTGGGACTACAGGCACGCATCACCATGCCCGGCTAATTTTTCTATTTTTAGTAGAGACGGGGTCTTGCTCTCGCTCAGGCTGGTCTCCAACTCGTGAGCTCCAGCGATCCTCCCGCCGTGGCCTCCCAGAGTGCTAGGATTATAGGTGTGAGCCATGGTGCCTGGCAGCTACAACTATAGGTGATTTTATTTATTTCTTTTAAACATTTTTTAAAGGAGATAGTATTAAATAGGTATTAAATAAATAGAATTAACGATGAGAGATACATGTGCCCAGATCTTGAAGGTTGGGTGGTCAGGGAAGACTGGTAAAGGGGAGCTTAGGTTGGGCCTCAAACCACCCTGGAGAACAGAAGCAGCAGTTTACCCCACAGCCGTTACCATATAAGAGCAGAATACAGCAATTACTAGTTATTAGTAACAATAGCAAAAAGAATTACTTTACCTGGCATAACTTAAAAACCTAGCTAGCTAAGTGTATCTGCTTCATATGTTAAAGTATCTTTGTGCCTGTGATTAGTATTCTAACATGGGGAAACATAGAAGGTTCTTTCAGTGCTTTCCAGGAACATGTGGGTTTACACAGTCCTTTCCCACAGTAACAGGAAAAAGAACCAGAAGGTTCAGAGCCTTAAGAAGTAGATGGGCAAAGGGCTAGAAGATAACGAACAGCAAGTATTGCTCTTCAGGCATCCATGTTCTATGCGATCTTCCTTATCTCATGACACTTACCTGGTCAAGTTTCAAGCCAGCATCCTGACTACCTCTCAGACATTTGTCATCTTTCTCACTGTCACCACTGCCAAGTTAACAGCAGCCAGTCCCAGATTTGCCCACTTCCAGATGTTGCCAACAGCTTACTACACTGTTGCCTCTCCACTTACTGAGAATTAAACACAAAATTTGCTAGGACCACTTAATGAGTACATGGTGTTTTGTGTGCTCTAGGTATGATGCTAGGTGCTTCTCATGTTTATTTTTTTAATTGTTAAATTAAATTGAAGGTATTACTTCATAATATAGTTTTGTAGGAGCTACAACACAATAAGAAACAACTGTGCGGCAATGCTACACACAATCCTATGCATTAAAAAAACATCGTTCGGAAAAACCTCCTAGAGCCAGCAACTTCAATAGTACTGCCAATTGCTGACAAATACAGTATATAAAATATCCTGACAAGATACGCCAACCAGCTGAACAGAAGTCCAGAAACAAAACAGAAAGTCTAAATGGCTATACAAACATTGGAATAACTATTTGGAAAAAGATTAAATTGAATCTCCTCCATATCATATCTTAAACCTGGAATACTCCAAATGGATACAAGATCTAACTGTAAAAATTAAAACCATAAATACTAGAAGAAAACATGTGCGAATGAAATTTAACTGTAGCAGAATGATTAGTTAAAAAGTTACATATATCAGGTTACCAAAAAGCTAAAGTTGATTTTGGAGGCAGCACAACAGAAAAATCCCGCTCTTGGAATCTTATGTTATGTATATTTTACCACAATTTTTAAAAATCAGAAAAAAAAAATCCCTATCCTGCAGTTCAAAGATCTAAATTTTGGTTCTGACTACTGTATGTATGATTTTGAGAAAACCACAGGTTCCCAACCTGCAATAGGCCAGATTATTTCTAATTGCCCTTGTAGCTTTAAAAATTTTATGACTTGGCAGTTGCACAGGAAAACATATTTATGCCCTAGTTATTGATAACTATTCAAAAGCAGTAGTTCTTATCTCCAGAGAGATTATGATATTTGATGCCTTTAATCTAAAATACATTACAACTAGATGTGTACGGGCATAAAACAAAGACCAGGCCAAATTGAAAAATAGGGCTCAACAGTTTAGTGACAAGAATGTCTCTTGAGTCTCTGGATTTCTTTTTGTCGTTGTTGGCTCGTAACAGATGGGAGAGGTGATTCAAACTGTAATAAAGATATCATCTAGAGATATAGGTGATAAAAATATTTCATGTAACTAAAGCAGAAAAACATGAATGAATCAACTAGTAGGGGAAGCCACTTCAACCGGCAAAAAAAACAGTATACATTCAAAAACAGTTAGGTGATCCCTGTATTTAGTGATGCCAGAAATTAAATGCCTCCACTGTAATGATTCTTTCCTTATGTGTAAGGCTGCTCCACTGACGGATTAAGGTTGTGTGGAGGACACAGCATTCCTATTGTTACCAACATTTCCTTAATAACACAATTAAATTGTAGCACCTGTTCTCAGTCTGATTTTATAGGCCAGTAATAATTCTCAGTAAACAGATTTGTATTCCTACCACAATTAGTGTCTAAGATAAATTGTTTTCAAAAGTGGCCACGCTAATATTCTCCCGTTATCTTCATCCCTCAGTTATGCCCTTCCACAATGGGCTGAGCTATCTAACTTGCTTTTGGTTAGTGACACAATAGCAAATGAATAGCAAGAAGAAACTAAAAATTATGTGTATTCTACTACAATGAAAATAAATCTGAGTGAGGCTGCAAGATGGTGAATATACCATGTGGAGAGGCCAGTCAACAGATGTCTCAGCAGAGGACTTCATAAATCAGCCAGGTGACTAAAGAGCAGAGCAAACCAGCCCAGACTGGAAGAACTGCCTAGCTGAGTCCAATCTAATTGCCAACCTACAGAATCATGAATTAAATAAAATGGCTGCTATTTTAAGCCACTAAATTTTGGGGTAATTTGTTATGCAGCAAAAGCTAACTGATACAGTCTAGTCTGTCTGTCTGACTCTCTGACACACACATACACACACTCATACACACCACCCTAAACCTACAAAAAGAGTTTCATTCTTTGGGAACTCAGGTTCAAATTCAACTAACATTTACTGAATACCTTCTAGATTTCAGGCTTTCTACTAGGTGCTTTCACATGATATTCTTATCCAAACTTTAGGACCACTACATAAAGTAGAGAGGGAAGAGGCTTTGCATTTATTAGGCACCTACCAAGTGCCAGGCAATGTACTGTTTCACTGAATCCTCAAAGAATCGTTTGAGGTATGTGTTTTTATCCCCTCTTATAAGGTAAGAAATTTGCCTAAGATTTCATAGCTAGTAACCAACGAGGACAGGATTTGAATGCCAATGATCAGGTTTTAAGTTTGGTGAACTGCACCTCGTATTGTAAATTCTCTAAAATCAAAATAAAGATTCTTGACATGTTAGAATTGCCATTAAGTTACGTGCAGAAAGAGTGAAGGAATGGAATTTTCCCAGTAACCTTATCTTTGAACTTTTCTTTCAGCACCCTTTAGCTAGATAGATGATCAAGTGTGCTGGACAGCAGCCTGACGGTGCTGAAAAGCATGAGAGAATCATTCCAAGCTGATTAAAGGCCATGCTGTCCCCAGGGCTTCAGCTAGCTGGTGAGCTTTTTGTTTTGACTTGAGCTACAGTATTTTTTCAGATGTATCCCAAGAAATGAAGACGTTCAGCTGAATGATGATACAAGAAACCTAAAGCCGTAGGGAAAATAGACTGAGCAAAGAAACAAACCCTTGCAAATAGTCACATCTTGCTCTGATTCTTTTATGTGATGCAAGAAATACATGAACTCCTATACTATGACTGGCCTATTTTTCGTTGTAAGCAGCATTTGTCAAGCTAAACGGACAATCTGTCTAAGCCCACAGACAAAGGAGTGAATTCATAAGCAACTGTACCTTCTATTTGTTTTTCTTTGAAAAATGCTATGCAAAAGCAAAAAGACTCAACAACCCAGATATCTATCAAGTGATGAACAGATAAATAAAATGTAGTATATCCATACAGTGGACTATTATTCAGCAATGAAAAGAAATGAAATATTGGTACATAAAACAACATGGATAAACCTCGAAAACATTATGCAAAATGACAGAAGCCAGACACAAGAAGCCACATACTGTATGATTCGATTTACGTAAAATGTCCAGAATAGGCAAATCCATAGAGACAGAAAATAGATTAATGGCTGCCTGGGAATGAGAGAAGAATGGGAAGTGACAGCTAACAGGATTACAGCTTTTGCGGGTGTGATCAAAAAGTCTGGAATTCAATAGTGGTATGGTTGCAATACCTTGTTAATATCCTTAAAAAAAAAAACAAAACTGAATTCTACGCTTTAAAATAACAAATTTTATAACATGAATTATTTCTCAAAAAATTAATTTTCTTTACAAATTAGGTTACAGTGATGGTTGTATTACACAACTCTGTGACTACATTAAGAACCACTGAATTGTACACTTTAAATGAGTGAATTGCATGGTATGTGAATTATATATCAATAACTCAGTTTTTAAAAAAAAAAGCAACAAGACCCCTTTCTTCTACTATTTGTTCTTATTTCTGGATTCATATGAACTATAGCACAATGTCAGGGTAGTTATAGGTGGGAAGGAGCTTGATCAAAGATTAAAGCCCACTTTTCCACTGGAATGACTATCTCCTAGACCTTAAATTTATGACCTTCCATCTCAAACCTTCATTTTCCAGACTGTCGTTAAGTAAACCACAATGGTCAATCTACTCTTTCCTCAATTCCTCTAATAACTCCTTTCTACCTAAACAGTAATTAATTCTGTTCAAACTAGAGAACTGGGCAGAGCCTGCATTTCATTTACTGTTTCATGCATGAATATTTGCAAGAAAAAAACACCAGTAATCACTCAAATTTTTTCTTCTGGCTTATAATGCTTTAATGTACATTCTTATCATATGCTTTATTTTTTTATCTAACATTGTTATGTGTGTGTGGTTTTTGGTTTTGTTTTTGTTACCAGATACTTAAGCACTTTACCTTAATGAACTCACGTGACTGTACAAGTTATTATCCAAGTTACTGTGTGCGACCATAAATATTCCTTTATTTATATCCCAATGTTTTTTGAAACCACTAAGAATCACTAGAATCATAAGTTACAAGATTCCCTGGAGCCCAGAACGACTCTTCCAGTTAAGCAGTTTAGTTTTGTTAATTGCCTCTCAGTGAACTGACTTGATTTCTGGGCAATGGTGCTCTAGTTGTTTTAATTCTGGCGCGCTGCAATATTTCTATTCAAAAAGATCTAAATTCAAATTTCAAAGGGTTACTAACTACAGCAATAGGGGGAGCCCATCTAAAAAGACACAAAAGGTTCACAAGTGAGAATGGTTATCATAAGAATTACCTAATTGGTCTCACCTTTTACAGTCTTTTGAAACTCCATTATATCACTTTCCTAATCTTCACATGTCCTATTACTAACAGAATCAAGTTCAAACTCCTTACTTTGGAATTCAAGGTCCTCCAAAATCCAGTCAACACCCACATATGCTTCAGCCAAACTGAATATTCAATATACATTTCTACCTTTCTGACTTTGTACCTGCCTGGAACATCCTTTCCCAGCTTTCCCGCACATCTGAGTCCTTGCCTTCCTTTTCACAAATCCTTTAACACTTTTCTGTACCACTTACCCAGCATTTGGCCTAGTATTTCATTACCTTCATATGTAGAGGTCCTTTCTTCTAATTAAGTTGTGTCATTATCAAATACCACTATCTGAAGCACCCAGAGTAATGTTCTATACATGTAAGGAATTAGAAAAACGGTTATTATACAGTAGGCCTGCTGTAAATATTAGATAATGATAATGACAAATGGCATCTTCCCCTTTTATTCTCCAAGTTCCTGCTCAACAGTAAATATCTCTTTTGGTTTTTGTACACTACACAGTAATGACACACATAGTGACTACCTAATAAATACTTCTTGGTTG
Source organism: Indri indri (assembly GCA_004363605.1). Lineage (NCBI taxonomy): Eukaryota > Metazoa > Chordata > Mammalia > Primates > Indriidae > Indri > Indri indri. Next base: position 52,630 of record RJWJ010000360.1, on the reverse strand, counting down.
CCATTATTTATTTTTAACAAATACTGATTCCAAGTTGATATTTCTTAGAGCATAAACACTTGAAGAGAATTATCTCCTTTTTCTTTATAGATCCATTTAAATCGATATTTGAAAATACATCTCCATTTTTTTTGCTGAACAAAAGTAAGAAGGTCAGAATAGCTTCCAGGGGTGGGGAACGTGCAGCCTCAAGGCCACATGTGGCCTCCAGATGCCCAAGTGGGCCCCCTCAACCGAATCCAAACTTCACAGAACAAATCCTTTTAATAAAGGATTTGGATTCGGTCAAAAGGCCACACTTAAGGATCGAGAAGGCCACATGTGGCCCCAAGTCTAACTTAGACTATGAGAGAAATATATTCCACTATCTCATCAAGACTGACTTATCAACCTCTTAGGTGTAACAAAGTATATCTTTTGAAATTCACTTTCCTTTGTTATTTATTATTATTATGCTACTGCCCTCTCTTGGAAAATATATTTCCCCTATGGCTGTTGTTGGCTCTTCTTCTACCAATATACTATACTGGAGCAGCTATCTTTCCAAAAATACAGGCCTTGAGCCCTCCACCCAAGTCACACTGAGATCTGGTACTTTGATATCCTAATATATGGTCTGGCAGGGTGTTCTGAATGAATTTTCAGGCACCAAGAGTCTGTGCTTTTTGGCTCATCCTAAAAGAATCAAGAATGTTAATGGTTTCCAAAGATAAAAGTGGGCCCAACATCTGGACACAATAAGAAAAACTGCACAAACAATTAGGATTTAGTCTCCACTCCGGCAGGATGACCTTGAATTATTTGTGAAACTGTGAGAAAAGTCTAAGTACCAAGATGTCTGCTCTTCTATTGTAAACCTTACCCAGGAGGGAGCTTCTGATAAAATGCACAGTGAACCACAGCGATTATCTTTCAGAGATGGAAAAAAATCCAGTTGGTAATAAATTCCACCATATTAAGATAAGAGTTTGAAACTTTACAAAAGAAGGCTCATGTGGATTCGAAGTCTGGCCTTCTCTAAAATCTGTCATCTTGTATTTTGAGCTATTTGACAGATTCTCAAAAACACATATATTATTGCCAAGGAATTTAAAACACACACATACACATACACACACACACACACACACACACACTCCCTCTCTCTTCTCAGCACATTGGTAAAAATATGTTACTGAAACTGACAAGGGGCCTTCCTTTAGCTCAACCATTTTTACACCAGCACTGAGACATACTTGAGATGACACTTAGAAAATACTATTAATACCAAGAGTAAAAACAAAAAGCATAGTTATCAAAAGAAAAGGAATTAGGATGAAGAAAATTGGTCCTGGTTGAAGGAATGTTTAGTTCAATGAAAAAACCATTCTCATACAATAGTAGACTCAACAAATACTTATTAAAATACCTACCATTTTGAGCATTTATCCACTAAGTATTTTACATATATTATCTGATATCATCTTGACAAGAACTACAAAATCAGAACTTTTATGCCCTTCAGACCAGGAAACTGAGGTTCAAAAAAAGAAATAATTTGACCGAAGAGACTCAGTTTATAAGACTCTGAGTCAAGTTTCAAGCCAAAGACTCTGATTCCAAAAATCAATGCTCATTCCTCCACTCCCTTTCCCTTCTCGTGCCTTTACTCAGATATATGATTCCAACAAAACCAAATGATTTAAGTTGTAGCTTTGGTATGTATAACTGCACTGATGCTATCTGAAACTCTCCTATCACCCTGTGAGTGGCAAACACACATGGACACTTAACAGTCTCTGATGATTGCTGTTAAAATCCTGAAAAGATCAGAAATTGGACAGAAAGCTTTTGTGGTAAGACAAGTGTTAAAATACTTTAGTACTTTATGTCCTAATTACTTGCAAATGCTATAATCCAAGGCAGAGAGAGAGAGAGAGAGAGAGAGAGAGAGAGAGAGAGAACACAAGGGAGGCAATATTATAACAACCTCCTTCAAACAACTCCAGGTGTAAAGAAAATGGGCCGTGAGTCAAGAATTTCTACCTTATGCAGCTCTGAAACTAGTATCTAATGGATGGTGTTGAAATAAAATCTTTTCAACAAGAGCCTGGCCTTACACTTGCTTTTAACATGAGGAAACTCACAGCAACAATAGGTGCCTTCATAAAACTTAGGACTTTCTGGGGAACTATAAATACATGTTTTTACATAACATTATCTCAGTAATTTAACTAAAATATGCTTTTCAGTTGTGTTAACTTAATTATGCCACTATGCTTTAAAATTCTTTTCCAAAGAGGTTAATGTGGCATTGCTCTAGAGGAAAAATTAGAATTTTATTAACTAAGCACAAGTTTTAAAGAGAAATCATCTCCTCACTCCCTTCAGTTCACTGAGTCTAATTTAAAAGGCTTGAGTCAGGAGAAAGAATCATCCAATTAGCAATCCAAGTTCTGCCTCCCACTGGCCTATTAAGCCTGGAGATGCAATCGGGAGACCAGCTGATATGCATCTCTTGGGAATGCAGTGAGGACAAAAAAATCATGACATTATACCCAATGAGTCTTGAGAGGGAAAACCACTGCATGTCAAATCTTTAGCAGATGGGTACACATTATTACAAGTGACCATCCTTTGGCCAGTCATTTCCTCATATGTGGCAAATGTATTTAACAGCTAAACCACAGATTTGTGCAAATCAAGCTACCTCAGTTGTTCCAAAATGTTTTTGATTATCTCTGCCTCTGAAAAAAATCTTTTTTTTTTTTTGCTTTCAAATATATAATTTACTTACAAAAATATTTTAATAATGTTTTTGAAAGCCTGGATTCTTTCTACTTCTAGTATGAACTAAATCTTCTCACTTTACTTTTAAATATTAATACCCTATTTGATAATGATCAAATAAAACACATGAGAAATTCTCTTCCTTTAAAAAAGATGTCTGCTTCAGAATGCACAATAGTGAAACTTTTCCTGCATATTAAGACACAAAAAAGGGAAAACATATAACTTAATATAAAACAAAAATATGCACAAAATTTTATCATTTTTATAGCACTACTAATGGTATTCAGTCCCAATATATTGCTTTGGATGGCATATATTAATAACAATAATTAACATTTTCCCACACCTCTATGATACACTCGATTTTCTGAAGCAAATATTTCTACCAACATTAATGACAAAAATAATACCTAAATCAGTTAGTGAAAACCAACAACCTCAAGATAGCATTTTATTAGGGAACTCTTAAGAGAACCTCTCAGTTTTTGAACTATCCCAAATTAGCCATAAAAATCAATAATGTTGATTTAATCATCAGTGTTAAAAGCAAAAGGTTTTTAAAGTTTGGCATTTGTAATAGCAATAAAAATTATAAAGTATCTGAAAATAAATTTAACAAAAAGATCTAAAACATCTTCGTGGATAAAATTATAAAGTTAGGCGGAGCATGGTGGCTTATGCCTGTAATCCTAGCACTTTGGGAGGCTGAGGCGGAAGAATCGCTTAGGCCCAGGAGTTTGAGACCAGGCTGATCAACACAGCGAAATCTCAACTCTACAAAAAAAAAATATATAGATATAGATATATAAATTGGCCGGATGTGATGGCACATGCCTGTGGTCTCAGCTACTCAGGAAGCTGAGGCAGAAGGATCACTTGAGCCCAGGAATTTGAGGTTGCAGTGAGCTATGGTGATGCCACTGCACACAAGCCCAGGCAACTGAGTGAGACCCTGTCTCAAAAAAAAAAAAATTATTAAGTTATCTAAGAATGTAAGATATAAAGAGATAAACCAGAAGGAAAGATAAACCATGTTCATGAATAGGAAGAATTAACATCATAGAGATGGCAATTCTGCCTAATTAATCTATGCATTCAATGCAATTAAGTCAAAATCCCAGTGGTATTTTATAAAATTTCATATACTGATCCTAAAATTTATATGGGAGAATAGCGATATAAATTGGATGGAGTAAGGGAGCAAGTCTTTCAGATGGAAAAAATGACTACAGCTCACACTAGAAACAAAAACAAATTCCTGATATATTAAAGAAAGTCCTAAATGTGAACAGTAAAACTTTATAACTTTTAGGAAAAGAACAGACTATTTTTAAGACATTTGGTTAGCAAAGAATTTTGTAAAGATGACACAAAAAGCATAACTGTACAAGAACACTTAAGATAAATGTGACTTCATGAAATTGAAAGTTGCTGTCTAAGAAAAGACTCTGCAAAATTAAAAGCATGAGCCACAGCAAAGAGAAAACACAAAACACATAAATAGCAAAAAAAAAAAAAATAGTATCTGAAATATAAAGAAATGCTGCAATAACAAAAAGACAAAAAAAAAAAAAAA